>CM062638.1:29255670-29572843 GCA_025617555.3 Puccinia polysora | reverse complement strand
CATCTCCGGGTTGGGGAGGAGGGGAGGCATGGAATGAATGCATGAATGGAATCAGACCATCACATCATCGGATTGAATCACTCATCTCACCAGGAGATTAAAGGAACTCATACCGGATACACATCCAGGTGGAAAGTTCTTAGGATTGAAGGATTGGCAATTTCACTCTCTCTCTACTTTTCTTATCTTTTTATCTCCTTATTTCTATCTCTCATTTCAAGTGCGACTCCAGGCATCCCCATCTCCTTTCAAACGCAGGGAACCGTTAACTTCCAAACCTTGGGACAATTATAGGGGGATAACCTTTATTCTTTCCACAGCGGTGCTGTGTGGAGTACAGCCCAACCAACTCCAATCATGTGGGGCTCTGCACAGCTCAGATGTAGCCATGTAGCCATGCCACATGGCTCATTTGAGCCCTGAATTTATCATCACCCATATATATATATACTTTTTTTTTACTTTTTTTATCTATTATTTCTTTGTTTGATTTTAATAAAAAAAAATGAAATAAAAAAATAATAAGCAAAATAATTGATTAATTAAGTTAAAAATATAAATATATATATAAATAAAATATACATATAAATAAGATATACATATAAATAAGATATACATATAAATAAAATATATGTATAAATAAGAAATATATATAAATAAAATATATATATTAATAAAATGAAATAAATAGAATCTGCAATTTTTTTTTCTGCCATTAACAACCCAAAATGGGTTGCGTGGCCCTGTTTGCGACTCAAAATGGGTTGCAAACTGCCATTCACAACCCACCTGAGTTGCAAATGGCTGTTTGCGACTCAAATGGCGGGAAATGGCTTTTTGCAACCAAAAATGGGTTTTGAATCACGCCATGCAACCCATTTTCGGTTTTGAACAGTTTGCAGGGTTTTGAAAATTCAAAAATACCCTGTAAAAAATAAAA
Organism: Puccinia polysora; assembly: GCA_025617555.3. NCBI lineage: Eukaryota > Fungi > Basidiomycota > Pucciniomycetes > Pucciniales > Pucciniaceae > Puccinia > Puccinia polysora. Next base: position 29,571,903 of record CM062638.1, on the reverse strand, counting down.
ACAAAATACCAAAAAATAATAAAAAATAATAAAAATAATAAAAATGAAAAAATGAAAAAAATTAAAGAACAAAAAAAAGAAAGCAGAAATAAAGGAAAGAAAGGAAGGAAAGAAAGGGAAAACAAGAAAGGAAAGGAAAAGAAAGGTGAAAAACAGAAAGGAAAGGGAAAGAAAAAAGAACAGAAAAAGGAACAGGAAAATGAAAAGAAAAATAGAAGAAAAGAACAAGACAAGAACAAGACAAGAAACAGAAAGAAAAAGAAAAAGAAAAAGAAAAAGAAAAAGAAAAAGAAAAAGAAAAAGAAAAAAGAAAAAGAAAAAGAAAAAGAAAAAGAAAAAGAAAAAGAAAAAGAAAAAGAAAAAGAAAGAAAAAGAAAAAGAAAAAGAAAAAGAAAAAGAAAAAGAAAAAAGAAAAAGAAAAAGAAAAAGAAAAAGAAAAAGAAAAAAGAAAAAGAAAAAGAAAAGAAAAAGAAAAAGAAAAAGAAAAAGAAAAAGAAAAAGAAAAAGAAAAAGAAAAAGAAAAAGAAAAAAGAAAAAGAAAAAGAAAAAGAAAAAGAAAAAGAAAAAGAAAAAGAAAAAGAAAAAGAAAAAGAAAAAGAAAAAGAAAAAGAAAAAAAGAAAAGAAAAAGAAAAAGAAAAAGAAAAAGAAAAAAGAAAAAGAAAAAGAAAAAGAAAAAGAAAAAGAAAAGAAAAAAGAAAAAGAAAAAGAAAAAGAAAAAGAAAAGAGAAAAAGAAAAAAGAAAAGAAAAAAGAAAAAGGAAAAAGAAAAGAAAAAGAAAAAGAAAAAGAAAAAGAAAAAAAGAAAAAGGAAAAAGAAAAATAAAAAGAAAAAGAAAAAAGAAAAAAGAAAAAATATAAATATAAATAAAAAGAAAAGGAAAAGGAAAAATAAAAAGGAAAGGAAAAGGAAAAGGAAAAGGAAAAGGAAAGGAAAAGGAAAAGAAAAGGAAAAGGAAAAGGAAAAGTAAAAGGAAAAGGAAAAGGAAAAGGAAAAGGAAAAGGAAAAGGGAAAAGGAAAAGGAAAAGGAAAAAGGAAAAGTAAAAGGAAAAGGAAAAGGAAAAGGAAAAGGAAAAGGAAAAGGAAAAGGAAAAAGGAAAAGAAAAAGGAAAAGGAAAAGGAAAAGGAAAAGAAAAGGAAAAGGAAAAGGAAAAGGAAAAGGAAAAGGAAAAGGAAAAGGAAAAGGAAAAGGAAAAGGAAAAGGAAAAGAAAAAGAAAAAGAAAAAGAAAAAGAAAAAGAAAAAGAAAAAGAAAAAGAAAAAGAAAAAGGAAAAGGAAAAGGAAAAGGAAAAGGAAAAGGAAAAGAAGCACAATAATAATAATACTTGCAAGGCTTTCATCTTTTAATTTTTTTCCTGAAACCAAGACAACCATATACCCACTAATCAATACTTAAAATCACCCAAAGTTTATCAAAAAAAAATCAAAGAAGAAAAAAAGTGAAGAAGAAGAACTCAGGTTGGAGGGAGGATGTTCTGAGATACATGGAGGTTGGAAGGATAATTGATTGATGATTAATTTGAGATTCATGGGGACTAGTCAATTCTGGTGAGATTTCAAACCCCTGACAGGTGCATATGGTGTGTAAATCCTGTCTGGGGTTCTGGTCAAATTATTGGTTCTTTTTGTATAGCACATGTAGCACCCAAAAAAGCCAGCTTGGGGAATTTTCAAGTACCAGTTGGCACACCACCAAATAAGCCTTGCACCTTGCCAAGTTGATTCATGTCAAAATCAAAGCTGGTTGCGTTGACCCATACTCAACTATAATTTGTTTCTTATTTCAACTCAAAAATTACCAAAAAAAAGAAACATTTTTTTCACTGTCTACTGTAAATTTTTGTACATACATTAATAATCTGAAGAAATTGAAAAGGTTTGGAATCAAATTGAGACAAAGATTTAACATGTGTTGAGGCTGTGGGTGCAACCAGCTTTGATCTGGGCCAAGAAAAACTTGGTTGGGTGCCAAGTTCAAACCCCTCCAAACCCTACTCAATCAACCTCTGGACACCCAACCAAGTTCTGCTTGGTGCATGCCAAGTCAAACTTGGCCAGGTGCCCCAATGGGCTTTATAAACCATACATAAATAGTTTGCCATAAGGTGTGGTGTATAAACTGAATCTGGGTGTCTGTCCAAGTTTGACTGGTTGTGAACCAAGTGGGACTTGGATTGGTTCCCAGGGAGCCTAATTAGTTTGGGCTTGCAGGGGTTGAAACTGGGCACCCAAATAAGCTCTCATGCCAATCAAAGCTGGTTGTACCACACCAATCAGCATCCATCCCTGCAACTTTTGACCCATTTATTTTATTAAAAAATATAATCATGTGTTATGCAGGCAAATGCAACCAGCTTTGATTGGAAACAAGATGAACTTTTCCCGGTGCTAGACTTATTTAGCCAGGTGTAAAGTCAACCTTGGCCAGGCATCAAGGTCACTTTGATTGGCACCAAGGTGACATTTATTGGCACCATGCACGCTTGGAAAAAAAAAACTTGAATAACTTTAGGTGCTTCCAAAAGAGGCTTTAGACACCATACCTATGATTTTAACTATTTCTCAGTTCTTGGTGACCATAATTCATCAAAGGCCCATATGGTGTTTCAAGTGCGTTTGGGTACCTGGCAAAGTTACAATTTTCATGCGCCTCAGGGGTTGTGTAGGCACCCAGAGCACTTGATTTTTGCACAGGGGTTTTTTATTTATTTCTTTCTTTCTTGTTTTTCTGTGGGGCCTGCTCAAGCTTGCTTTGATTCAAATAAAAAATTATTGCACCCCCTTCATCACCCCACTCACTCACCCAAAGCAACCTTCATCAATACAGGTCATCTTGTACCTTTCATTTTTCTTCTTTTTCAACTCCAATCTTTTTTTCCCCTGGTTCATTAATCTTCCAGTTCCTCTAGAATATCTTCATGCACTCTTCATGCACTCTTCTTCTTTCATCTGATTCTACTTTTTTTCCCTTCACTTGTTTCTCCATTTTCACTTGTTCCATTCATTTGATGTGCCAAGATTTGATTGATGCCCAAACTTGGTTGGTGTGGCACACCAATCTCATTTGGCTGCAAGCCAATTTTCAATTGAGGAGATGCCAAAAATTGTTAACCTGGTCCTAATAATGGTTTTTTTGTCACCAATACCCACTTTGAAAAAACCTGGTATAGGTTTTCCAGGTTCCCAAATTAGCTTGATATACTTTACATACAATCTAAGGCCCTGTTTGGGCCTACACAAATAGTTTTATACATTCATTTGGTAAAAAAGGTTAGAATCATAATCAATTTTGTGCAAAATTGATTTTGACACAACCTTATTTCAGGGCCTGAAAAATTTGGTGTCCACAAGCAACATATGATTGACAGGTTTGATCAAGAGCAGAGGGAAAATTTTTAAATCTCAAGAAAAAAAATCAAACTTGCAATGGAATCAATGGAGAGATTTTTTATCCAATCAGATGTGGTAACATTATTAAGAGGTCATCAAGGCTTGAAAATTAAATGGCTCAAATAGCCATAAGTCAATCAGGAGATGATATTTTGAATCCTACTTGAATTCTTGAATGGACATTGTTCCATCAAAATGATGAGGATAAAGAACTTTTCATTTCTTTCAGTTCCCTACTTTATTTAATTTTCATTTATATATATGTATAGCTATTATCAATGGAAAAAATTCATCATTGATAAAAGATGGAAGATATAGTATGTTTTTCTTTTTAAAGAAAAAATTAAGCAACTAGTCCCCAATGGCAGAATTTTGGTTTTAAGAGACAGAAAGTTTTTTGTGAGTTGTTTAAGAAATCTTGAATCTGCTACTTGAACCACACCAGCTGTACAGGGGGGTGAGGGGGGGGGGGGGGACAAAAGTTGTCCCACTTATTTTTTTTTCTTTTTTGTACCATTTTTAATTATTTGCTTTTCAAACAAAAAAAAATGAAAAAATAAAATAATGTATATAGTTTTGTATCCATTATTTACATGGCCATGAATTTTATAACTTGAAATTGAAGATAAAGTGTCCTTTTCTTTTTTAAAAAAAAAAAAATAATCTGAAATTGGTAAATTGCTTTTTTGTAACATGGATGCAAAAAAAAATGAAAAATATTGAAAAATCAGAATTTCTGGATAATTAGTAAGGATTCATAGGGGAGATTGATGGAAAGAAAAATGAAATAAAAAATTAAAAAAGGCAGTTCTACCATCAAGTAGAACCGCCATGAGCTTTAAAGACTGCCTTAATTTTTTTGGAAATTCTCTCAATGAGATGGATGAGTTGATGCTTTGGAAAATCATCCCAGGCACTCTTTAGGGCCTTATCTCATCCAGGGACTTTGGTTGGTAAATTCAATTGGGTTGAGGTCTGGTGATTGAGCTGGCCATTCTAGTTTTTTGAGGCCTTTCTCCTTTTGCAAATGTTTGCAAATTTTAGCCTTGGTAAATGCAGCACCATCCTCCAGAAGGATGGGATCTTGATAATTGATGTTTGAAAGCCATGGCCCTAAAGCGCCATTGTAAACAATTTCAATGAAATCTTTGGCAGAACTTCGTTTTTGAGGCATGAAAACCATTGGAGAGGTGCTTCCACCCATGAAAGCACCCCATATCATCATTGTTGTTTGACCACTCTTGAATGTGGGTGCAAGGAATCTTGATTCAAACTTCTCATGGGGGATTCTCCAGACATTGAATTGCTGGGTATTCTTTCCAACTTCAAAGGAGGATTCATCAGTCCAGATGAACTTCATCCAATTTTCAATTGTCCAATGGAGATTTTCCTGAGCAAAAGCCAATTGCCAAGTCTTTTGGGAGGCATTTAGAAAGGGTTTTCTTGCAGCAACTTGGCAGTAATAGCCCAGTTGATGGTCATATCAGCGGATACTCCTGTTTGAGACTTTTGTAACAATCAAATTGGCTAGTTTGTTCAGGCTGGACCTTCTTTTGCCTCCCAAGACACAGCCAAGCTGCCAAAAATCCTGATTCCCAAGTTTTGATGGCCAACCCAATTGCTTTTTGTTTTCAACAGGCCATTGTATGTTATATTGCTTTAGAAGGCTGTAGATCATGTATTGGTTGAGTCTTATTTTCTTGCTTATCTTGTTACCCAACATTCCACCCTCATAAATCCCCACAATCTGCACTTTCAATTCACCTGAAAGTTCTTTTTTTTTATTTGGTTTGACATGGATCTATCAATAATATGGAATTGGATGATCAGTTCACAATTCAATTGTTTAAAACTGACAAATAATTAATATTTTTTTTTAAAAAAAAAATCAAAATAACAGGAAAATGAAATTTACCTGACCAGATAGACAAGATTGAAAGTGGTCATTAAGCTGAATATCAAGCAAAGACTGAGTTTGGGTTCTGAGCAAGGTTGTCCAGACTACACTCCAAATTTGGGAATGTTGGCACTTGGGCTCATTTTGAAACAGTGAGACAACTTTCCCCCCCCCCTGTACATTAAGGTCCTTGATTCTTAATAGTATTTCACATTTTACCTCACTAAATTTCCAGGAAAGTTAATCCTGCAGTCAATTTCTGAATATTTTGAGTGGCTCCAAAACGGTATCTTGATACAAGCCAATTGCTTGTTACATTATTTTTGAACTAGTGGGAGTAGGCTGATTCCATGACTGAATTAAATTTTTGAAATAATTCCAAAGAGCATTTGCAGCAGTTTTTCAATCTCTTTTTTGCACTTGAACAGATTGTGAAACCTTCACATTGAAATAATTTGAGGATTGCAAAGGGTCATGTTACTGTGTGAGCTCATCAACACCACATTGGTGAGACATATCCATGCAAACCTTTGCTGTATTTTATCCAAATACAACCTCCAATATTTGTATTTTGGGGAAAGGAGTGCCAAAGAAATACTGAAATTGTGGATAAAACTAAGGAACCAATTTTAGAAAATTCAATTATTCAAATTTAAATACATTGAAGGTGCCTACCACCAAAAATTAGTCCCAAAACAAATCACCTTCTGTTGCCATATATTTTCCTTCATCCCAACCAAAGACACTCTGTTCCTCTAAGAGCATAAAAGCATTGTATTCCTTTTTGAAGGACTAAAATCATCAAAAAAAAATGTGAGCCTATATTGAATGATGTTCAAGAAAGAGGACCAATAGAAAATCCTGCTTGAATTTGATTTCAACCTTTTTTCATCCAAGTAGATGCCAGAAAATTTTTCCATAATTTATTGGGAAACAAAACAGTACCACTTTTGTTTGAATCCTGAATTGGAACAGTGTGCATCTTCAACTGCCTTCACATAAAGATCCAAGGCTTTTTCCTCCATAGTTCCAGAATAGTTGGTTCTCTTGTTTTTTTTTTTGAGGAACCCATTTGATTGAGACATTATATTAACCACAGGGGTGCTAGAGGGCTCATTGCACAGTTTGGCATGTTGAGATTTAGGGGATGGAGTTGGGAAGAAACCTTCAACCAGCTCAGAATCTTTAAAATATTCATTTCTATCAACATTCATTTGCAAGTTAAGTTGCAATTCAATTTGGGTAAAAGGATAAATTCAAAATCTAGGAGGGCTATGACTGCTTAGTGTATCCAAAGAAGTCCAAGATATGAAAGGATAAATTGTTTTTTTTTCAGAAGGCTGTTTCTTCAAAGAAGTGTACATGCTTGAGTTGAAACTGGGTGGAAATTGTGATGGGGGGGGAGAGAGTGAGGTGTTTTAGGCTTTGGATTTTTGATGAATCAAGGGAGCTATAGTATGATATATAGGGGGGGACATGTTGGAAATGATTATCTGGTGCTATCTTCCAGTTTGTGGTGTATGATGAGGATTATGAGGGTGATTGATTTAAAATTTGGAGGGATTGTAGAGGTAATTTTGAGGGTGTTTGGAGTCAAAGGGAGATAAAGACCCAATGGGGGGGAGGCGCAGGGCAGATGGTTGTGATGGTACATTTTGGTCTGGACCAAAATTTAATTTCATATGGTTTTTGGCCTATGGCAGAACTGAAACCCTAGCAAGCATCAAAAAGCCTCCTTTGAGCAGATGTGGATGGTTGGGCACCAAAAACCAAACATATGATGCATTGTGTGGTCCCAAACAGGGCCTAAGTGCTCCCAATGGAGGAGGACTACTTGAGGGGGAAGGATGTGTAGTCCATCAATTTGTATATGCCCATACACTTGTAGATATATAAATACCATCCTGGGTGATTTCAGATATAAAAGCTTAGAAATAAAGCTGATGATTAGCTCAGATATTTGTGTTAGGCCAACATTTTTCCAAGGTGGATTGACTGAAATTTAGTTTAATTTTAAACAAGTTGATTCTTCAAGCCTGGCATACAGACCAGTCTGTAAGGCTAACAGGAATTTTGACACATTCTCTTGGATGGGAGCCCACCAGGAATATTTAACATTCAACCAAGAATTTTTCCAAAAAAAAAAAAAAAAAAAAAAAAAAAAAAAAAAAAACAATGGACAATCAATCTTACTAGTGTCTTTTCACCCTTCTAACTAAATCTACCAAACAAGCCACCACTATATCCTAGACCTAATATCTAACTTCATTCACCTCAGTCTCCCACAATTCAATTTTGCAGTTCAGATGGTCAAGGCCAGACTAAAACCACAAAAATATGAAGAGTGATTTTAAAATTGATTGACTAATTATATTTAAGGAGTTTGGACCATTCTTTTGGATTTTAATTCAGTTTACTTGAGAGCAGCTTTTTTTTTTGAGGATTTTGGAGTACTTTTATCCAATCAAATCAGATGTTTTTTATTGAGTTTTACAGCATGAATCTTTCAGGCCTGGTTTGATTGACTCTCCAGCAAGATTTGAAATATTGTAGGACACTAATTTATCTTAATTTTCATCATTTCAGCTCTCTGATACCAGGAACCTTGCAGTCCTTTAGGTACAGATATTGATGCAGTAAAAGAATAATATTCTTGGAAGTTAATGTGTTCAACACTCCAAAAGAATAAATATGATTGGAGTAACTACAAGGCTTATATGATTTTTTTGAAAGGTTTTCAATATTTTTTGAAAGAGGTGCCACATTTCATACAGACTGGGAGTCATTAACACCTCTCTTCAGGAGATTAATTTGAATCTTGTACCCTGGAATATAGGAACCTTTTGAATTAACAAGAAGGAATTATCACCCACTAAAATCTTATGATGGCTGGGAAAAATAGCACACAATCCAAGGCAGGAGGGAAATAGCTTAATTATTTGAGCAATTAATCAGAGGGTACCTGCAGTGGTTCATGGCTGAAGGGTCTCAGATCAAAGGTGAGGTGTTTGATGATTTATCTTCAACAAGAAAATTAATGATGGTTTAAAATTAAATGGACTATAATTCATAATGAAGCCATAAATCACTTGCTTATTTAGTCATTGGCATGGTGTCTTGTGATAAATAATAAATTCCTAACTGGGTAAAAAGAGTTAAAAGAGGTACTGTATAAATACCTTTTTGGGTTGAAGGGAGCCTTCTCAGGGTACATAGAGAGGGTAGAGCTCATTTTCTAAGGTGAGAAAGCCAGCCAGAGCTGGTTTAGCATGTTCTCTTCTTCCTGTAGCTCAGCTGATCCTGGATCTGTAGGATTAGTGTATGAGTTTAGTGACAGGATCTGTCTTTGTGTTAATTTATTAATTTAAAGATCTGAAAGGTATTCCAATTTTTTACTACTATTATTTGATTAAAATCATCAGTGGTGGGTGTTTATTGAGTTTTCATCATTTTCTGGTCATTTTTGTAATTTTTGATAATTTCTTTGAGGATCTATCAATATGTTTTGTGATCTTCAAAGATCTAGATGTGTTCATTTTGTGATATTTATTTATATTTGATTTTCAATTTTAAGTAATTTAAAATTTGAATCCATGTACTTTTATTTTAAATTCTATGGTTTCAAATCCTCCTCCATGCATATGTCACATCATTACATATGCATGGTGGATCCAAGTGTGTTGTAGTTGTTCCATGCTGTACCTTTCTGTCACAGAAGGGTGTGGTGGGTCTGACAGCTGAATGCTGGATCCTCTTGTGCACTTTTCATGCAGTTCCTTGACTAATTTAGTTCATTTATGCATGCAGTTTCCTCAAGTTGATTTATGCATGCATGGTTATTTTGGAGTACGCAGGACGTTGCAAAGGGATGTGGGACTGTGTGTGGGAATTTTGACAAAACTCAATTCTGCATGTAATTCCTAAAATAAACCCAACAATTCAATTCTGAATTAATTTTAGTTTTTAAACCTATACATGAAAATACAGGTGAAATATTGAAACGGCCAAAAATCAAAATGGTGGTGCTGTGATTTTTGGGTTAATTTTCTTAAAACATTTTAAAATACTAAGGAGTGAACATTCAAGGTTGGGGTCAGTGAGTGACTCCACCTGATTTTGGGTGGGGAATCCAATTCTGTAAAAATATTTGGGGATTTAATACTCCTGCATTTTTTTTCATGATTTTTTATTTACTTTGTTGTTTAGTACTTGACAGGTTGCTCTGTTCATAGTAGCAAGCTGACACATTTCATGTGATCATCAAAGCACTTATTTTTACCTACAGAATTTAAGGAATCTGAGAAATATCATAAATTCATCTGGCATTCAAAATAATCATTCATGCAATCTCAATTTAAAAAAAAAAACAAAATAGATAAATAAAAGACATATTGGTTGTGTGAATAAAAAATTGGTGAGATTATTCTGAAAAGATATGAAGTGATCCAATCAAAAAAAAAGGGGGGGGAGGGAGAGGAGATTAATTCATGGCTTCTGGAATGTTTTCCAAGCTAAGAAAATTTATGAGAACCTAAATCTGATTGAATAAAGTTGTGAATTTGTTTTTTTTCCAAACCACGTTTTTTTTTTTTAAAAAAAAAAATGATAATTTGAAAACCTGCATATGGCCCTGGCCTACCTGGTAGGATAAATTTTAATGGGGAGTTGGGGCATCCCTCCTTTGAAAGATTTTAAGGGGGAAGGGGGGGAACAAGGGATCATGGAAAAATTATTCATGAATGAATGAATGATCATATTCAAGCTTCTTCAAATTATGAAAGAAAAAAAATTCAAGAGATTTTTTTTCATTATTTTTCTGGGTGATACAGTTTTTGTTTAAATATTGAAACATGTTTCAATTCCTCTCATCAAATGTGTGATATGGAGAATTTTTTTTTTTTTTTTTTTTTTTTTAAAAAAAAGGTATTTGAATTCCATCAGAAATATTGAATTCCATTCAAAGAAATTATTTTTCAATATTTCTCATCAAATTTTTGTATCTGATGAAGTGTTTGTTGAAATGATTAAATTTATTTGAGTTCCCTTCATAAAATAGGAATCTGTAGATTTTTTTTTTTTTGATGTTTCTTAAGTTGTTTCAAAAGTTTATTGAAATCCCACAAGGTACAATTGAATTCTTTCAAGAGAAGCTGTTGTTTTTGAGCACATTTCTTACTTTTCTTAACAGGTTTGAATTTTTATGGATAGTCAAAATAGGCAGATGCCATGGGGGAATAACTTGGATAGGTTAAAAACGGCCCCCCATTTTATAGAGAAATTCTTCCTCCCAGGCCATGCTTGGGGCTCTCCTGAGAGTGTTTCTGATCCAATATCTCTATTTTCAAGGTACAGGGAGGCACAGATACAAAAGGCAATAATTCTGGTAAGGAAGAAATAAAATTAAATATGCTTGGAAATACATGCACAATTTGTAGCTAATGTTTTATGAATTGTAGGATTGAACTAGTGGCTAATTCTTTTTTTTTGGCTTTTGAAGTTGAAACTCCTGAGGGTTTAACTTGTATTAAATTCTGAAGGATCTCTCTGCAGCTTGATTTAATTTCTATGACTGACAAAAAAAATGAAACATACTTGGAAGATGCATGCACACTACTTGGTACTTAAAAATTTTATGGATTGTATTTTTTAAATAGTGGTAAATTCCTTTTTTTGAGTGTTTCTGAGGATTTCAAGGATGCTTATGAGGCCTTGTGTTATGTAGTATTCTTTCAAGTAGTTTGGGGTACTGCATTTGTTGTACCATTTGTTCAGTATACTCTATGTTACTTAAATGTTTTGAAGTACTTCATGTACTAATGATAACTGAGATGGTGCTTGTAAATGTATTTCATGTTTTTTTTTAATCTCTATTTCTGTGATATGGAAATTCTTGTGCAATTTTCAGAGGCTTTTGAAAGGTGGACTGAAAGTTTAATGGATGAAAAAACTCAATTGAGATGGATGTTGAGGTTGATTCAAGTGACTGAGTAGGGTTTTGAGGGTTGAAGGAATCCATCTTTGAGGTTATTTTGAGGTTAGTAATTGAAATTTTTATTGAAATTTTTTTTTTCTGATGGATAGAGGACATTTTTGGAGTACCAAAACATACAACACCCAGCATTCATGGGCTGGGTCCACAAAATCAAATGGCTACCCATACCCAACCCACCAGAGTGCAGGTCCATTGTGGGTTGAGTCAATCACCCAGTCATTCCCAAAGCCCTGATGGGCTACCCACTAAGGGTAATGTTGGATATTTGCAGTTATTTTTTGGTTTCCAGTGAGCCATGGGGCCCTGCTTGTGTTACATCCACATTGCAATTTGGCCCAGAAGCTGGCACTACAGTTTTTTTGGAGTTGATAGAGCATGAAGTGTCACCCTGTTGCTACGGTTGGGGAAGGTGTGCAGTGACTGCATCTACTGGTACAGTAACACAGGCCTGTAGCAATTGGGTCACACTCCAGACTGCAGGGACTGAAAAATGTCTTGACTATGCCTGGTGGTGTATTTGGTGACACCAGAAGCTCTAGTGTTCTCCTGAGTGCTAATTCCATGGATTCAATTCCAAAACTTGTCATAAAAAATGTGGCCTCATTGATTTTGTCAGATCAACTCTAAACAGCAGTCCAAAAGACTCCCAAAGATTCAAACAAGAGACACAAAGATGAAAGAAAAAAAAAACATAGTCAGTTTTTTGATTGAGACTGGTGTGAGTTAGAGGCCTACAAGACAAGGAAGGGATGGGAGTACTGATGTCCTTTGTGAGTGCTTGATAAGAGACATGTGAAACCTGACCCATGATGACTGGGGATCTCTGCTCCCACTCTCATTGGCCATCCTTTGGAGTCTTGAGACTCATCCAACTTACTTGCTTCCAGCTATGCTGGCTCAGTTCATCCATTCACCTCTCCAAGTCCATCATCACCACCCATCCATCCCTCTCTCCAACCTGACCGAGGGAGCCTTCCCTAGGCTTTTACACTTGTTAGTCTAGTTTGAGCTCAGGAGCTAAAAAATAAATAAAAAATATATAATTCAAAGGGATGGATAGGATCATTTGTCATTATACTGTGATGGTGATCATAAGAATTGATAGAAGAAAAGTGTGTAAACAAAAAAAAAACAAGTCCAAAAAAGATTGATTGGATCATCATTTTCTTTTCCCTGTTTTTTTTTTTTTTCTTTGTAGAGCAAAAGAGTAAAAAAAATCTTGGATGCTCCCAACCCACCCCATAAAGCCTCTGATTCACTCAACGGCACAAGACATATAAACCAATAAGTACAGAACAAAAAAAAACATCCACTCAGAGAAGAAAAAAGAGACAACATAAAAAGATAACGATAATCCTCACGATGGGGAGAAGAACATGACAAAGAAGAGGAGGGGTAGGGGGGAAAGGGCAGGAGGTGATTTCTAGTGGCGGTGTGCGTTCGAACATCATCTCCAGCCAGGCGGCTAATGACTCGACTCAAACCACAACCAGAACGAGAACTGGTGGGAGGCTTAGCAAGCATTATACTTGACCTAGCCTGAATTGATCTCAAAGGCTTTGATAGATATACATGCATACACAAGCATGTATATGTATATAGTCAAAATAAAGTGTATCGTATGCATCAACGATTTTTTAGAACGGAGAGGGTGTATGAGAAGGTTGGTAAGGTGGTGGGGGAGGTGGAGGGGAGGGGGGAAGGATCCGATCGAAGGGAGGATCCGAATCCTTTGAAGGTTCGATTAGAATCGACGATTGACCATCCCGATCATTCGTAGCTCCATCGCTCGAACACTGCAACCGTTCCAGATGGGGTGATGGAGGCAGATCGCTGGAATCTTGATTCGTTTCCATCTCGTCCTCGTTCATCTCATCTCCACTCCCTGGGCCCTCGTCGGGTTGTCGGCTGGCCTGGCTCAGGTCACTTCGGCTGCTGAACGAATCACACCGGTCGGATGATCCAACCCTGGCAATTGCGACCACCGAAGAATTCCTATCATCTTCCTCGTCATCCTCCGCTCGATCGTGTTCAAGTTCCGGATCGGAAGAGCTTTTAGACAGTCGCGACGCTTCGTTCACACTTCTTGATGACCTTTCGTCATGATGGATCCTCGTCGCTGGGTTAGAAGATCGGATCCCGTCCTCACTGGGTGCAACCGAGATATCTCTTGACTGGATCGCCGATCTTCTGATGATCCCATGCGTCTTTAACCCTAACTGACGATGAGTCCTTCGTCTGTAGAATAGCAAATAAGCTGCTGAGCTCTTCACTTTTTCGGGTGAACAAACTTCTGAAACGTGAGACTATCAGGGTCATTCATACGTCCCCCAATAACCGGTTCATGAGCCTCTAACCAAGACCAATGGATCCAAACCCACGCATACACAAAAAAAAACTCTTACATCATCGTAATTGTGCCATTTGCCGTCCTCTTCGTTCTTGGCAAACGCAGTGTAATGCCCGCCACCCAAGCCTCCAAAGTGATTGTCGACTGCAAACAAATCATAAATCAAACTCTCTTCTTCTTCCTCTTCGTTTTCGTCTGGTTCGTAATTTTCGTGATTTTCATCAGCCTCTTTGTTTGGATGATTCTCCTCTTTCTTCGTCAGGTGATCATTATCCTTATCGTCATCGCCGTCATCCCGATTCGGATGATGATTCTTTTGAATCTTGATTTCGGGCGGAAGAATATCTCGATTGTCAGCTTGCTTATCCGCGAGCTTGTGCCTCGATTGATCATCAGCCTCAACCTCATCGGCTTGCTGATCGTCTAGCTTCCGTTTCTTTCTCTTCAACTCTTTGATCACTTTGATGCTTTCAACTTCATCCGAAAGATCTAGTCCTTCGATCGGGAAATCAACAAAGGCGTCGACCTTGGTCGACCGACCGTATGAAGTCCTGGCAGAACTAAACCGTTTGAAATGAACGACCAAGATATCTGGGACTTTCCAAATTTGCATTCGCTTAGTCGCTTGGACGTGGTTCTTGCACCTTGGACAGTACCATTTGTCATCCTCTCCCAGCTTTTCTGGGTTCGAAAAGTCCTTAAAACACTCTTCAATCGTCAACACGCCTGGAGTTTTCTTTTTACCCGCCTCCGTTCGAGAGGCAACCAATTCAGGGTCTTCGATCGTAGGCGGTTCAGACCAATTCTTCGAATTCGGAAGTGATTTATCCAGGCCGAAAAAGTGAGCCATCGAGCTCGGACTCCATTCACATTCAAAATAATCACCTTCTTGCACGACTGGTTGGAGGATTGAATGTGAAGCATTGGGTGGGTCTTGAATTATGGACTCTATGGGCTTGTCTTCATAAAGGTCCTCGCTTGAATCAGTCTCAAAGATCGCTCCGTTGGAGGATGACATTGATGAGTCTCCATCAAGAGCGGTGGGAGGGGGATTCTGAAGGGCAATTCGTTCTTCGAGGTCAATGGTCGGATTACCCATCGAGTTGGAGGTTGGAAAGATGCTGGTCGTAGGTGTTCTGGGAACAGAGATCTTGAACAGGTCTGGAACCGGATGTCGTTCCGGATACATGGTCGAAGTATTCGACCGAGCTTCCTGATCGCCCTTCATCTCTACATCTTCATCTTCCCCATCAACCCGGAAAAGGTCATCGGCATGGTTGGTATAACGAGCGTACTCTCTGAGAACAGCATTATAAACTCCTTGGTAGCTCATCCTATCCTTGGCGGATATTCTGGCTACAAAGAAAACACCGAAGGCTAAGTGACCAGGTTTAATGGAACTGGCCCCACTGGTCAGAGTGGATCGCTCAGCCGGTCGATAGGATACTACTGGGATCAATAGATCAGCGGCTTGACCTTCTCCACCCTGATCACCATTAGAGTAATAAACTCTAGATTGGAGGGCTGCGAAAGGTAATGGAGTCTCGAATAAGTTAATAACATCACGTTCCATTATCCCTTCGATCGAGTCTGAATCTTGCCAAATCTTCCATGGTTTACCAGACCAATCTTCAACCGCTGCCATCTGAGAGATATGAAGAGTGAGGATTAGATTGACGCGGAGTGATCTTCTTTTGAATGCCGTATTGGAATAGATAAAATCGACCTTACTTTATCGGGATCAGCTCCAACAAGTTTACCGATGTGTTGTTTCAGCTGACGGATCGTCGAATCCTTATTTAACTCATAAACCACCTTGATCCGTGGCTTTTTATCATCCAATGGAACAAAATAGACGGAGCCTTTAACTTTCTTGTTGATGGGCAATTGAAGGGTAAGGTACATGATCTCATCAAACTTGATCGCAATCTAGATCGACATTAGGGGCACAGTGGGCAACAATTAGCTCCTGAAAAGTTCGAGAAGAGGAAAGAGAATGGATACTTAACTTTATTACAGTCGGGACAAATTAGAGTGGATTTGTATTGACCTTGGAAGAGATCGACGATAACCGAGTCGTTCCGCCTCCGGTAAAGGTTCCAACAAATCTTGGATAACTTGAGGATCTTTTCAGCTTCTTCCAACGGATCGGCAGTCGACGAGTTCGAATCATCATAATCTGGGATCTCGTCGAAGGGCTTAACTTTGACCCGGTTGAGATCTTCGTGTAAGGCGTCTAGGAGGAACGTCAAGAGTTCTTGAGAGTCTTGTTGACCATAACCTAGGAATAACGAATTGAAGCGGCCGACGATCGATTTGAATTCTCGAGGAGAGATGGATTGATGATGTTGGATGTTATTATAACTCGAGATTGAGGTTGAGGAGGATGAAGTGTTGTGAGAGGAGTTCCTGCTCACTTCGAATTCACTCGACCACATCCTTTCGATCAATTGACCGAACGTTTCGGCTACCTTACCGCCCATGCCCAGAGGATTGGTCCGATTTAATTCATCGATATAAACTCGGGATAGAAAGTAAGTCTTCAGTTCTGGACAGTTACTCATACATTGGAGCGCCGAGTTCATGACTGAATTGTTTGTTTTTTTTTTTGGGGGGGGGATACCAGGGTTGGGTCAACGAGGGGGGATGGGGCAAAACTACTAGAACGGGTAATTGATGTTGATGATGGATACTGACAGCAAGTATTTCCTAGGTTCGTTAACCCAACCAAGCCTCGGATACCACGTGGTTTGGGAACCGATTGAGGAGCAGAACCAAACTTGGTGACTCTTCTGAGATGGGAGAGAATATCGAGGCCACTGGTTGAATAACTGGCGTTTGAAGATTTAGAGGAGATCGGATGGATAGGGTTTGAGATCGATTGGGGTTGAGGTTGACTTGGGATGGTTGGGGAGGTGATTAAGAACTTGGGATCGAGTGAGTTAGACTGGTTCATCTCTTCCATCCTATCGAGCCAATCCTGACCACCAAAGCCGATCGGAGAAGGGAATCCATCGACTGAGGGTGAGGAGGGAGTACTGCTCGAGTTGATAGGATCGGGTGGGTGAAGATCACAGTTGGATGGGGGGTCGAGTGAGTTATCGATCAACCAGCGATCGGAGGCTAGTTGATGTTCGATCGCGACTCGATTGATGGGCTCGGTGAGGAAGGCCTCGTTGAGATCGGCGTCGAGAGCTGAGGGAGGATCGATGAGCTGGTGATCGAGGTCTAACAATTCGGAGGACGTGATGGTCAATCGATTGGGATAGGCTGGAGGGGCGTGTAGGGACCATAGGCGGAAGGATCTGGTGAGCAAGTTTGGGAAGAGCTGATTGGTGAGTAGCTGGTGTAGGTCGCGAATCGAATGGCCGATCGAGATGGATTGGATGATCGGAGGCAGGGAGGATAACTCTCGAAGCTTTGCGAGTTCTTGATCGAGGATGAGTTGATCTACCGAAGGGGGAGAAGACGAGGGTGGGGATGAGGAGGAGGATGGGGATGGAGGCGAGTCGGAGGGGGGCTGAGGGAGATTGGTGGGGATGATGATGTAAAAGTAAAACGTGGGAGGGTAGAATTCGACGGATTCGCTACCGGGGCCACTTGGGGCGATGACGCGACGCGGGATGGGATGATGCGCATCCTTGAGACCGTACCAATCGACGAGTGAGTTCCAGAGTGACTCGGGGACGATCTCGCAGTCGATTCCGATCGAGATACCAAACTTGAGTCGAAGGTGCTGATCGAATAGCTTCGAGTTATCGATCGGACCGACTTGGACCGAGGAGGCTTGGGTTTGGGGTTGGGAGGGATCGAGGGATGAGGAGGGGGATGGAGGGGTGGAGAATGGGGAGGATAGGGAGCAGTTGGAAGACCAGCGCTCGAACCAATCACGATGGACCAAGAACCAAGTCTGAGAGATCGAGAGTTTGGTCTGACGAGCCGAAAGATAGATCGATCGCTGCTGATCGATCGAAGGAGGAGTTGGCATGGATAAGAGGGAGAGAGGGAGGCAGGGAGGTTGAGGAGAGGATGAAGGAAGGAATCTCGGCGGAGGACGAAGGGCGAAGGAAGAGGTCAGGAGGAAATCGAAGGAGTCAGGAGCTGGACTGGCCGAAGATCAGCCAGCCAAAACTGCCTCCAACTGCCCGATGGTCAACAGAAGGACGGCAGACACCGAGACCACACGGGGGGGTGGGGGTGGGGGGGACGGCGGACGGCGGAGGGCGGAGGGCGGAGGGCGGCACGTAGGATAGGATCTTCAGTCTTAGCGGGCCCCCGCGTTTTTTTTTTTTACTTGAACTTGAAAGCCAATGAGGATGCCGTCACATAGCTGAATGCAATTTTTTAAGAAGCAGAAATGACTTCTAATCATAAAAATATGATGGTACGCAAGAGACCAATGGTTTTTGAATGAAGAAGAGCCAAGAAAAAATAATAATAATAATAATCAATTTTTCATCCAATCTTGAGTACAAATCAGGGCTTCAAGGGCCTCTGGAGCTAATTTGGCTCTGAATTCATCCAGAGCACACCCAATGGTAGAGAATGCCTAAAGAAAAAATAAGTATAAATATCACACGTAAAGTTAATAAGAGAAGGAGGTGAAGTCTTACTGATTCTGATGCAACAGAGGTCATTGGGACCATCAACATTCTCTTTGCTAAACAGCCTAATGTTGGAAATTAAAATGAATTTTCTTCCCACCAGTTCAGTAAGCTAAATTCAGAATTACTTTCCAGTATTTCAATCAAAGGCTCTTGAAGGTATAAATCCAATTCAGCAAAAGGAGTGCTTGATTCAGATTGGGTGTTTTCTTGTAAAAAAAAAAACTGACAAAAACCATCTGATTTGGGATTTCTATAGGATTTTTCAAAAATCTCACTAGAAGTAAAATTTTATTTTTTCCACCGATGATTTGGGAGAATAATATTCAAGCAATAGATGCAGCTTTTTTCTAAGTTCTTGTATTTAATTATGAACCAATTCAATATTCATAGTCCTTGGCATGGTGTATTCTATGTATTTGGACTTGTAGTGGGCATCAAACATAATTCCAAGAGCTAGAAATCCAATAGTTGCAAACTTTATTCATCATTTGCTGAACTATTGAGGTGATATGATTATTTCCAACTTCTTGAGATCAAAAATCCAGATTTTATTCTATTTCCTTCAAAGTAATTAAATATAGGTTGGAAGTTGAATATTTTTTACTAGAAAGCTAATCTGTGCACCCCTTCACCCCTGATCAATCCCCTGGTCTATGTAATACTCCCAAAAATAACATCAACCCCACATTTGACATCCTTGAAGTTTTGTTTTCATCCATTCAGAAGAAGCCAGAACACCATTCCCCTCCTCACATGTTTACTTAGGGTATCCTTAGCATGGGAGGTAGATGGCAAAGCCAAACCCAATTCACCTCCCAAACTCCCAAAAATCACCTGTCCCATGGGTGCTATCCACGGTGTTATTTTACCTTGGGAGGTATATGAGGTTCTTGGGTTGCCACATCTGGATGCCATATACCTCCTGTGATATCCTTCAATATCCAAAACATCCATGTGCAATACATGCAAATCCCACTGTACATCTTCATGTCCACCTCCCCCAAAGGTTGCCACTGTTCAATTTTTTGGTCTGGGTGGCTGGGAATCACACATGAATAACTTCCTACAGTATTGACACAGCAGTTTGGGAAGTCAAATCCTGCTGTGAAAACCTTATTTTATGGTTTGCCTCCCAAATTTTACCTCCTGGGGTAAGGATGGCCTTATTTGACACCATGCAGTCAGATTTCCCTCTCTTTATTCTTTGAAAACTGCCTTGGAATTCTTCCTCCATCTCTGATTGGGTGCCTGCAAAGCAGCCCAAATCCCCATCTCCTGACCAAGACCAACCTTCAAAGCCTGCCAGGCTTCCCCAAAATCCAATTTTTTGTCTTAGGGGTTAGCCCAAACCCAACCTCCAACCCTTTGGGTACAGGCTGGCCCATGGGCTGCCTGGCCTGATAAGCACCCTGATGTACAATGCTGGACCAAAAAAGGTGTTTGGCATCCCAACTTGTCATGAATTCAGAGACTAAACTGGCAAGTGTTTGCCTCCCCAAAGACATCCTCTAATCTGCTTGAAAAAATAACTTCAAAAAGCTCCATGGAATCCATCACGCCTCACCAGCTTCAAAATTCATCCCATCCAACCTTATCTCTTGGTCAACATTTGGGGGCAGGGAGATTAAACTTATAAACATGTAAAAGGGATTGGAGACTGATCTGGAGGCTGGGTCAAAGGTTTGAGAGAGGAAATGTATGTACAAACAAGTTCTGGGTGCAATATGTACTTAACAAGTTCATTTCACTCAAATATTGGACTGGACCAAAATATTAGATTTGGCTTGTGAGAAAGTCCAGCATCATGAAAGCAATACTTGGTGACTGTTTGATCCAACATGGGCTCCTGATCCTCAATTTTTATTCTTTATTACTCTTTCTAGAACCATAAATGAAAGGAATGGTTTGGTCTACACAGACATGAGCAAACAATTGGGGAACAGGAGAATAGTAACAGAAGTCTGGGATTAGTGCAAAGAATAGGTCTTCATGTCAAGGCAGAGATAATCAAGCAGGTAATACTGACCAGAAGGTCTAGAAGAGGTTTTTTTACTCATGGTCTGTCTTGTTCTCTCCTTGGGTCTGCCTGTCTGCTTGAAAGTCTATCTGGGTCCTTCTATCTGTCTAGATTCTTCTCTCAGTCATTCTATCCACCTAGTTTCTGGTCTGCTGGGGGTCCTGAGGTTTGTCTTGGTCAGAAGGTCTGGAAGGGTTTCTTTGTTTTCTCCTTCTATGCATTGGTCTATCTTTTAGGCTTTTTCTTCCTGTGAGTCTGACTTTCCACCTTGGTCTTGGCCTGGTGGGCTGTCTGGCTGTCTGTCTATCTGACTGGTTGGCTACTTGGCTGGCTGGATGGTTGGCTGTATTTCTGGCTGTCTGTCTGTCTGGCTGGTTGGCTGTATTTCTGGCTGGTTGAATGGCTGGATGGCTGTCAAAAATGTGTAGCTGTGCGGCAAATAAACCTAGACAACCACTCTGAGTTATCCCAATTGGGATAACTTGGTGGGGCTCTGAGATTAAGTGGTTGGTTGTCCAATTTTTGAGGCTGTATTGCTTGGTCTTGGTTGGTTAATCTGGATTTTTTAGTGTAGCTGGATGGTCAACTTGAAGGATTTATTGGAGGAAAGGGCATGAATTTGGGTTTATGTGCATGATTCCCTGCCAAGCCCAGCTACTCAGAGTTGTCCCCATTGGGACAGCTCCAAGCTGCAATGGTTTCTGGGGTTGACTAATTTCAACTACCGCAAGTTATCCCCATTGGGATAACTCTGAAACGGTTGCAATGTAGTTTCTCAATGCAACTACCAAAAAAATTGACTACATATATATTTTAATCATATTTCAACACATGTGTGGATTGTGGATGGCAAAAACCTGCCATGGCAGACCCAAGATCCCCAAATATTTGTTATAAAAAATAAGGTATATGCACAATTTTCATGAGGCTTTGTGAAACTTTGTGTGGATGCAAAATGGGCCCTAAGTAAATAAACAGTAATAATGCATGGATGAATGAATTCATTAATCTTTGAAGGTTTAAAGGACTTACTGGGGTAGGGCTCAACCCCAAGGCCCACACCCAGACCCAAAAATCAATTCCAATCCCCAAGCTGCAGCTATACTCATGGTTTGTCAATCAGATTTTGATGGCCCAATACCAACTGGCCCTCTAAGTTGCACATGGCACCAATCATTTTTTTGGTTTTGTTGATTTTTTATCCAGTGAAACCTGTGTGACACCCAAGATGGCATGTTTCTGATTACCAAACCTAACCAGTGTGATAAATCTTTTGGAAGGACTTCCAGCCTGACAGCTACCCAACCCATACCCAATGGCTTCATGCAATCCCAATACTTGAACCAACCAGCTCAGATATGGGTTACCAACCAAAATTGAGTATTTGGTGGGGTCCAGACCTAGAATTTCTGGGTTTTCAGAACATCTTGCATTTTTAGGATGGGTTCATGAATCCTAAGGAATTTTGTCTGGGGCTGTAAAAAAAGACACCCTTTGAGGATATGTTGGGCTGAAGAAGGCCCATGGATGTTCATTCAGGCCTTGTGGGAGGGCTCAAGTATGGTGGAATCAGAGTTAGAATATTTAATTTTTTTTAATGGTAGCTTTAATCCAAAGATCAACATAAGAATATTCAAGAAAACCCCACTTATTTCACAATTGGGCCAGGTTTCAGAGTTAACCACAAACAAGTGAGGTTTTTTTTAAAGTATGGTATATACAGGTAGTCAAACCCTCAAAAAAGTCTTGGAAAGCATTGTAAACCCCTTTTTTTCCAAATCCCACCCAACTCTGGCCTGATTGGAGACACCCTCATCTTCTCCCCCCCACACAAACCACTCCAACATCTTGCACTTTCTCCATACCTCTCCAAGCTCATCCTCATATCTTTGAATTAATAGATCTACCCAGATCATCAATTCATTCTGAATAGACTTTGTTTGAAGAAAATTGACTGCTCAGAAATCTCAAAAATCCAATCAAGTCAAGAAAAACTCTTCAAGTAATTCAGCATCAGCCAATCCTCCTTCTCAATTCAATTTAAAATATTCAGGTCAACCAAAGAGAGTGTCAGCCAGCTACTATTCCAGAGATGGCTGAAAACTGTACCTGAGAAAAATAAATTGAGAGACTCAATCAAAAATCCCAGAAGGAGTTAAATTTTCTAAATATATATATATATATTGAAGAAATGAACTCCTGGAAAAATTTTAAGGTAGGGTGAATCACTGAAACTACCCCCAAATTTCTACTTCTTAAACCCTTTTTAGGTACAAGCTAAGAACCACAAGCCCAAATGGAATTTTTATGGTCATTTTAATATTTGAATTGATAGACAATGGGTATGGTACCAACCTAAAATTCATTCAAACCTGTTAGAAACCTAAGAATTAGTCAGCCTTGACTAAATTCATGCCTTCAAACTTACTAAAAACATGCCTTTTGGCATGATTGCCCCCCCCCAAGAAAAAAAAGCCCCAAGACATGTATATAGTGATTATTTTTAACATATCAACACCTATTGGTGTCTAATCCCATACAAAATGGCATTAAACCTGAAAAAAATATTTTTTTTCACCATTCCTTAGCATGTGAATGGTGTGCCCCCCCTTGAAACATCAGAGGGTGGCTGGAAGTCAAAACTTCATGCCATGGTGGGGGGGGGGGGTTGACCTGTACCAGGATTGGCTGTGGTGGTGGCCATTTCACTCACCATTTTTTACCTTTTATTTTTATTTTTTTATTTATTAATTTTTCAACACCAATAGTTGTGTTTTTAGTTAATTATATATATATATATGTTTGGGTACAATCCAAGGGGGCTGTGGCTCTGGGAATTGATCAGAGCCCCTCTGATTTTTTCATTTTTTTATTTTTCTGATTTCTATATAGTTTCAAATTTTGAAAAATTGTATTTATTTATTAGTATTTCAAAATGAATTAGAAAGATAAAAATTAAATCTTGCCTTGTAATCCAGAGTTTGAACATCCATTTTTTTCAATTTTCAAAAACATTTAACATACATTTTGATAAGAATATCAATGTGTGAAATGGATTCTCAGAAGGTTAAATTCATTTCTCAAGGATTTCCCCTTCAAAATGATAACAGGGGACTCTGGAATGATCTTTTCCTTGCTCAAAATCCAGATATTAACCACTATTTTCTCACAAAAGTAATTCTACCCACCCAAACACTCAAAAAATGACATATTCCATAGTGGATAAGACCAAAGAAACCAATGCTTACTATGATGAAATAAAGAGAAGAAGATCTATATCGCAAGAAAGGCTATTTCATAGTGTTTAAAATCATTCCCCCTCCTTAATGAATCCCTTGGTTCACTCAAGTGTTACCAATTATTCAGCATACAATCTCTCCAATAATTATCAAGATGTTCATAATCCACCTCAAACAACCTTCCAGACCTCTGAATCAAATCACAAAACACTCCCAATATTTCTTAAGGTATAAAATATGATACTATTTTGGATCCCCCAGGCTAAAAAAAATCTGATTTGTATCAAGATCCACATTATTTCCAGAATTTGTAAAAGACTCAAGAACCTCAAAAATATGACCAAGGCCTTCAACTGGATCAAAATGACAACTAAAAATATGGTATAAGTCATAGTCCTTCTTACATTCAAAAAGAAACTCATCAGGATTATTCCACCCCTTTAAGTCAAGATGTATCCCACCTTTCCCACAGGCACTCAAGGTATTGTAGAAATTTTATACTTTTTTTTTTTGGTACAAATTAATTGAAATTCCATCAGAGGTGTTGAATTTTTCTTCAAAGGAAACTGTTCTTCATTTTTATCATTGTAATTTTTGTGATTGATGATAATTTTGTTGAAATTTTTCAACATATTTGAATACCCCTTGTTGAATGGTGATCTGTAGCATTTTTTCACGTTTTTTATTTTTGTTACAAATTTGTTTAAATTATAACAGAAATATTCCATTTTGTGTAAGGAAAATGAAAATTTTTAATTTTTCTTATTTACCTTATATTACATGCAGTTATTTTTCAAATCTAAGTTCAGATTTGAATT
Organism: Puccinia polysora; assembly: GCA_025617555.3. Taxonomy (NCBI): domain Eukaryota; kingdom Fungi; phylum Basidiomycota; class Pucciniomycetes; order Pucciniales; family Pucciniaceae; genus Puccinia; species Puccinia polysora. Next base: position 29,547,595 of record CM062638.1, on the reverse strand, counting down.
CCTTTCAAGAAATGGATATTTATTACATTTTTATGTATTATATTGAATCAATTGGTGTCAATTTTTGGATTCTCCCAAAATTACACACTAGAAAGACCTCTCAGTGAGTCTGGAGACTTTACTTTAGCCCCCAAGGCGCCTCAATTAATTTTTATAGGCCCTGGGGGGGCCAAAAAATCCTCAAAAGGTGTTCCATCACTCTAGGAACCCCTGTAAACCTTCAAAAGGGGTGGGAAACCTTGTATATCTATATTAACACCTTTTTTCTATTGGCATGATTTTTTTCTATTGGCATAACTTTTTAAGATTTAACTGCTTTCCTGGGATGGGAAAACATTCCAGAGGGCATGATTCTACTAAAAAAATTGCTATAATGACATATCTATTTGAAAAAGTTTTGACTTTAGCAGAAAAAAATGTAAAATACTGCATTTTTTGAAATTGGTAATGATTTGAGTGAATTTGAGGGTGTGAAGTTAGCCTGGGCTTATGGAGTCAGAATCAAAGTATTCTATATATTTTGGAATTTTTGTGAAAAAAGATAATTTTTAAAGATTCCTGCATGCAGGCATAAAGTACTCACATTCCTGCATTCAGCTGCATTCAAAGCTGCAGAGTCCTGCACATATCTGGCATATGTTTCTCACACACTCATTGCTTTTATGCAGCTCCCAGATGCATGAACTGCATGAAGCCATGTGACATTCAAGCTCACAGGCATTTGGGACAAGTAAAAATCAGAAAACAATGAGTAAATTAAAACACAAGACTGCTACAACTAGCATGGAGATCACACAAATGTGTTATATTTATCCCCATTCATAGCCTGCACAATAGAAACCCGATAAATCAATCAATTATAAAACTATAGAAAAATTTGAAAAATTACAGGAATAAAGGTTTAAGAATTTTCCCAAAAACAATGAAAAAGGAAATAATAGCTTTCAAAATTGCAAACTCATGCTAGAGGTAACTTCCAAAGGAGCTACATAACCTATCTCCATTCAGTAAAAATCTTGAAAAATTCAATTAAAGATAGTGTATTTTGTCCCCAAATTGGGGGAGGAAAGCGTCTTGCCTGGTCAAAAAGCTTGAGTGAAGTAGATGCATGGCCTGAATCCAGTTTGTGGATAAGATTTCAGAGAAAAATTCTGGATACTGAAAGACCAATGTTGGCTACTCACACCAGGGAAAAACTGGAGGCACATGCTAGCATGTGACCCCATGTAATTTTGGTGTTACTGAAAGAAATAAATCTGCTGCAACTGGATGTTAAGCAAACCATATATCCAAAAAAAAAAAACCTGTAACTCTTTCCCAAACAAAATCAAATTGAGTTCCAATTCTGATACAATGCACATGTTTCTGTCACATGGAGGCTTGACACAGATCCAAGGTGGCAGTAACTAACAGAAGAAAGAAGACTAGTACCAGGGGGGGCATTCACAATGAATTCAACTGAGAGATTGAGCAGAGAGGAGTGATGACCCCAAGGTGGGTAAGACCCCAAGGAAGACTCAAAATGATTCTGGATGGTACTAGTAGCAGGGGAACTCCAGAAAGGAAAGGACTGGAATTCAGGGTGCTGATCAAGAATAATTTATTTCATAAGGAAACAAGGAGAAATATCATGAGAGTTAAGGTTTATATACTTCTAGATACAAAATTTTGTTCTCCTACTTTTGAAATATTTGTGATATATTAAAAGAAAGAATAAGAGAATCATATGTATGTGAAAAAGATCAACTGAACATGTCACAAGTGTGACAGAATCCCCCAATGAAGAATAGGTGTACTCCTGAAAGCCTTTAAAAATAAAGCAGGTTTAGAAAAACATACTGAATAAGATATTCTAGTATGCTCATGTAGAATGTTACTGCAGTTGCACATGATATTAGATTCTGGGGGTTTGGATTGAGTTGATTTGATTAATGGGAGATTTGCATCAATTTTTTTGCAATTCTGAGGAGATTGAGTTGATTTGGAATTCATATTAATGTAATCTCACTCCCAATCTCACTTTTTGAGCCAAGAATAATTGGAAAACATAATGGGCTCTTGAGATAATTGTCAAACAATAACTCTGGCCCTCTCAACCATAAAGCTAAAAGCCTCAATTCAATGAGTGTATGAAACATCTTCCAACTCATGGTCCAGATAAAAAGTGGAGCATGGAAATTATTCAAAATATATTTCAAAGAGATTATGTATTGATAATATGAAGTCTACAAAAAGGATGAAGAGGGTGGAAGAGCCAATTGATCCACTCACAAATGGAAGACCTAGAAGCCATTCTACCTGAAAGAATGACACAAAGACCGCCATTGCAACCACAACTGGATCAATATCCAACCTCCAGGCTTTTATTGGTAAGAAAACTACCAAAGGAACTGTTTACCCGTGGGAAAAGAGAGGCACCAGTGAAGGGAATCATGTTCCTAAGAATGATTCCACTAAAATTGCTAGAGTGGCACCAACTGCCTATACTACCCATGCTGGGGCCTCAAATACATATAATGTCCCCCAGAACTTTGGCCACATTTGGGGAATTAATTCATGTAAGGAATATTTTCAACTTAATAATACCAGGAACTTTGCAGTCCTTTAGCTACAGCAAGTTATATTGGTGTTGGAACAATAATAATTCCAATAAAATACATAAAATTCTCAAAAAATATTGATATAATAAGAGCAAGTGCAAATTTTGGAGTTTGGTTTGGTTAAAATGGTTTAAATATATTTTAAAATAGGGGCCACAGTTTTATACAATACTGGTGATCTTTATTGAAACAACCTCTCTTCAAGGGACTCTTTTGAACCGTGTAAAGACCTTGGGAAAATGGGGTCCAAAGTGATTTCTCAAAAGGGGTTTACTCAAGGGGAATGGATGGACTGGCTGTCTCACAGCACTTACTCCTGGATGCATGGAGGAGATAGCTTACTAATTTAAGCAGACACTCCAAGATACTTGCAGAAATTCACGGATTGAAAGGGTCTCAGGACAATTGGTGAGGTTTTTGCTGATATTCTTCAATGGAATTAATGATGGCGTTATAATTAATAATTATAATATCAGACTGAGGCAATCATTAAATTTTTTATCATTCATAAAAAATTGATCACAGATGGAAATGGGCCTGGATTGATTAATTAAAAATTACTGGTGTTAAAATCATCTAAAAAGGGCTGTATATATTCCTTTTTTGGTGTAAGAGGATCTTCCCAGGGCACGTAGAGAGGGTTTTGCTTGTGGGCTAATGCTAGAAGACTTTCCAGGGCTAGTTTGGCACGTATTTTTAGTTCTAAAAATCGGCTGGACCTGTCTGTGTCATATTGATGGGTGAAATAATTATCAGAATCTGTTTAAATGTCAATGTGTTATTTTTACAGTTCTGGCATATTTTCTAATTTTTTATTAGTTTATTTTGAGTGAAATGGTCACAAGTGGCTATTTGTACATTTCACGCCATCTTCTGAACATTTTGGTAATTTTTAATAATTTTTAGGGAAACTACTTGGTGTGTTTTGTGGTTCATAAGAATTTGGTAATGTTTATTTACATGACAACCTTCATTGTTATTTTTCCTGACTTGTCTGCCTTATGCTTTGAATTTCATACTTTTTATTCAATATTCAGAGGTTTCAGACATCCCTCTATCTGAAAGTCAAGTTGTTACATATGCATGATGCATGCATCTGGGTTGTAACCTGTTACTGCGGTACCAGGCTGTCAGGAGTGATGTCAGTAATTTTGACGTGCCCATCCCTGACAGCTGTGTGTGGGAATCCAGAATCCACAGCCAGAAGTATATTGCATGCAGGTTTCTTGAAAGGTGCCTACATTTTGAGTTTCAGGCGCGTGTACCCTTGTGTATGGATGCAGGGCTGCGCGCGGGAATTGTGACAGAACACAAATCCAGTTGTAACTTGTGAAATATACACAACACCTCAATTCTGAGTTGATTTCAGGTGTGAAAACTATACATGAAATGACATGCGAAATATCAAAATGACAAAAAAGTGCCATAGTGATGCCATGGCCTTTTGGTCATTTTCATTTCAATAATTTAAAAATGTAAGGAATCAGAATTTAAGGGTGGGGTCAGTGAGTGACCCTACCTTATTCCAGGTGCGGAATCCAATTCTGTAATAAAATTTCAGGATTTGTCACTCTTTTTATTTTTATTTTTATGATTTATTTTCATTTTTATTCTACTTTGACAGGTTTCTCTGTACAAGTAGCAAGCTGACAAATATTTTAAACAGGAAATTAAACAACCCATTCCATATGTTTAACATGGAGAAATTCATTGAACGCGGATTTTAATTATACCTTGAAGAGGCTGGAACTCAATTGCAAAAATTTCAAATACCTTGAATCTGTGTTCAGACTTCTCCAAGAGAAACACTGCCATTTCTTTTTCTGAATTATATCTAACTGTAAAAAAGTTAAGAGAGATTTTGAGAAAAGAAATAGGTCCAAAATAAAACAACCAAATTATACTCATAAAATATTCCAGACCATTCAAAAGTTTGAAAAAAATTGACAAAGTTTTTTGGAAGGGTAGCATCTGGGCCTTTTGAATAGTTGAATGGTGAAAAAGGTTATTTGAGAAATTTAGAAATGATGTAGCATAAAAACACCCAGTAAAAAATATTTCAAAATGTATTCAGTACAAAGCAGATGCTGTGAATTCAATGAAAAAACCCAAAACCAGATTACACTCCATCATCAAAATATATCCAACCAAGAAATATGAAGGTAAATCAGGAGGGAAGGTATGTAATCAAAGCTTTCAAATTATCCTAATCAATTGGTTTTCTACAATTGTACCACCAAGCAGGAATATCAGCAAGGGGAAAAACAATTGGAAAGACAATATAGATTGGTTTTATCTTAATCAATCACCCATCAATTTTATCCACTTCTGTTGTGGGTTTTGTGAAGCTAATGATCCATCTCTGCATAATAATACTACAAGATTAACCAATAAAAAAAAGTATTTTTTAAATTTGAAAGCAGGGTTATTTTTTAAGAAGTCTAGCTACAATAATGCTTGGAGTATGTAGTTAAATCATTCCCTTCTTGGATCAACTGTTTAGAAACTAAATTTTGACAGTCCTGACCATGATGAAAAATCAGAACCAAGAGTGATGGTTCTATACAATATTAAGCAAAAACATGGATAAAAAGCCCCTGAAAAATTTATAAAAGTTGAGGATTTGCTTTTATTACAAATAAAATAACTAATTAAACTCTGGATATCATTTTTTTTGAAATAATAAGATTATCAGAATCTCTTTCAAAGCTTAAAGCCTTAATTAAATATTCTTGCAATACTGGTGTTTTTATCAAAGTTGCAATGCATATACAGGCTCATCCTGGTGAGTATATTAGTTCAAAGAACCAGTTGAAAAACAGGATATAATTTTTGTTTTCAAAATGAATAAGGATCCAGCTGGGTTAGTGTTGTGTTTCAAATTTCAAGTTTCAGATTTGCAGCAGTCAAATTCTCCCAAGATTGATTGATTTATTTAATTTGATTTTTTTCTGGAAAATACTTGATATTTTATCATGAATTTAAAAAAACAAAAAAATCAAAAAATTGGTATAATCTATATCAGACTGATTTTGTGATCATCACCAAAATATATTGGCAATTTCAAAGAAAACTTGAGTTACAATTGAGCCTTGTTTCAAGCATGAATAATATTTGATTGCACATTGGTTGTAGAATATTTTAACAGAAGTTTTAATGTGGTTATTTGCGAGTTATTTGAATAGATTTCCTGGATTAGAACAGATTTACAACCCAATGTTAACCAAGTTGAAACATTTTTACAGGGTGGCACATGTTAGCATGTGTCTCCATTTTTCCCCTGGTGTAAATGGTTATTTAAAGGAGGTTGACATTGGTATTTTCCAAGACTTGAAAAATAAATGTTTTAGAGAGGTAGATAAGAGAAAAATGCATCAATATTAATAGAAAAAATGTTCATTTACACAAAATGATTAGTTTTTCCCTAGGGAAACACCTGATTTTCAAGGGGAAAAAAATAAGCATATTGAAAGCTCTTCCCATCTTATAGAACCAAAACAAATTCTGGGATGCACCTTTTTCACCTTCTGGCCTCAGTTTATGGTTCTTTCCACCTCTTTTTAACCTGAGGAAAAAGGATTAAGACAGGAAAAGGTTTAAATAAAGAAATTCTTAGACTTTATTTCACACCAGACTCAGCTATAAATCATTCCAGACACTACCCCAACATGGAATAAAATGATTAATATTAATAGGTAGGTGATTAATGGCTTTAGTGTGATATTTTCTTTACCAATTCCACCATTATAAATAAATCTGAACTTTGTTCAGCCTTCAAACACCCCAAACTGGTCTTTAACTACCAACAGTGTAAGCTATTGCAGGTAATTAAGCTATAATTACCCACCAAGCAAGTTATTCCTCTCTGATTTGGCAATATTTCTTACCATGCTCTGCCATAAAATTTCTTTAATGGGTAATAATTCCTTTCAATAAGGTTCTAAATTTCCAGGATCACAGATAATAATTTTAGTCAATTGAATTAGATGTGTTAAAGATTCAAGCATAACTGTGCACCCTCTTTATATTTTCAACAAAAAAAAACCACCAGACCATCTCCTTGCATTTCAAAATATAAATTTATTTCTGAATTTTCATTGCAAATTTTAATAAATATATCTATTGTGTTCCTTATCACCTCTAGTAGCTGAAATATTTCATGGGACCTGGAGTATAGGAGGCTGAAAGAGAGATTATTGTTTCATTCTTGTGAATTGGCTCAAAAATCATGCTAACTAGAATGCTTGCTTTGGGACCAAAGATGAAAATCGTTTTAGCCAAACTACATCTTTGAATTTTACTGTTTATCTAATGATTGGAAATAGGCTAAAAAAAAATAGTCTATTTTTGATTTTTATCAAAGCAGATGCTGTATAATTTCAATAAAAATTGTGAATATTGAAAACAAGCCCATTTGTTGTCCATCTCCACTGGATTTGGGATAACAAAAGCCAATCAATCAACTTGGCTATAAATAAAAATTAAATAGAATCAATTTTTTGTTTCCACAGTGAAATGGATTAAATATTTGGTAAAAAATGCAACTTTAACCCACTAGCCGATTTAAATTCCCAAAGATACAAGTCCATTCATCCTGGGCAGTTTCAGCTTGCTGCTATTCCAGAGCCAGCTGTCAAAGTACTAAAAGTAATAGGATATATCAAAAAACAGCAGAGGAGTAGGAGAATACAGAATATAATTGCATAGTTGTATCCCCCGCCCAATTTTATGTAGGATCACTCTGCAAAACCACCTTTTAATTCCAGATCCTTAATTAACTACATAACATTTTAATAAATGAACCAAAAATCACAGAATCAGCTTTGCACTTTTTTTCCAAATTTATATTTCACAATAATTTTTAAACATAGTTTTCACACCTAAAATCCAGTCATAATTCAAAAATTATGTGTACTTTGGTAGAAATGAGCAAAAAGGTTTTCCATCAAAAGTCCTGCATGCAGCAAAAATCTTCCCTATGAATCTGAAAAAAGCCTGCAAACTCCTGATCTGCCCTGCATGCATAAAATATCAGCCCTGCATGAATTAAAGATCATCCCCTGCATGTGTAACAGATCATTGCTGCATGCAAATCAGCCCTGAATGCAGCATTACTGATCTGCACATCCAGGATCCACTTCAAAAAGAAACTGACAACAGGTGCTACCACAATTAACTGCTAAAACCTATTTTAATCAACCATGAATATGTGAGAAATTAATAAATGCATATTAGATGATCCATGAAAATATGAAAAAAATAAAAATTTAGAAAACCCAAGTGTAAAGCTTCCAAAAGAAAATAAATTATTAAATCTATCACAAAAGCAACAGATCCTGATCTTTGATGACCACAAAACTTATCAAATATTTTAATATTTGAGAACTAAAAAGTACCAAAATGAGAAGCAGAGACCAAGAATTAATTTAATAATACCTTTAAATCATTCAGTAAAAATACAAATATCACAATAAAAGATCACAAGCAGAAAGAACCAAATTAACAGATAAACACAGGGGCAGATCTAGAATCAAAAATCATTGAATAATCCTCCAGGTCTGGGATAAAAGTTTCACAGAGCCAAGGAAATATGAAGATCCACCTATGAATGCCTTTCTAGCCTCAGAAAACATAACTTTCCCTCTATAAATTCCCTGAGAAGGCCCTTCCAACCCCAAAATGCTATTTATACAGCACCCTTTTGGTTTATTTCCATCATAATGCATCAGATATCATCCAGAAAACCTTCCAAATTTTCTTCAAGTACTTATAAGAGATATTTAATTGATCTATGTCAATAGTCTGATAATATATTTTGACCAAATTCAACACCTTTACCCATTTGAACTCATATAAGTATTTACGCACCCCTCTTAGATTCAACACCATTCAAGTGTGAATTACTTCAGGTAAAAAGAAAATAATTAATTAAAAATGAAGTTATTTCCTCCCTTATTTTTTTATTTTGCTACCATAACCCAGCCATATCACCTTATTCTGGATAACAATTCCTTATTTTTAAGTCATAAGGTTCCAAAATCAACACCCCTTAAGTAGGGGTGTTGAAGACCCCCAGTCTGCATGAAATGTGAACAATCTTAATCCTTTTTTTATTTTTTCACAAAGAAATTCAAAAAAAAGCACTTTACCTTGAAACATCATCAATTTTTAACATCATTTTTAGGATTATAATTAATTATTCAAAGAAATATGTCTATAACTTTAATTTATCAATTCTGGGAAATAAAGGATTTCAAGGGTCTTGGAATTGATAATGTGACAGGGAGATGATTTCCAGTCCTCAACCTATTGATTAAAATAACAAGGAAACCCTGGAGCCACTTGATTTTCCAGAATCTGATGAGGAGGAGTTTAATCCAGCTTTCTCTGCCCCAATCCAATACACATCAGTATCTTTTAAGTAAAATCATTTCTTTGATCCATGTTCATATCCCCTCTAAAGGTAGTAAACTTCCCAGAATCTGCACATGGATTTGATTGCATAATAAATTCTACAGGTGCCAAATTCAGGTCATTGGTAAAACCTAAATCCCAAGCCCTAAACCCTCAACCCTAAATCCATATTCCACACCCAAATTCCTCCCAACATAGCTGTGATACTGATTGCAAAATCAAGTTTAAAGGCACCATTGGAGGATGAAAAATGGCAAAAATGGGGCAAAGGTAAGCATTTCTAAATTGAGATGGGTGAGAAAGCATGGATGTGTTTAGGAAATATTGAAAATGGAAGAAGTTGAAATCATAACCCAGGAACAAAAAGCTACAGAAAATATAAAAAAAGTGCTACACTGGCCACTATGTTGCTGGTAAATGAAGGAAAATTTCATCATTATTCTTATCATCATTGAATAAAACCTCATTTATAAAAAAACATCTGTAAAAAATGCCAAAGAAATGTGATGGCACTTAAGGAGCTCTTGCCCAACAAATGACCAATCTTAGGATGAGATTCTAACCAAGAATTTTTAAAGCTGTAACCAAGCTCTAATGCACACTTGTTTGAATTTTGAATGGTGAATGTGCAAAGAATGGAGATAGTTTCAACTTAAGCATGGGGACCACTTGAGCTGGAGATTCCTTGATGGAACTTGCTAGCAAGTGCCAGAAAATCTTTGGTGGTAATATGTACTTCAAATGAAAAAATCAACTCAAAACACTAAACCAAGCTTGAGTTTTTTTAAAGAATTATCACCAGCAAAAAAACTAACCAATTGCTTGAATCAGAAAATAAAACTTCAACCAATTATTCTTAATAATTTAAGAAGCTTCAATTGATAAAACTAAAAAACCTGATCTCAATCAGTTTCCAATCTTCCAGTTTATTTATCCTAGAAAAAATTTTATCATCATCCAACTTCCATCTATATCCAAATTTATCATTTCAGAACATGTTGAATTTGTTGTTGATCCTATCCACCCATCTCATGATTTGGTTCAATGTAGTTTACGGATGTCAATGTCTATTCCCATTGTCTAACTTGAGTGATTTATTTAATATTATCCAAGACTTTTGACAATTTTGAACATTTTTGGTTTGGTTTTGGTTTTGAATGAATTCATATGGTTTGATGGTTTGTATGGAAGTGTGATTTTTATAACACCAAGTGATTCTAACTTGATGAAAATTGGGATATTGGTGATGGTAAGGAGCAACATAGAAAAATAAGCATGATAGCCAGAGTTATGTTTGAGATAGATTGATCAGGAGGCTGATTAAGGGACAGGAGGATGATAAAAAATTGACTCCTTTTGGCTCTCTTGAGACAAGTGGTTTTGAAACCTTTGAAAGAAAGGTGTAGACCAATTTTCTTTGAGTCTGAGTCAGTTTATGAGAATTATTCCAATAATAATTAGGTTTCTTAAACCAAACTCAATTTCAAATTGAATAATTTTCACCAAGAAATGAAATTGATGAACATGGATGAGTTTGTGGCCTGATGAGCAAAAGTGATCAGTAAACAATCTGTATCACCAAGTTTGATGATAGGTTCAGGTTCAGATCAATAATTCCAAATTTTACTTGGTGTTGGAATTCTGTTGTTTTCTGCTCTCAATTAACTCCTTCATTTCTTTGAATCAACCACACTTGTTATATTTTCATTATTCAATTATATTATTACCTCATGAAAGGAGCTGTATTATTGATCATATCTCCTCTTGCTGCTTTAATCAGTTGTTATCATATGATTGTGTGTCTCTATGTTGTGAGTTTGATGTTTCTGGAAGAATGCTAGTTTGAGTACCCATGTCATATAATTCTGATCAAACTCTTGTAGTCTAAGAACCCTGAGTAACTAGTTCTTATATTATTTTCATGACTCTAAGAACCTCCTTCCTTATCATATTATTTTCTTAATTTAATGTTTGTTCACTGTGCCGGATCATCTTGAATTAACGCCTCAGCTTTCTGTGATATCCTCCTGTCTTTTGTCCTATAAAGTGTCACTCACTGACTATGCGGTTTCTCTCTGGCTATGTTTGCATTAATTATTTATTATTCATTTTACTTTCCTTAAAACCACATTTTGATCTATTTGGACTATGGCTTTTATTAACTATTTAAATCCTGCCTCCTTCAACTGAAATTAACCATCAGTCTTTCAACACATTTCATCCTGGGTGCCCCCTTCCTCTAAGTCACCTAATCCGCTCCTCTTAGCATTATAAGATCAAATCAATTTTTTAATCTCTTTCTTCCTGCCTTTAGGCACTTTAATATTCTGAAACTTGGTAATTTTCTTGATATATATATTAAGTATCATGGTGATCATGGTATTTTTTGGAATATAAAAAAATCTGGATATCACTCTTGCCAGGCCAATTTCCACTCTTACCAGCATAAACCAAATCTTGGATTGAGTGCCCGCCAGCTGAAAAAAGTACCAAACATCACAAAAAATGATAAAAATATAATTAGGAATAAGAATAACCAAAATTAAATTACAGGAATTGATTCCCCACCCAAATTTAGGTAGGATCACTGACCAGAAATACCCCTGAAATCCTATTTCACACTAGGGAATATTGCCTCCAAATTTGGGGAGGAATCCCTTTTCCATAGTGTAAAATATTGATGGATGCAGGAAGCAGATCCTGAACCTTGGGGCAGTGGCCAAGATTACTGGGAAAAATGCTGGGTGTGGATAAATCAATTTTTTTTACCAAATGGAATTTCAAGGGAATGGGTATTTTCCAAGCCTCAAAAATCCAATATTATTATAGAGATGGATGAAAAATCACTTATATGTTACCGGACTAATATTAATTCAGAAATGAATTTTTTTGGGGCAATGTTAAATTTGCAAACCTATGCGGCTTGTTCACAAGCCAAATTAGGTTGTGTGGTGCGGTTTGCAATCAATTTCAGTTGTGAATGGCCACCCCAACCCATTTCAGTCATGGGCAGCCGCTCAAAACTCATTTTAGCTGTGAAAGGCTGACCAAAACTCCAAAATTGGTTGTGAGCAGCCATTAAAAAACCCTTCGCAGTGAGCATAAAATAAAAAAAAAGAAAATACAAGAAAAGACAAGAAATTCAAAATAAATTAAATTAAATTAAATTAAGTAAAAATTGAACAAACAAAAATAAAACAAAACAAAACAAAAACACCAAAAAAATTAAAACAATTGGAAAGCTGGAAAAAAAAGATTAAATGAGATTTCTAAAAATCTCACAACTCTGGGGCCATGAATGTGCAGCCCATATAAATGAAAAATGAAAAATTCTATGGACCAGCCCTAAAGCAAAAAACCAAAAATTAAATAAACAATGAAAGTCTATGGACCAGCCCTAAAGTAAAAATGCCAAAAAATAAAAGTTCAACTTGTGTCAAGCTAATCCAATGAGATGGAATTGTATCAAGCCCCCCTCAATGGACTATCCTTAAAGTAAAAACAACAAAAAAGACTTCTATCAAGTCCACCTTGATGGACAGGCCCTAAAGTAAAAACACCAAAAAAAATCAGGTTCAACTTGTGTTAAGCTCATCCCATCAACAGAAGTAAAAATAATCCTTATGATGGGATCAGCCCAACACAAGTTGAACTGAATTAACAATAATATCTCATTCAAAAAAACTCAATATAATGATTTTAACTCAAAACAATCAATATAATGATTTTCAAAATGTGATTACTGTTTTATTAATTGAATTACAAGATCAGCATCAGAACCCAAACCCAAATGATTAAATTAAAATGATTTTTATAACATAGAGTACAACATAAGTTGATCTTTTAGATGATCAACCCAAACAGAATATTTTTTAGAAGTCAAAGAAGCATGTTTTGAGACAATGGGCGGGATTGGAATCATTTCTCCCTCAAGTACAAGATGAACCAAGTGATTTTTGTTGAAAAAGAAAATGAAGATAGCATCTGATTGTTCTTTTAAAAAAATTTTAATAGGAGTATAAGTAAAAAATGAATCCAATTAAATTAAAAACATTGGTCTTCCATAAGTATCAGCTATTATTTAAACCATTTCAAGCTTTCAAAGCCATTTTGAAGAGGGAAACTTTTCATTGATGTCATTAAAATAAAGTCTTTGTTCTATCTTTTAAACATCTTTAATGCCACCAATGATCTTAGAATAGCATTGCTTATTTTTCCTCAATGCTTCAATCATTTCCTTTTGTGCTTTAAACCAACCATTCTCATTAGGGCGTATGAGAGTTAAGAAAAACAATCATTTTTAATGGCATTTTCAAAACAAATCTGCCATTTCAAACCCGCCATTAAAAATAAAAATAAAACCACTTATATCACATCAGACGTGTCAGAGTTACCTGGAAATAAGTGGGTTTTTTCAAATAAAGTCTTTAAAGGCTTCCACCACCTGTCCACATCATCCACCCCTGGCTTCCCACCTCCTTCTAACTCCAACCTCATTGGAAAAAAATTTGATTCATTGCTCTTCATCTCTTCATCACTATCCTCATCAGCTCATCACTCTCATCACTTGATCACTTTCATCACATCCAGCTAACTCTCATTGGATCACTATCCTGATCATTTCATCACTCTCATCTTTTTATCACTTTCATCACATCCAGCTAACTATCATTGGATCACTATCCTCATCACTTCATCACTCTCATCACTTTATTGCATTCATCACATGCAGCTAACTCTCATCAGATCACTATCCTGATCAGTTCATCACTCTCATCCATTTATTGCTTTCATCACATCCAGATAACTCTCATTATATCACTATCCTTATCACTTCATCACTATCATCACTTCATCAATCTCATCACTTTATTGCTTTCATCACATCCATATAACTCTCATTGGATCACTATCCTGATCAGTTCATCACTCTCATCTGTTTATTGCTTTCATCACATCCAGCTAACTCTCATCAGATCACTATCTTTATCACTTCATTGATCTCATCCATTTATTGCTTTCATCACATCCAGCTAACTCTCATTGGATCACTATCCTCATCACTTCATCACTCTCATCACTTTATCTCTTTCATCACATCCTAACTCTCATTGCTTTATCCCTCTTTTCACTTCATCACTCTCATATCTTCCTATTCTCTTTGCTTCATCACTCTCATCCTATAATCACATCATCACTCTCACCACTTAAATACTCTCATAGCCCTTCATCCCCTCATCCCTCCTACTATTTTTAAAGGGCCCTCAGCAATAATCCCCCCGCAAGTCCACTAAACAATCCAATGGACCAAAGCAAAAATCCCCCAGGAACTCAATATCCAACAAGCCTCCCCCATCAGCTTCCAAAGTCTCAAGTCAGCTCAAGAGAGCTGATCACATCATTCTGGTAAAATGGCTCAAAATTACGTCCAACTACAATGCTTGCTTTGGATCCAACAATGAAACACGTGTTGGCCAACCTCCATCCTCTAAGGTCAATGTTTATCTCCTGATGGCCAATGAACTCAAGAATAAAACAAAAGGTAGGCTGGATCTGTCATCCAAACAGATGAGGGAGCAATTCAAGAATTATTGAGCCAAGTAAAAAAAGGCCCACTCCATGTCAATCTCCACCGGCTTTGGTATCAACAACTCTGACAAAGCCAAGGGAATCAACTCGGTGGTTGATAAGTTGGACTGCATTAGTCCTTTTTATATTCAAATGGATGAAATCTTTGGAAAGAAGGCCAACATCACCCCTTTAGCTGCTTTTGATGCCCAAAAATCCAATTTAGTTGACGCTGAGGACTTGGCTTTGGGATGCTCAGCCTAGAAATGGTGATCCCAAAGAAACCTATGAGTGGCCACCATCCATCTCCAAGGAGGATATTCAAACTAAATCAGCTCCAATCACATCTACTTCTGCGTTGATTGAGGAGTCAAACCCAACCTTGATAAGTGGTCAATGGCTGCAGCATACATATTGGTAGCCACAGAACAGTAGATGAATTAAAGCAGATTACTCAAATGCTGGGCTTGTAAATATATTTGCTTTGATTAAAAACTTAAAAAGAAAAAAAAATCATTTTTGATTACAACAATTCTTAAGACTATTTTAACCCCACCAATAAAAAAATGTTTTTTCTTTTTATTTATATTTTTTTCCTGTAGTATATTTTCCCACTCCCCAAGTCCCTGCAAGTGTTTCTAGTTGTTTTGTTGATTTGCATTGACATTGCCATTCTTGCATGAGTGGCAGTCTCCACAGCAGTAAAAGTACAGTGATTGTACTTATTGGCTTCCCAAACCATTTTGACCACACCTTTTTGCTTGAAGTCAATTCCAAAGCCCAGGTAAGGAAAAAGAATTGGCCATCATATACTTGATATTCATCTGGGTTTTTAATAAGTTGTCCATTTGATTTCCTGGTTGGAACTGCAAGTAAAAAGGAATACTCAGAGATCCTCTTTTGGCAAGAAGCCCTACTCTTCCCACCTCTCTGTGTGTTTTTCAAGCCATCTCCTTCCAGCATGTTCCCTCCCAATCCTATACTTAGAATGGGGTGAGGAAAAAGAAAGGATTTGATTGTTTGTGTAACATTTTGAGGGGGATTGAAGCCTCTTTTGGCAAGCAGCCCTACTCTTCCCACCTCTCTGTGTGTTTTTCAAGCCATATCCTTCCATCTTGTTCTCTCCCAATCCTATAATTAGATTGGGGTGAGGAACCAGACAGGATTTGATTGTTTGTGTAACATTTCAAGGGGGGTGGGAGAAGAATTGGACATTCACCAATAGCGGTTGAGGGATTGAAAAAAAAAAAGTCAGTCAAATGGAAATCATCAGTGAAAAAAGATTGGATCAAAAGAAATGAAACCAAACCTGGACTTGATCCCAAGTTCACAAGAAACGTGATCACCAAAAAAAAAAAAAAATCACATCAGCACACAAAAAAAAAAAAAAAAAAAATACTGGGGTGGGAGGGAATCAGGCCAGGCCTTTGGGTTGGGTGGGGGTTGGGTAGGCAGGGCCTGGGAACCAGGGAGGGGGGGGGGGGTTGGTTGGCCGGGCAGGCAGGCGTTGGGGGGCATCCAAGGGGGGGGGGGGAGGGGGGTGGGCTGCCGTGATCAAGAGGGGGGGGCCAAGGTGGCCCTGGCAGGCAAGCAAGGAGGGGGGGGCCAAGGTGGGGCCGGGGGGCAAGTGGGGAGGCAGGGGGAAAGGTGGGGCCGGCGGGCAAGCAAGGAGGCGGGGGGGCTAAGTTGGGGCCGGTGGCGGTGGTGGGGCCAGAAAGCAAGGAGGGGGGGGAGGTGGGGGGCCGGCAAGCAAGCAGGGGGGGCAGAGGTGGGGCTGGTGTCAGCTTGCTACTATTTACAGAGCAACCTGTCATAGCAACACAAAACTATAAAAAATAAGAATATCTCAATTAAAAAAAGAAGGAGTGAGAAATCCATCAATATTATTAAAGAAATGGATTTCTCACCCAAAATTAGGTAGGGTCACTCACTGACCCCACCCTCAAAATTAAATTCCTTACATTGTTAAAATAATTAAAAAGAAAAGTACTAAAAATTACAACACCAGTATGGCACCTTTTGGCACTTTTAACATTTCACACGTGTTGTCATGTATAGGGTTTACACCTAAAATTCACTCAGAATTGAGGTGTTGTGTATATTTTAGGAGTTACACGCGGAAATGTGTTATGTCACAATTCCCCCCACAGCCCCGCATCATTACATACCCCTATGTACTTGTAGTAGAAGTTTCCCACGTGCTAGAGACCCGCGCGCAGCTAATTCTGCCACGCAAGCAGTGGATCCTACCCCGGGCGCATCTGTACTGACTGATCCCCGCATCTGGATCTGTTGTGACTAATCTGACAACCAGGTATGGCTCAGAAGAGCTACAACCTAGTTAGGGTCGCCTGGCATATGTAACAAGTTGAAATATGCATTAGTAATAGTCTAAGTAGATCAAAACTTAAATAAAATTAATAAAAATTAAGTTTACAAAATTTTTTAATAATAAATCAAAGATCAAGGATTACCACGTAAATCATTGACTCTGATCTTTGAAGACCACAAAACACTAGAAGGAGTGTCCATAAAAATTATTAAAACCTATCTACGTAATCAGCAGATGATGAAAAATTAGTCAACGTCAACATCTGTTCACTTTAAAGCAATACTAATAGTACAAACAAAGTATGAGTGCAGAATGATCAAATTTATGCCATAATAGATTACCAGATCCTGTGGCTTAAATAGTACAGAAATCCAGAAGATCTAAGATCAGCTGATTGAAAGCACCAAGTGGAGGTGCTAATCCTGCTCTTAATGGCTTTCCAGCCTCAGCCAATGAGCAGAACCCTCTCTACGCGCCCTGAGAAGCTCAAAATCATTTCAAAAAGGTATTTATACAGACCTCTTTGGATCCATTATTCCATGATCAGTTTACCAGGAATTATTATTATCAATCAGACACCGTCTCATTGTTAGTCAAGTGCTTATGAAGAATCTAAGCAAGTGATTTATGAACAAGTCTGTAGTATTATAATTTATTTCTTAAAACCGATCAACCCTTGAAGTTTAGTCAGGAAATCCACCCCATCTGCTCTGAAACCCTTCCTATTATTGCAGGATTTTTGTGGTAAAGTGCTCAGAGTGAGTGTTTCCCCTCCTGTCTTGGCCACTGTGCTCTTATGCCCAGCCATTAGTGGAATAAGCCCGTTCTAAGGCACCCATCTTCATTCCAAGGTTCTTAAACTGCCTAAGGAGGCCCCTTGAAGAGAGGTTGCTTTGTATTTAAAGATGCCCAGTAGTATAATACTGTGGCCCCTCTTTTATATACATATTTAAAACCTTTTATTACCAAACCAATTAAACCTTGCAACTGCTCTTATTATATTATTTATTTGAGCCTCTAAGCGTTTATTTTTGGAATAATTATTATTATTATTCCATTATTTTTATCACTCTCTGTAGCTAAAGGACTGCAAGTTTCCTGGTATCAGAGAGCTGACAGCTGGCGAGTGAGAAGGGGGGGGGGTGGAAGTGGTGGGCCTGGCAAGCAAGGTGGGGGGGCCGGAGGGGGTGGTGTTCCTGGCAACGGTGGTGGGGACAGCAAGCAAGGAGGGGGGCAGAGGTGGGGCCGGCAAGTGAGGAGGGGGGGCAGTGGTGGGCCCAGCAAGCAAGGTGAGGGGGCCGGCGGGGATGGTGGACCCGGCAACGGTGGTGGGGCTGGCAAGCAAGGAGGGGGGGGGGGGTGAAGGCGCAAGCAAGAGGGAGGAGTCAGCTAGGATGGAGGGAAGAGCAGGATGAGGAGGAGGGGGGAGCTTACCTGAGTGAAGGTGCCTGGAGGGGGATGGAACAATTGGTTAGCTTTTGATGATGGGGAGGATGAGGAGGAGGATGAGGAGAGCTTACCAGGGGTGCCAAAGGTGGTGGGTGAGGTGGAGGTGGTGGGTGAGGAGGAGAGTGTACCGGTGGTTTGGTGGGGTGAGGCGGGTGGTGTGGTAGAGTGAGGTGTTGGGTCAGTTTTGTCTTGTCTAAGAAAAAAAAAAGAAGAAAAAAAGGAGTGAGTCAGCCTAGGATTCTTGGTTGAACAACCAAAACAAAATGATGTGGGGTGATGAGATGATGATGGGGTTTGTGTGAAGATGGAGATTTGAAGCAATAGAGATGTGAAGCAATAGAGATGTGAAGCAATGAAGATGTGAATCAATAGAGATGTGAAGGGATGGAGATTTGAAGCAATGGAGATCAGATGTGCCTAAAGCAATGGAGATGGGATTGGTATGGATTTGCTGATGTGGATGGGTGTTTTAAATGTGATGGATGGTGGATGAATGATGATGCATAAATGACGGGTTTAATGGCGGGTTTGATTTTTGAAATACGCCATTTTCATGAAACCCGCCATTTTGAAATAAACTAGTTAGGGGGTATGTGTATTTCAGAAACCTGCCATTTTTAATGGCAGGTTTGGTCAAAAAAAATGGCAGGTTTTTAATGGCGGGTTTGCTAACTCTGATACACCCTATTTTACCAAAGTGATTTAGCAATGAATCTAAATCTGCAATTACCATCACCAACCGGATCCCAAAAATTCCCCATGAACTTATGTGAGCTCTCAGTAATTATCTGATTGAGTCAATTCAGTTTTGGTTACTACAATCAAAATTACTTAGCCAAAATTCTAATCTCATTAAAGAAATTGATACTCAACAAAGATGATATTCTGTTTGACTCCTCCATTTCTTCTTCTTCCTTGGAAAAGGATTCTGATTTCAACTGAAGTGAGAGTAATTCACTTTCTCTTCCTCTGAACTAAAAAATTCAGATGAAGAGCCTTCCTTGAACTACAGAAATCATTTTCCCATCAGTTCATGAAAACATAGAAAAGAACACTCAAAATAAAAGAATTACTATATTTGGTCTTTTTGGTTCCCTTTTAACCTTTTTTTCCCTCTTAAGTTCTCTTTCAACATGTTCCAATTTTGAAATTTCACAAAAAGTTGATTTCAATTTGGGTTTACCACGGCTGGACCGTAGGAACTCTGGCTCAAGCCTTGGCTTGGCAATCAAAGTTGCTTTATAATTGACCACTGACTTTAAAATAACCAATCTAAATTTTTGAGGTTGTTCCATAAGCATGGAATTCAAATTGTTAAAAAATTGAGATTTCTGAAGCACTGGATCTGTGTCAATCTTTAAAAACAAAAAACAATAATCAATCTGTCAATCCTATAATTGGTACCCTTCAAAAAACCCAAAAAGAAAACCCAAAAAGACAACTTACTTTGCTGGAAGGGTCATATTCTAGCCTCCACTGATGATGAACATCCTTAGGAACAATGGATCCTCTTGATGCTAGTATTTCACCTAAAATGTGGCAAAATGGCAATCCCATTGTTATTGAATATTACTTTGAGCACACCTTGCCATCATGGTTGTGCTTTAAATTCTAAAATTTTTCTGCAATGATTTTAATTGCCTCAATTGACAATTATTAGCCCAAAGTTAAAAGTTCTTTTGGAAGAAATCTTCCTAACTTGATTCCATTGTTTTCAAGTGATGCATGCACTGATGCAATTTGGCTCTCAATGGTTGCTTCCAGGTGTTTCCACAAATACAAAATGTCCCCCAAAGATCCTGCAAGTAATTGGTTGAAAGTAGCATGGGCCCCTTCTACCCAAGAAATTGTTTTATTTCCAAAGTCTGGGTTGAAACAATTCCACACCTTTACAAACGTCTATTTGATAGGGAAAATTTGCTTTTCCATATACTTGAGCACATCCTCATGGTCTTTCAAGAAACACTGTATACAAGTTTCAACATCAGCATTCCCAGCAGAGATGAACAGAAGAAGCAATAAATTGGCCTACTCTGACTTCTGCATCATTGACTTCTGCCTCCCCCTTGGTTTCAGAGGCCCCATACCTTTCCCACAGAGTCACAAAACTTTGCCATCCTTCATTTTCATTACTGAAGTAAACTTTACAATTTTCTTGAATATTTTTACAGAAGTTCCAGGAGCACAACTTTCTGGATGACTCAGGGGGACTATGTTCAATAGCACAAATAAGAGCTTTTTCATTGTCTGTCACAAAGAATTTGGGAAGCCTCTTGGGATGATAAGTAAACTCCTTTAATTCATTTGAAGCCCAACTGTAGAAATCATAAATTTCTTTTTTTATAAAAACAAAAGCCTTAGTAGAGGTTTTCCTGTTGGCTGTCATTCCTACAACATGCAATAGGGGGATGTTGTGCGTATTTGTTTTATAAGTACAATCCAACAAAGGAATATGATTTTGTTTTTTAAAAAGTTTTATAGAATCAGGATGAGCCAAGAAAAGGGCCTCTAAGTGACCCTCTGCACAAAAGTTTGACCTGGAAACCCACTGGGTTTCCTGGAGCATTTCTAACATAAATTCCATAACACCTTTCCCATTCAGTTCTGCAAGGTTTACCGTATGCTTAGTGCTATAGATTTTTCTATCATTAAAGTATTCTCCACCAGAAATCTTGCTCAATTTGCTTTCAATTTGCACTGTATTGAGCCCGTCTTTCATTCCTTCTTTAAGTTTCTCAAAGGCTTGACCAGAGATTCTCCTCAGTTGAGGATGCACTGAGGGGTTTTCAGATGGTTGCTGATTGTGTTGGCCATTTCTAATGGAGAGATTCCACATGGGATCTGCTACTTTACAATTGGCACAGATCATGAATTGAAACCCCACCTTTCTGATGTGAGTTTGCCTTTGCAATTTGGTGAGGCATGGCTGTTCATCTACCCCAAATCTGTCACATGCTAGATTCAAATATTTATCCCTCTTTGACTTGAATTTTTTCTCTGCGTAGGGATGCATGGCTTCCCATTTTTGAAAAATAATCTTGGATTCTTTCCTATTGGAAAAGGCTCTCACAGGAGGATGGTCAAGCAGTTCTGGCACCTCATAGTTACACCCCACATGGTTATGCTAGTATTGATCAAGCCAAATCCTTCTC
The DNA here is from genome assembly GCA_025617555.3 of Puccinia polysora. Taxonomy (NCBI): domain Eukaryota; kingdom Fungi; phylum Basidiomycota; class Pucciniomycetes; order Pucciniales; family Pucciniaceae; genus Puccinia; species Puccinia polysora. Next base: position 29,526,080 of record CM062638.1, on the reverse strand, counting down.
AGTAAAACAGCATATCAAATTTGACCCATCAACTTGATTAAATTCCAGTTGTGAAGAAGCATTTTGTTCCTCAATTGTAAACCTAGATGAGGATGCCATTTGAGCTTCCAATGCTTTCTTTTCTGACTCCCTACCCAAATCCCTGACTCCACCAAAGCTTTGTTAACAACAATTTTAATTAAGTCCTTTAACGCAGCCATTTTTGAACCAGGGGGGCTTGGTTTAAAACAGAACAGCACTTGAGTATTCAATCAATTTTAAATTCAACAACTACAAAGGTTTTCTCACTTTTGGGTTGAGAAAAATAAAATTATGTGACAAGCAAGTGATGTGTACAATTTTTGACAAGTATTTGTTTTTCCAATAGGCAGAATGCAGTTTCCAAGTTTTCCAAATGTAGTTGTTTGCAGAATGCTTTTTCCAAGTTTTCAGAACGCAGTTATTTGCAGAATGCAGTTTCCAAGTTTTCAGAATGCAGTTTTTTGCAGAATGCTTTTTCCAAGTTTTCAGAATGCAGTTATTTGCAGAATGCAGTTTCCAATTTCTTTTTTTGGTCCAATAATAGTCCCACATAGTATACCACATCCCCAAATTTGGATTTACAGCACTCAAATGTGGTCCAGGGGTGCCTAGGTACCCCAATTCCCCCCTCAAATAGCCCATTTGGGGCTATTTTTCCCCAAATGGGTCAGGAAAACAGGTTCAACCCCTGGGGAGTTGTGAAACCCCAATCACTACCATTTAAGAGTTGTGAATCCCCAATAACAAATTGAAAAGGGTTGCAATTGGGGATTTGCAACCCCCCAGGGGATGCGCAAGTTGTGAAAACTTTGCTTTCTCCTTGTTGAGTTTTGCTTTGCTTTTTGCAAAGCATATGGGTTGTGAACAGCAATTCACACCTGTTTGCAACCCTAGGGTTGTGAATTTAACATTTACCATTTTTGTGTATAGCTTAGGAGTTGCTGAATAAAAACAGATTTTTTGAAACTCCCACACACAGCTTTGTGCAACAATAAAGAGCTGAGTAATGCATGAAACACAGGATCTCAAATTCACATGCACAGCCACATCCAAGCAATTTCATGGCAATTACACAGGCTGAAAGCTGTGAACAAAGCTTTCAGAACTGGAAAAATCACAAAAATCCCTGACATAAATGCTAAACAGAAATGGGAAAGGCATGCATATGTAACATGCATTTCAAGTTATCAGGCATGTCAAAAAACATCTTAGATAAGCTAAAAATTTCAAGGAATACATGTGAAAAACTCTGAAATAATATTTGCCACTTTTTCCAAGAATCACAAAAAATGACAGAAACAGTTTTCACAAGCTCTTCAAGGAAAAGTACATAATTCCTTTCCATCCTACATAAAATGCAGAAGTAAAGAACAATATATTTTTTTTAAAAAAAAATCAAATAATTTAAATAAATAATCATACACATTTTGATAGGATGTATCCATCCACAACAGGCATGTTTCCCTTGCCATTATCACACAATACACCACAAAAAATGCAATTGCACTTGCTGGCAAGTGCAATCCAAATTCTTCAGCTGAAGTTTTCTCCACACTTTAGTTGAACCTATCAACATTCATCAACCAAGCTTTTGGCTCACAACAATTTTTCATAGTGATGCACAATGGCTGTGCAAAGTGCACAGTGACTCTGAAAATGCAAAGTTTCTGTGCACAATGTAAAGTGATTGTTCACAATGATGCCAAGTAAATGTTCCAAATGCACAGTGACTGTGCACCATGAGGCATATCATTTGCACAATGCTCAGTCACTTTGCAAAATGTGCAGGAAAATTATGCACAGTCATTGTGCAAAATGCACAACAACTTCATGCACAGTCACTGTGCAAAATGTGCAGCTACTTTGCACACTGCCTAGTCAAAGTGAAAAATGTGTAGGAAATTTGTAAAATTCACATTAACTGTGCCAAATGCACAGAAATTGTGAATTAGGGCTTGGTTGAAGCTCAAACAAAGTTTTCTTAGAGCATCTACCCTTGTTTTGATAAAATACTTGAAAAATTTGACTAGTTGTCAAGGTGGACAAGGGTGTACAACTGTCAAAACCCAATTTCACACCCCTGTTGCAATAAATTGGGCCTGCGCAACAGTTATCAAGCAGTTAGGGAGCAAGTCCCACCATTGTACCTTCCACAGATCCCTGCTAAATAAGGGTTGGGACTGCACTCAAACAGGGAAAAAAAGGATTTTTTTGGTTTCTTTTTGATTTCAAAATAAAAAAAAGAGAACAATTGAGAACAAAATCAAATGGGTGGGCATTGTCAATGGAAGTGATGAATTCCAAAGGGAGGTGGGGCATGATAGGGTGGTTTTGTGGAGGGGGAGGACAGGGGGAAGGAATATTACAGTGGGGTGGGGCTTGAACAAATTTTGCTTGTTGGGATCCACAAATGTATGGATCCTTGTCAAGGATCTTGTTGAGTCAACAGTTATTGAGCACTATTTAGCGCATAATGGTGGCCCAATTGGGTAAATCCTTGATAAGTTGGCTTATCAAGAAATTGGTAGATGCTCTTAGAAGCTCATCCTGAGATTGGGCATTGGTTGGGCCAGAGCTCCTTGATGGCACTAGCTAGCAAGTTAGCAATTTCCATCACATTTTTTGTGGTAATCAATGTAAGGAATAAAATATTTCTTGAAGCATGATGTGGCCATCCAGAATACACAAACAAAGGCTTCCTGTGGGCCACACCTTTCTGCCTTACTGATTGCAGTGAGCAGCCCCTTCCTATACTTCACCCTGATGATAAATAGGGAGCCCCTGATAAAATTGAAGAGGATAAATAATGGCTTTTTCCAGGTTGTATTTCCCTCAGACTCATTTTTCATCACCAACCAGATAACTGTATCATAAGGAACTAAGGACTTATATAATTCAAGGGGGTGGTTACTGAATTTTTTCTGACCTTTATATTTAACTGTTTAAACTATTAAAGCCAGATTGGCACTTTAGAAAGACTTTAAGTACCCAACTCAGGCTTTCATTAAACTTTCTGCTTTACTCATAGGTACCTTGGCTGTCATTATATACCCATTAATTGTCCTGATTCTTCTCTGGGGGTCTGCTGCCTTGGACTCAGGAATTACCATAAATGATACTGTTAAAGTTAGATTTGAATGCGCTGGTTGAATGATTTGAGAGGAAGAGGACAAGTTCTTATGATGCTAAGAGGAGCAGATCTAGGGAGCCAAAGGAGGGCAATCTGTTTCAAGTTAAGTAAGAACAGATGGTGAATTTCACTTGATCAGGCATCACTATAAATAGACTACGTACAGGATGGCTGACAAGTGGTTGAGAAGAAAATATAAAATTGAATATAAAGCCTTTAATACCAAACCATTAGAGTCCGCAAAACATGGGAGACCACTTCAGGCTGGATTGAGAAAGGGAAGAGAATCAAGGATTCAAGATAAATAACCCACTAGAATTTGAACTACCTAGCACAACATAAAGAGGTCTCTAGACAAGAATAATCATGAGCAAGGATGATGATAAACCACTTAGATTCAAGATAAAGATGTCACTAGATCTATAACTAACCAGTATAGAATAAAGAACAAAATAGAATTAAAAACTAAAGAGGTGATAATAGATTGAAGAATGTAAAGCTTGATGAATGGTTTCACTCAAGTATGAGGCAACAAATGATACAAGAATAGGATTCTAACAGATACTTTGTTTTCTTGAGTAAGAAAGTTTCAAACTATTCCAGGATTACAGATTTTAAAATTCATTCCCTGAAGGAGAGGAGCCAAAGATCCCCAGTTTAAATTTTCCCCTCTGTTTATTATAATATTGATTAATTTTTGAATTAATCCATGTATTAACACCAAACCACCTCCTTGAATTAGCCCTATTGAAATTTTTATGTATTTTTGGTGCAAAATCTTGGATAATATATTCATTCCAATCAACATAATCTCTAGTTGCTCAAGGAATGAAAGTTCCTTGGCATCTAGTAGGCTGAAATAGAGAGGTTTTTTCATAAATTTTGTGAAGTGTAGCTGTTTTAATGATTGTTTGGCCTCCTTCAGAGGGACCAAGGTAGAGGATGAAGAGAGATCTCTTTGATAGTTACTGGTTCATGATGAAAATTTTTGATGATGGAAGTGTGATTTGAATTAAAACTAATTTATCTTGTGGTATGGTATGGAAAAGCATTCTTGTATAGGGTGCATGAAGGTGGTGGTGCTATGAGAACCAAGAGAAGAGAATCTGGGGAGATACAGACTTCTGGACAAATATTCTATAGGGGTACTGGGAAAGAATGATTGGTTTTGGGGTTGATGTTTGTTTTATTCTACAATGCTTGTGTATTTATTTGATGAAATGGAGGTTTAGGTGTATTTTTTTGTGTTGATTTATGATGATGCATAGATGGAATATTTTATGTTTGAAACACGCTATTTCTATTAAAAATTCAATTTTGAAATACAGCATTTAAGGGGTATGTGTAGTCCAGAGAGTGGGAATTTAAATGGCCAGTTTCTAATCAAAGGTTTACTAACTCTTACACACACATTTTTTTTTGTGTATAACTTTACATCTTTAATTACTGTGGTTGGTGTTGAGGAGCTTTTCTCACATTCATTTTGGATTCTTTTGATCATTTTTTTGATTTATTGAGTGATAAGAATGGCTAATTTGGAATGAATGGGATAAATTCCGTTTTGGATATTGTGGAAAAACATGTTTGAGAGGGCCTTTATTACTCTTTTTGGTTTAATTCCCTTGATGGATGTGTTGGATATAATGGAAATAAATGTTTGATAGAACACTTATTACTATTTTTGGTTTTATGTCATTGATAAATGAATGAAGACCAAAAAGAAACCTCCAAAAAAATCTATTGAATTGCCTATCAAACTATATGAAGAAAATTACATAAACTATACCAAAGAAAATCTCAGTTATTTTGAAAATGGACTTCATTTTTGATTTTTTGTTCCAAAAACAAAAATGAAGTCTCAAATTTCAAATTAAAATAAACTAAAAAGAAAAAATAAATAAAGATCAAAAAACATAAAAGATCAAAATAAATAAATAAATAAAATCAAAACAAAAATCTGAATCCAAAATGATTCAAATTTCAAAAGAATAAAAAATTCACTACAGAAAAATTATTTGGGGATTTTGAGGATCAATGATTTACCTCCAAATATTTGATGCAGTATCCATACAAACATTTCATTTTACCCAAGACAGCCATACAGCAAACGTCACATTTTTTAGAGTTGATGGGTGATGGGAACTGTGTGTTTGAATTGGTAGCAGTTAATTTGGTCCCTAAATCTGCAGATTGGAGTTAAATATTTCAGGAAATGATGAGGGAAATTCAATAAAAATTTACTTTCAAGGATTAAGATTTCATGGATCAAGTATGAGATGAAAAGTTTGACAAAGCAAGAAAACATCTCAAAGACCCTTCTGAAACTGCACCTCAAATTTTCTGGATGGGATTCCCTTTCCATGCTTTCCTTCTGGCTGATACATACAAAAGGCAAGTGGTACTTTTATCTAAGTTTATGCCATAATGTTTTTCCCCTCAATTCCCCTCCAACTTTCAATTCTCAAACATATCCCATATGTTTTTTTGGAAGGTTTGAAGCACATAGTTTCTTTCCACAATAATTCTGAACTGTGGCCAGCTCCCCAATTAGACCCTCTTTGGAATGCTTTTTATAGCAAGGAATCACAAAAATGGAATAATTCAATTCATAATAACTTAGAAGATGGTTTAAAAATTTTGTTTCCTCCTAAAGCATCTGCAAATAAAAGAAGGAAAGTTACAGAAATTGGTATGGGTTGAATGATTTGTTTGTTTTCCCCTGAATTTTTCATGATTTATCTTTCTATTGATTATTGACTCAATTATTTAGAGCAAAAAAGGCCAATTTTGTGTTTTTAATTATGAATTTTTTGGAAAAAAAAACCTGATAAAATCCTCACATAATTTCATTGCTCCCTTTTCAATGCCCACCAAAATACCGCAAGCTAAAAAGTTGTAAAATGCTTTGAAAAGATAAGGGAAAAAATTTTAAAAGAATGTCTTCTTTATTCTGTTAATCCCATTTTCTGAAAGGAAAATGAAGTACTAAAAATCTCAAAAGATCATGTTTGATTTACCTGTTATTTTTTTACAAATTTATATCTATTAAGAGTTTCCAGAATGATTAGAAAGAAATTATTAAAAAAAGTGAAAAGATTTGAGACATAATTTTTTTTTTTCAATTTTTTGATTCTGATTTTGAAGGCCTTTAAATTGACCAAAAAATCTCAAACATTTATTGGAGATTTTGTAGATTCCTTTCTACATGGAAGTTTTTTTTCTCTTTTCAACTTAAAAAATCTGGGCAAATTTAAGGAATACCTTGCAGATGGGGGAAGTTTTGGGGACTTCAAAACCATGCAAAAATAACGATTGGGGGAATGAAAAGAACAATGCCCCAAATTTAAATAAACAAAAACAAATCCAAGACACTGATTCCATTGTTTCTCAAAGTTATGGGTGCCTATAAAATTAGTGGAGACAAACTCAGAGGGGTGATTCAAAGCACCTTCAAGTGCTTCAAGCTTTTGAAGCCTTAGTGGTTTCAACACTTGCATGGAATGTCAAAATTGTTTTTATAGCCTAAATGGATCTAAAATACATAACAAAAAGAGATTCACAAAATTCTTTCCCATGGTTTTAATGGACTTGAACACTTTTTAAGCCATCAAAACCATTGGCCTGAGTTATCCTACAGCTTCAAAGGATTTCAAAGCAGTTTCAAAAAAGGCTGATAGCATGAAAGTAGGGCTTTTAAAAGGATTGATAAACTCACAGTGGTTGATAATTTAACTGAAGTGACACAAGTAGTGGAGCTTATTAATGGAGGATAAATGGGAGAAATTTGTCTAGGTTTTGGTTGAGGAAGGTGGTAAATAAGAATGAAATAAATTGATTTCTTGAGGAAATTGTTGAAAGAGAAAAGATGCAAGTATTTTAAAAAAAGATAATATGCAAAAAAATAGAGTGTCTAAATGGAAAAAAATTTCTGTGAGGTGCACCAAAATTCCAAGGAAATAGGTTTTTGAAGGAATAATATATGTAGCTGCATCAGAAACAGAACCAATAAATTGACAACTCTAGTACAGGGATCCTACATTGCAGAATCATCTGGGAAAGAAGCTGTCTCATTTGTTAATTTAAATTTTTTTAATCTGTGGGAATCATTTTTATAGTGAAAACACCCCCCCCCCAAATGACAGTGATGATCTTTGTGCACCTTTAATCACTGACCAAGTTCTAAATTCTTCTCTTGAACAAATTGTTGTCTTCTCCATAACTTTCCTTATGATACCCACTATAAACTCTTTCAATATCATCAAATGATGAATCTGGTAAGGTTTTTTTCTTGCTGGCTTTTGTTTCATTGAATTTGATCTTTGTTAGATGGGCTGAATGATCAAGCAATCTCATAAGTTTAAGACTCCCAAGACCCAAAATTCAATCTCAGAAGCTGTTTTGAACCCAAAAATTGAAATTCCCATGAAATAGGATTTATTCAAGGGTGGCTGCCAAAAAGCCATTTCTGGCTCATGAGCAAACAGAAAAGATAGTTGAAAAAGTTTTAGTTGGACCCCAAATGATTAAAATAAGTCAATATGGACCAAGGAATCCAGCCTGAAACTGGCAATGACTTTCAGCAAGCAATGCTCTGAAGAAACCATCAAAATAAATTCAAATCCATACTCTTGGCTCTAAAATTTAAGAGTGGAAAATCATTTTCCATGCTCTGGAGTGCTTTCATTGATGAAAGAACTGTCTGGAGAATCATCATGCTGCCAAAAAAAACTGCCTATGATTTCATCAAAATGTTCCAAGAAGGGTGTCTTGAAACCTGGATCCCAACATTCAATGGATTTTCATTTTCATTTTTATTTTATGATGGAAGACAGGGTCCCAGTTCATGAGGCCAAGGTAAGAAAGGATTGGAAATGATCCAAAGGGATCAAGCAATTGGTTTGACCAGCTCAATCACCCATCCTAAATTCAATCAAAAACTTGTTTAAAATTTTAAAAAATGAAATTGAAAAATTATATTGGAAGAAGAAAGTCCCTGAGATGTAAAGAGCACTGCAAAGTGCCTGGGAGATTATTTTTTGAATCAAAAGCTCCTCAATATTTTCAAATAAATGCCTTGATGCATCAGAATGGCCTTCAAGGCTGATGGTGGTTCTATACAATGGTAGAATCACTTACAAATATATTATTATTATCATTGTTATTTATTATCATTCTTATTTATTATCATTCTTATTTATTATCATTCTTATTTATTATCATTCTTATTTATTATCATTCTTATTTATTATCATTCTTATTTATTATCATTCTTATTTATTATCATTCTTATTTATTATCATTCTTATTTATTATCATTCTTATTTATTATCATTCTTATTTATTATCATTCTTATTTATTATCATTCTTATTTATTATCATTCTTATTTATTATCATTCTTATTTATTATCATTCTTATTTATTATCATTCTTATTTATTATCATTCTTATTTATTATCATTCTTATTTATTATCATTCTTATTTATTATCATTCTTATTTATTATCATTCTTATTTATTATCATTCTTATTTATTATCATTCTTATTTATTATCATTCTTATTTATTATCATTCTTATTTATTATCATTCTTATTTATTATCATTCTTATTTATTATCATTCTTATTTATTATCATTCTTATTTATTATCATTCTTATTTATTATCATTCTTATTTATTATCATTCTTATTTATTATCATTCTTATTTATTATCATTCTTATTTATTATCATTCTTATTTATTATCATTCTTATTTATTATCATTCTTATTTATTATCATTCTTATTTATTATCATTCTTATTTATTATCATTCTTATTTATTATCATTCTTATTTATTATCATTCTTATTTATTATCATTCTTATTTATTATCATTCTTATTTATTATCATTCTTATTTATTATCATTCTTATTTATTATCATTCTTATTTATTATCATTCTTATTTATTATCATTCTTATTTATTATCATTCTTATTTATTATCATTCTTATTTATTATCATTCTTATTTATTATCATTCTTATTTATTATCATTCTTATTTATTATCATTCTTATTTATTATCATTCTTATTTATTATCATTCTTATTTATTATCATTCTTATTTATTATCATTCTTATTTATTATCATTCTTATTTATTATCATTCTTATTTATTATCATTCTTATTTATTATCATTCTTATTTATTATCATTCTTATTTATTATCATTCTTATTTATTATCATTCTTATTTATAATCATTCTTATTTATTATCATTCTTATTTATTATCATTCTTATTTATTATCATTCTTATTTATTATCATTCTTATTTATCATCCTCTCTAATTTATATCCTGTGTATCTCAAAAATTTTCAATGATGCAGTTTTTTTTTTTGTTTTTTCCATTATCAATTATGAGGCAAAATATGCCATTTTGAGTTTTTTCATTTAAATTCTCATTTTATGATTTAAAATGTTGAAACTAGCTAAAAATTGAATTTTAGATGATGGTGAATTATTCAATTACACAAATTATAACAGTTTTTTCCGTCTACCTTGAGAGGAAAAAAACAAACAAAAAGGATTCAAAAAATGGTTTGGTTGAAAAAAGACCAGGTATCAATCACATTATCATTGTGAACCCACTGTACCTATGGATGGTGTACAGTGTCTAATGCTGGGCAAAAGGTAACACAGTCGGTGGGAGTCAAACCCACATCTACCCAAATGCATGCAGGATGCTCTAACTGTTGAGCTATGACCGCTTGGTGCAAGGTGTACATCACAACACCCCCCATCCACCCAGCACCCATTTGGCACCCCCTTTAAACCCATAGTCATGTGTTTTTATTCAATTTTATAGCCTGATATTCAGCATGAATCAGGATGCTACAGCTGCAGTGCTGGCTCATAACCTGTAATGATGGGGAAAAGGTAACACACAGTCAGTGGGATTCAAACCCACATCTACCCAAATGCCTGCAGGATGCTCTAACCATTTAGCTATAACTGCTTGGGGCAAGGTGTACATCACAACACAGTGCACATTTAATTCATGAAAATATGTCATAAAGATTGAACAGAATATAAGATATACAATGGAAAAATATACATAAGGATTTACCAAAGGATGAACCTGATTGGAATATAGGATAAATAGATTACTGAGACTTAAAGGATTTACATAGATACTGAGTGATTCTGAGTGTATTTACACACACAGTGAGTTCATTTGAATTGATGGACTGAGTATCAAGTTTGACAGCAGTGAAGCAGGTCTTTCAGGGCATGTGGGAGAGCCCTGCAACCCTGCCCTCCCCGCTCCCCATGAAACCCATGAAAGGGCAGGGTTACAACTTTCTCTTGGTGGGGAATTTGTGAAAAGCTTGTTTGAAAGGAAATGAGCTTTTCACAGCTTAATTTATTGATTTCATTGGAATAAAATTTTTCACAGCTCTGTGGGGGTGTGAAAACATGCCCAAAGGCAAGGATTCAATTCAAAAGGTGTGAGTAATGATTTTCCTGATAAATTATTACCAGTATTTCCACTCTATTTTTTTTGGATCAAACAAGCATGAATTTATCAATATAAAAGGCATCACATTATCCTGTGGCCTTGGAAAATCAACAAAATTGGCCTTTCAGTGAGCAGGGGAGGATAGAGAAGAGAGACTTGTAGAGAGGCAGATAGTAAACAACACCAAGTGTTTCACCTGGCAGCTTGTATTTCTACAATGTATGTATTCATATTTTATCTTTTGTGCTGGTGTAGCCCAAGGGTGTCTATCAGGATGTTGCAAGAAGTCTATCTGAGGGCTCATCATAGCCAGCAGATTTCTGATCACAGAATCACTATTGTTATTCCACCAGTCTCTCCGCTTGGTGTGATTGTGGGTACTTCTGAGGCTGGATGAGCTTCCGACCACAACTAGTAAAGCAAATGTAATCACAAGTGGTGGATGCGAGATGAGGAACTTGCGCATGTCCTATTTTTTTGTGAAATCACATATTGATTTCAAGGTGACATTGAAATTTTCCCTCGGTGAAATAACTGGTAATTTGGAACTTTGAATGGTGGGTTTGAAGTGGTATTTTTTGGGGCAAACCCGCTATGTTGAGAGAAAATGCAGGTTTGCTTAACTTTGATACGCCCTAGTCGGAGCTGCTGTGCTCATGGTCCCATTTTCGATGATTTCCTCCTATCCGTGATCTCTAGTTGAGATCGGACTGTAAACCAGCGGGTCCCACGCTCTGGCAAACCCGGCGGCCGAGACTAGACCCATTGCAAATCGGTAGCGTTGGTGAAAGCAGTTTGGCTGCAGGTCGTCCAGTTCTCGCCAGAGAACTTCAGTAAGTGAATCGATGAATCATAAATTCCTATCCGACCTTCCCTAGCTCAATAGGTTTCTTTGAAATCGAAAAAAAAAGAATCAGTCAGCAGAAATTATACTTGTTCGCCATGGCATCATCTGATCCGTGTAGGACTAACGAACAAACCAACAGTAATGAAGAAGCGGCAAGCGAGGCTGAGGTTGAAGGGGTAGATGAAGTGGACGAACGAGTGGGCTTGTTAGGTTATACTCGCATGCTCGATCGCAAGCCAACACCGATCGAACTTCGACTCGTAATCGTCGCCTTCTTTTGCCTCTGTTTGGCTGCCGTTGGATTCGGTTTGTTCGTTGGTGAAGTGTCGAAATTACATAGATCCAGACCTATCGATGGTCATCCTGTCAAAGTCATCACCACCACAATATATTTATCACCCACCAATGTACCCTCTCCTCCTGGCGAATCGGGCGATGTGGGTTCTTTTTTTTTTTTTTCGAAGACGTTTCAAAAGGCGTATTCTACTGTATTGATAAATGACGTCATTGCCCTTCTCCCTCTAATTTCGATCGAATTTTTGTTTTTGCTTTAGATCTGTTCCAGTGGCCCATGTGTGGATGTTGCAGCGCAATTAAGACAGACAATTGCATGGGGGGTTAATCCCTGCGAGGATTTTGCTAAATTTACGAGTGGGTTTGGTCTGACTAGCTTGAGCATTTTCGCTATCGATCCCAACCGTTTTGGTTGGATATGCCGTCTGAGAGATGAATTAACTTTTCCTCCTCGTCGATTTGAAACTCAATAATCAGCCATCGGAATGCGGCAGACGGCAAGTGAAGAGATTTTCAGCGAAATAGATCAAACCATCAAAAAAATGTTGTTGTCTACCGACTCAAGTTCTGTCGTTCAAAAAATTCGTGAATTTGATCTGTTGTGCTCGCGCAAATCCATCCATGTACCATATCATGATTTTTCACCGATTCTACACAAGATTTCCGATTTGCTCAGCGAGAAAGCGTCCTCCCAGATTGAAAGCCTCGGATCTGTACTAGCTTATCTTCATTCTGCTTCGCTTCCTGCCCTCTTTAAGACGACTATAGTGAACGAGCACTTGATTCTTCACCCTCACATAACATCAACGAAAGGAATCGAGGATGCTTTCACTTCTATCTACCCATCCGATGAAGCCCAAAAGAGGATTCAAGGCGTCAAACTGCTGGTTGCTCGATTGACGGCTTTAAGAAAAACCTCAAAAGTGCAAGAGCTAATCTCGCTCGAGGATCTTCAAACCTTATCATGTGCTTCATCATGGATACCTTGCTGGATTTGCTGGAAAGATTATTATTCCGCGTTGAGTATCAACAAACCCGTGAGGCAGCTTGATGTTCGTGGCATCGAGTATTTCAGCCAACTCGGGAGGTAATGTTTTCCATATCCTTTTTTTCCATTGCATTCTGTGGATATGTCTGACTCGAAGTTGATTCTTACGTGGAATCTAAAATTTATTGGCAGAGTCATCGCAGAGCATGAAAGCGCGGTTCTTGAATCTTACTTCCACTGGGTTACTATTTCCACAGTGAGATCACAAGTTATAACTTCCACAAACTGCCCAACATGTTCAGGCCTGATTAGAAACGTTAACTTGCCTTTATCCTTCCACTTATTTTTTGTTGGTTCATTAATTTGTTCCCCCCCCGACTCCCCGAAAAAAAAGATAAGCCAGAAAGACTGTTTGAAAGAGGTGAAGACCCACTTTGGCCCGAGCTTGATAAGAAATTTTTTTCTCACCTATCCGGCGCAGCAGGTAGAGTGGAAACAAAGAATCCAATCGGCTCAACTGGTGCTTCGGTCTCTCTTAGATCTAGCTCCCGATTTAGAATTGGTGAGGGCTGTGGTGCCTCTCCTCCACCGGCAAAAATGTTATCTCATTCATATTTTTTCTTTTGCCATGTCCGAAGCCCAGGGTGATAAAGACACCGTCAATAAATTCAAACCAAGAGCAAGAGTTATCCTCCATTCGTAAAGATGACTGGGTCGGCACCGCCTACGAGCTAGCTAGAATAAAGACGCGAAACGAGTTTGCCGAGGGTCAAAGTTATTGGGATGAATTAGGAACCAAATTGTGAAGAATCTGACACGTACTCGTATTATGGAATCTTGGACTAATCTATGGGCTTTGTGCTTCACAGGAACATCGTTGGCGACCAGTTGTACTTGCCCTTGGGAGCCTTACAAGCACCACTGTTGTATCCATTCTTTCCAGATTTGCCAAAATCCATCTTCTTCGTAAGTCGCTTCACGCGTAAAAGGCAAGCTAAACGTGATTAATAAGTGAGACTCATTCTGAATCTAGGGATCGTTTGGATTTGGCCTGATGGAAGAACTGTTCAAGATTCATGGGAATTCATCCTTTCTTTTTCAGAACGTAAGCAAAGTCTTAGTCCTCTGTGCACGGTGATCACCGCAAACCCCATCGAATAGACTGAGAAATACTGTGGTTCCTTTTTTTTTAAAAAAAAAGACTTGCCCATCAACTTTATCCAAGTCGTTCCAACTTTGGAAGAAGTATCAAAAGTCGAATCGCAATGAAAACAAAAACAGACTGGTTGGATTAGTTCAAGAAACTCAAAGCCCTGACCAACTATTTTATCTAGCCTTTGGTAGATTAGGTCTACCCTGTCCTGGTTTAGAGAAAAGTCAGGGGTTTATTGATTCCTTTAATTGTACCACATCTAAAGAGTAGCTTGTTTAGAGAAAAAAAAAGAGATCGAATAAAAAAACTCACCCGTCTTTTCTTTGCATGTCTCAAAAGTGGTCAGTTTCATCAATCCATTGTGGATAAGTTTGCATACTAGAGTTTTTTGGCGTTTGGGTTGTCTTCTGGGTGTGAATGATTTTTGTAATATTGTGTTGCTGTACTAAACCTAGACGATGTCAAACTTTTGTCGAGCCCGAAATCTGAATATTTCCTTTTTTGGTACTCATTTTAGTTTTCTGAAAGATTCTAGGTTCACCTTTGGTAGAGTTTGTGCAAAGAGGTAACAACTTGCATCCAAGCTAAGCAAATCAAAAGAAATCAGCACCGGTTAAAATCAATTGGTTCAGACTTTAGTATTTACATCGGTGCGTGTCAGGCTCCTACTATTGCAAGTGAGCTGACAAAATTAAGAGCAAGTGTAAATGTAAAAATAGAACAATGACTTATTTCATTGTTTGAATATTCTAACCATTGAACCAAGGAATATCAACAAAAATTAATAAAAATGATAAAAATACCATGTATAAAACTCAGTGAAGGTGTGTATGGACAGTGGGTAGACAAAAGTCTTGGGACTGATTGGAATGAATCAGCATTTGTACTTCCATGTACTTGCTTCAAGCTGAATCCAATACTAATGAAAAAGTGTGTAGTTAATTGGACTTTCTTTTGAGGTATTTCAGCACCTGCTATTTACTTACAACACAAGTAAAAAGTTGAAATCAAAATCCATTTGAAATTCATGACAAAAAGACAAAACATTAAAAATATTCAAATAACATGCCAAATCCAAAAAAAAAACCCTGAAAAAGTTTGGTACCATCAATCATCTTTCTCATCTATCATTTCTTGAAGGAGGATGAAAAGGAAAATATTCAAGAAAAATACAGACCATATTGTTTGGTTGTACAATTCAATCATGCTTGATTGATTACTGTTAATTTATTTATAGCTGGATCCAATTCTAATCAAATGGATGATTTAGCACTTCTGGGATCCAAGGGAACTGCTCAGTCAGGCTCATTGAGCAACAAATAATCATATGAAATATCTAATTTCTCCATAGAAGGGTGTTGGCTTCTTTGTAGGATTCAAGCATGAATCATTCATTTGTTGGCTTAAGAACAAGCACCTTTGAATTGCTCTAAAGTCTGTTTGAACAAGCAAAAACTTTGGAGGATTTGGTGCCTTGCATGCCAGGATGGGTGAGATGGAATAATAGTTTGAGAAATCTGAATAACTAAAAAAAAAAAAAAATTATGAAGAATAAATATTGAAATGAGTAGCTCAATTTAAATATAAGTTACTTACCAAATTTTTTTTCTTGATTGATGATAAAAAATTGGAAGGTACTTGAGAAAAAAAGATGGTGGGGTTTTTGACCATCATAAACTGGAGAGGCAGATTGATTGTGGAGTCCTTACACAAACCATCATCCTTGCTGGGCTTAATCTAATTTTTTTAAAGTAGCTGGGTGTTCCCACTTTGAAAAACAGTCCCAAAACCCTTGTCTACCCACTGTGCACCTCACTAATAATTTGAATTTTTGATGCCATATAAGATATAGCCCACAAACTCTCTCAGAAATGTGGTGTTGTGTATAGCTTAGGGATTATCTTCATAAATAGGTTTATCTAAAAATTCCCATAAAAAGCTGTGCATGTTGCTACTACTGTTGCTAAATTGTATTTTCAAGGCCTGCATGCAGTAGTTCTGCTTGTTAGAGACCCCAGACACATGCATAGCTAGTGTACAGTGGGTAGACAAAATTAATGGGACTGTTAACACTATATCAGCCGCTGTACTTCCAAGTACTTTTTTCAAGCTGAATTCAATCCCCAAAAAAGAATGGAATCATTTCAACAGCTATGTTTGCATTGCTTTGCATCTTTTTTTCAATTAAAACAATATCACAAGGTTTGTGAGAATTAAATTCAAAATTCATAAAAAAAATCAAAACAGTAAAAATATTCAGAAAAACAGGGTTGAGTAATGTCAGCTCTCTGATACCAGGAACTTTGCGGTTCTTTAGCTACAGAGAGTGATATAAGATACTGGAATAATAATAATAATAGTATTCCAATGATAAACACTTAAAAATCTCAAATAATAAATATTTTAAGAGCTGGTGCAATGTTTAATTGGTTTGGTTAAAAGTGTTTTCAATTTGTTATAAAAAGAGGGGCCAAAGTATTATACTACTTGGGATCTTTATGGACAGACAACCTCTCTTCAAGGGGCCTCCTTAGGCAGTTTAAGAACCTTGGAATAAATAATGGGTGCCTTGTAAAGACTTATCCATTGATATGGCTGGGCAAAACAGCACAATGGCCAAGGCAGGAAGGGAAACACTTACTCAGAGTACTTCACCACAAAAATCCTGCAAAGATAGGAAGGGTTTCAGAGCAGATGGGGCGGACTTTCTTGACTAACTTCAATGGGTTGATAGGTTTTTAAGAAATATATAATACTACTACAGACTAGGTCATAAATCACTTGCTTATCTCTTTATAAGCACTTGACTAACAATTACACGGTGTCTGATTGATAATAATAATTCCTGGTAAACTGCTGATGAATTATAGATCCAAAGGGGTCTGTATAAATACCTTTTGGGGTGATTATTAGCTTCTCAGGGCACGTAGAGAGGGTTTTGCTTGTGGGCTGAGGCCAGAAAGTCAGTCAGGGCAGGTTCAGCACCTCCACTTGGTTCTGTCAATCAGCTGTCTTCAGATCTGCTGGTTTTATGCACTATTCTAGCCACAGGATCTGTTAATCTGTTGATGGCATAATTTAATCATTCTGCAATTATCCTCTATTTGTATTGATGATATTGGTTTAAAGTAGACAGATGTGGATGTTTATTGACTATCCATCATCTGCCGATCACTTAGGTAATTTTTAATAATTTTCAAAGCCACTCCTTGTAGTGTTTTGTGGTCTTCAAAGATCAGGAGCAGGGCTTTACGTGGTAATCCTCAATATTTAATTTATTCTTAAAAACAATTTAAAAATAGTTTTCTATTAACTTTATTTAATTTTTAAAGTTTTTAGACTATTAGTAATGCATATGTAACTTTGTTACATATACCAGATAATCCTGACTAGGTTGTAGCTCTAATGAGCAGTACCTGTTTGCCAGATTAGTCACGACTGACCCTGACACGGGGATCAGTCCATTCAGATGCGCATGGGGTAGGATCAGCTGCGTGCGTGGCAGAATTGGCTGCGCACGGGAGTTTGATGTTACTGGTATGTAAGGGTTATGTAAGGATTTGGGACTGCACGCAGGAATTGTGACAGAACACATTTCTGAATATAACTCCTAAAATATACACAACACCCCAATTCTGACTGAATTTTAGGTGTGAAACCTATACATGACAATGAGTGTGAGATAATAAATTGGCCAAAAAGTCCCATAGTGATGCCGTGGTGTTTTGGTCTTTTCTTGCTTTAATTATTAAAAATCTAAGGAGTTGGATTTCACGGGTGGGGTCAGTGAGTGACCCTACCTAATTTTGGGTGGGGAATCCATTTCTGCAATAATATTTATGGATTTACTACTCCTTCTTAAGTTAAATTTAATATCCTTGTTTACTTTTTTTTTATTTTATATTTCTGTTACTTTGACAGGTTGCTCTGTACATATGGTGTGTAAAGGGCGTCTGGGCACCTGTCCAAGTTTGACTTGGCATGCGCCTAGCAGGACTTGGATTGGGGCCCAGGGAGCTTGATTAGGTTGGGCTTGCGGGGGTTAAATCTTGGCTCCTAATCAAGCTCCCCTTGACGCCAATCAAAACTGGTCACACCAAAATCAACCAGCCTCCCTCCACCCAACTGCAAGCTGTTTTTTTTTTCAAGTATGATCATGCAATTGGCGGCTCAATGAGACCAGCTTTGATTTGTGCCAAGATAAACTTGGCCAGGCGCCAGACCAATTTGTCCAGGTGCCAAGTTGACCTTGGAAAGGCGCCAAGAAGGCTTTGCCAGGCGCCAAGTTGACTTTTCTAAGCGCCATGCGTGCTTTAGAAAATTTTGGAATAACTTGTCTCAGCGCCCAAAAACGCTTTACAGACCATAGTAGCAAGCTGACAAGTAACAAAAAAATTGAAAAATTTTGAACAATTCAAATTCCTTCTCATTGAATATATCTTAAAGCAGGATGACAAGGAACACATTAGATGAAAAGAAAGGTTATATTTGTTGATTCTACATGTTTTTAATTCAAATTTTTGATTGAGGTTGACTTCTTGACATTCAGGTCCAGTTCTGATTGGCTAGCTGAGATTGACATGTTTCAATTCTTGAAAACCACTCAGATAAGCTCCTTGACTGGTAAATGTTTATATTTTTCATGTATTTCTAGCTCTGGGGGATTTTTGGTGTCCTTGCAAGGTTTGGGGGCAGATTGCTTATTTGTTGGTTTGAGAGGAAGATCTTCAAATCATTCTACAATCCATTTGAACAAGCGTGATTTTACAAGGTTTTGATCAGTTAAAGCCCTGGATCCATAGGATGGAAAAACTTTCAGAAAAATATGAATTTCAAACAAAAAAATCAGGAAAAATCAAGAGTCAAATTACCATATCAAATTTTAAAAAAGTTACTCACCAACATTTTATTGGTGAATGATTATGAAAAATTTGATTGAAATGGAAAAACCAAGACAATGATGTTGTTTAACATGGTCAAAAGTTGATGTAGCCCAATGGTCAAATGATCAAGATGAACCATGATGATTCCCAGGCTTTATCTAGATTTTTTGAATTATCTGGGTGTGGTTGCTTTGACAAACAGTCCCAAAACTTTTTTCTACCCACTGTACATCCCCACCTGTGTAGTGCAAAGTGAATTTTGTGAGGAGTATTGGAATATAGGATAGACAAGGTTACAAAATATGGGTTTTGAAGTGGGTTTTACAAGTCATCTGACATAAATAGAACAAACTTGTGCAGAGCTGTATCAAAGTTTCAAACATGCATCCCAAATTGAGAAATTATCAGACTTAATGCGCGCAAATATTAGATAAGGCTTGTCAAATGGAAACAGGATGACAAGGAGAAAGAATACCTGGACAATAGTGAAGGAAATTTTGAGAAGCTGAATGAGGAAAAAACAATGAGATCAAGAATAGGATGTTCTTAAGTACTCCTCATTTGGCTTCCCCAACTTGCAGGTACAAGAGAAGAAGGTGTGCATGGACAATGAAAAGGAAAGAGAAATACAAAGAGAGAGCCAATGGTCCAACAGTCATTCAACGGTCATTATGGAGAGTTAGGAACATAGGAACAGAAGGCTGAAAAGAGTGAGTTTGTTTGACAATGTTCTTGGTCTGAATGGTAATAAGTTTGAGTTACTTTGACACCCGCCTTGCTGAAACCCAAGATGATCAGAGAGCCAAATCATCTTACACAGTCAAATATGAGTTGGTCTAGAAAACAATTTGGTACAGAGATTGGCAATCATACTGCCAGTTGGAACGTAGGGAACCCCCAATGTCTTATTAGCTATAAGGTCCCAAATCCAGTGCAGCCTTATGTTTATGTGTTGTGTATGATGTTGAAACAAGGGGTTCAGAGCCAATTCTATGGCCCCTTGGTTGTTGTTATACAGGTGAGGGACGTTGGAAGGCAGAATCTTGTTGGGAAATAGTGAATTGATCCACACAAGGTCTTGGCATCATTCACTCATTGCTTGATACTCTGCTTCTGTGGTGGAAAGAGAAACTTTCTGTTTTTTAGAGGCTCTCCACGTGATTTCCCCTAAGCGTAGAAGGCAAACTCCACTCATTGACTCGCAGCCATCTGTCTTGCACCAATTTGTGTCAGAAAAACAGCAGAATCTCCCTTCCACTCCCTCAAATTGGTCTTTGTCTCCATTTCCAAGACGCAGGGCCCACGTCTTAGTTCCCAAGAGATAGCGTAGAATGTGCTTGAAAGCGTTTATATGGTGCTCCAATGGATTATTGAGAAATTGAGAAAGGGTAATAGCCGCAAAGGCCAAGTCAGGTTGACAACAATGAACCAGATAATTTAGTAGACCTATGGCCCGCCAATAGTTGAACACGTCATTCCTTGAGTCCCCTTCTGCAGTCTTCAATAGTTCTACTCCGGGGCTAAAGGGTGTCCTAACTGGTCTGCTGTCACTCATAACAAATTCTTCTAAGATCCTGGATATTTACAGGCTTTGATTGACAAATACAATTCCTTCCTTTTTATTCCTAGTTACCTTCATGCCCAAGATAAACTCCGCCTCCCCTAAATTGTCCATCTCAAACCGGGGCTTCAACTTTTCCTTAACATCTGACACGTTAGGGCCTCCAATGATGAGGTTGTCCACATGAATAAATACGCAGGTAGAGGTGGATTCTGGCACAAAGAAACATGGATACGCAGGCAACAGAGTAAATTCAATTGATGTGAATAACCTGGGAAGACACTGGTACCAGCAGCGTGGACTTGGTTTGAGTCCTTACAGGGATTTTCTTATCTTAAGGCAGGAATTTGGTGAAACTTTTTTGGTGTATCCTTGTCAGCCTACTAGATGCCAAGGACCTCACTCCTTCTAGCTACTAGAGGTGATAGAAAGTTTGGATCAAAAATAAGATAAAATGCCAGGTATATGATTTGGCTAAAAGGGTTAAATTTATTTTTATATTTATAAAATAAATTTAAATGGAGGGGCCAAGACCTTAATGGGTTTGTTGAGCCCTCCGGAAAACAGTTATATTTCTTTTAAGGACAATATAGGAGCAATTGTGGTGCCTGTGGTGTTGACAAGGATTCCTTTCAAGAAGGGTGTGTGTAATTTCCTTGGGGCATAGGTTATGCAAAACCTACAAAAAGGGGTATAAGTCAGCAGGATCAATTACTAGGTCTAGATCCGGACTTATTCTTGATGAATGGGCCAATATTCAAGGATTCAGGGTGCTGGAAGTTGGTACTGGGGCAGGCTGAATGGTTGGTTGTTCAATTTGGCCAAAAAACAGGGATTCAAGAATTATGGTCTACAATTTTATCAGAAAGTGGTCCAGGATCACACACTTATTTCTTATAAGGGCTTGATGGCTTGAGGAAAAAAATATATGAAGAAATAATGACTACATGACTGGATGAATGTGGTAGAAATAGCTGGGGGAAGGTCCTTTATTTATATTGTTTGGGACCCCTCATGGTACAGTCCTTTTACCAGCCAAAGGAGGGTGACCCAAGCTAGTGCTGAGGCCAAGGAGCCATCAGTGTGTTTGTGTGGACCTGCTCTAGTTACTACAGAGGTACAGGAAGCCCTATGTCATCATTCTTGGGGCTTGATACACGTTTCCAAGCCTCAAGTGATATCATTGTACCAGCCATGTATCCTGATTTGTATCCTGATTTGAGGCTAATAATTCAAGTACAGGCCCTTGTTTACTGAGGCTAGGGACTTGGAAGTATGTCCTAGACCTCTGAAACCTGTTCGAAACCTTGATTTTGAGGCCTTATTGGTCATTATTGGTTGTGTATGGGCTAATTTGTACTGTAACAGCCACAAATACATACAGGGGCATTTCTTCCTTAATTGGGTGATACAGGGTGTATCTGAGGTTTGGGGACTGTTTGGAGTGTTCTGGCCCGAAGCAGGGTATCTACTGTAGCTATTGTGACTGTCTTGGGGTGCCACAGTATCTTCTTAGTACTGCAATAGGGCTGTAACATTCCTTTTTGGGAAAATTACAGGAGCCCTGTATCTTCTAATGTGTACATATTGCATTTAGGGTGATACAGGGTTTATCTGAGGTTTGGGGGCTTTGGGAGTGTTCTAGCCCAAAGCAGGACATCTGCTGTAGCTATAGTGGTTTTCCTGGGGTGCTACAGTATCCTCTTAGTACTGCAATAGGGCTGTGACATCCCCTTTTGGAAAATTACAGGAGCCCTGTATCTTCTAATGTGTACATATTACATTTAGGGTGATACAGGGTTTATCTGAGGTTTGGGGGCTTTGCGAGTGTTCTAGCCCGAAGCAGGGAATCTGCTGTAGCTATAGTGGTTGTCCTGGGGTACTACAGTATCCTCTTAGTACTGTAATAGGGCTGTAACATCCCTTTTTGGGAAAATTACAGGAGCCCTGTATCTGCTAATGGGTACACATCACAATGGGTAAATATTACATTAGGGTGCAGGGCCCTAAATTCCGAATTTGTGGTGGTTAAGCTTACATAATTATGGGTTTCTGACCAAACTTTTGGTCAGAAACCAGTACTTGCCGATGTTACAAGCAAGGGTACATGAGTGAGCATAGTTCTACCTGAAGGAGTCGGAAATGGATGGTGGTGCCAGTGGGTGACCCTACCTAAATTGGCACCAGAAATCCATTTTTTTAATAATATTTTTGGATTTCTTACAAATTAAGGCTTTGTTCCTTATTTTTATTTTATTTTATTATTTCCGTATTTATTTATTAATTCATTTATATTTTATTTGTTTTAGGCTTTAGTCAGTTGGTTCTGAATAGTAGCCAGCTGACAATCCTTCAGGAATCTTGAGATAAACATCTTTGTTGACAAAACCATGTAATAAAGCAGTCTTAAAGTCCATTTGGTGACTGTCCCAACCATTATGGGTACATAAAGCCAACAGAAGATGTAAACTACCAGAGCGCCCAGTTGGCGCAAAGGTTTCATTATAGTCCACCCCTTCAACTTGCGCAAAACCACGCAAACATAACCAAGATTTGAATTTCAGGAGATTTCCTTCAGATTTTGTTTTCTTTCTAAAGACTCAGGTGGTGCCCAATAGATTTGCACCTACAGGAATATGACAGGGTTCCCAGACTTCATTTTTATTGATGCTTGCCAATTCTGCAGATATTGCTTTCTCCCAATCCTCCCTTTCAACACCACTAATAGCCATCCAATATGTCTTTGGAGGTTGTTCTAAAGACAAAAGAACACCAACAAACCCATCAATTCTTCCTTGCCTTGTTCTTGGCCCATCTAGAATTGCCGCAGGATTGATAGAGCTAGAAATATTTAAAGGTGCCGGAGTTGCAGCAGGTAGGTAGTAGTAGCCAGGTCTTGGAGTTTCCACAGGCCTGGCCAATTCCTCCACTTCTACCCTATCGCTCATAGTCCAACCATTGATCACCATTGGATGGTTATTGCTGTCTTCAATAATCTTGTTTAGAGGTTCAGTTGCCTTGTTTTGCAATTCTGTTGGGAGTAGAGAGTCATTTGTAATCAAAGCACCACCGTTAAAAGATTCTAGGTCAACCTCATTGACATTATTGGGGAACTCGTGATCCTGGGTTCTATCAACAATCGGCGCATAGTTAGGTGTTTCCAATGAAATGGGGAACAAGTCTTCAACATATCCCATGAAGATGCATTCTTGTCCTCTTGCATCAAATTTAGATTTCTGATGCGCCTTGGCTAAGTGAGCCATGGCCCAACATTGAAAAGGATGCAGATGGTCTAGTCAAGGAGGAGTATTGTAAAGTATCTCTTAGGGAGATTTGAAGTTGTTGTGGGAATTTGGGGAACAATTAAGTAAGTATGTGGCTGTATTGGCAGCCTTGGCCCAAAAATTTGTTGGTAATTTTGAATGTAATAGAAGGCACCAAGCCTTTTTGAAAATGGCAAGGTTACCTCTTTCCGCAACACCATTCTGTTCTGGAGTGTATGGGGCTTTTTGGATTGCTTGTTTCCGTGGTTTCTGAGAAAATTGTTGGTCATTGCATTCAAAAATTTCAAAACATTGTAAGGAACAATAGATTTGATATGTTGTCCAAATTGTTTCTCAACCAATTGTTTGAAATTAACAAAGGTTTGGAAGACCTCACATTTATGTTTCAGGAAATAAAGCAATTGGAATCTGCTACAGTCATTGAAAAATTGGAGAAAGTAGTAGCAGCCACTGTGCAATGCAGGATTGATTGGTCCAAATACATCCATATGAATAACCGCTAATTTGTCCAAAACCCTGGTTAGTTTTCCTAAGAATGGAGTTCACTTTGATTTCCTTAGGTTTCACGCATCACAGGACTCAGGGGAATTTTGAAGGAGTTTTTATTCATACTGTTTTTAAAGGTGTCCCAACGCCTGATGATCAGTAAGGGTTGAGTCTGGTAGAATTGATTTTGAAAATTTAAGCTGTGATTGTCTTTTAAGTGAAATGAAAGGACCCCGTGAGAAATATCACATCTCAACAAAAGTTGCCCCAAGGATGATATGAGGTCCGCATGAGAGGAATGACTGATCAGGGAGAACCCTTTGTTAAGAAAGGAAAAAAGAGCTATAAGAGAATTAGGGACAGCTTTTGTCAGGAGAGCCTTTTCAAGAGGTAGTTTCAACCCATTGTTTAATTGCATCAAGGCATCTCCTTCTGAATTGGCATGGATAATACCTCTGTTTGCAGTAGCTAAGGAGATGGAAGTAGAAGAGATTTTAGAGAAGCAGGTAGAATTATTTAACAGACTCCTTGAGGCCCCACTGTCCAAAATAGCTGGATTTTGGGCAATGGATGAACAATCAAAGAGGGAGGATGACTTCTTATTGTTTTTTTTCAGCCAGTCTTCTTGTTTTTTGGGATTTAGTTTGAAACAATCTTCCTCTTTGTGTGCCAATTCTGAGTTGTGCTGTCCACTTCCCATTATACAGTAGTTTATGTTTTGAATTGGCTTCTTTTCCTTTCTGGTAGTGGCGGCTAGGGCAGTTTGAGTTTTCTCAATTTTGTTCTTCCTTTTTAAATGATTTTCTATTCTATTAAATAAATCATCTAAGGATAAGGTTTCTTTCCTATCAAAGAGTATATTACGCAGTGTTTCAAAGCTTTTGGGGAGGTTTTTTAGGACATAGAAGGCTAATATCTCAGAGAAATCAGGTATTTCAAACAACTTTGGACATATATTCCTTAGTTGTTTAATTACACTTCTGAATTCACTAATGGATGAGTTCATTATTCCATTGTAAAATCTAATAATGAATAACTGGTTGATTATATTAGCTCTATTCTCCCCAGTTTTTGATGCAAAATAGGCTTTGATAGTTGAACAAATTTTGGAAGGTTCTAAAGAAATCTCTTTTTTGATAAACTTATTATAGTTGGAGTCATCAAGCAAACTTCTAAGAAAGTAACCGGTTTGGGCTCTTTGAGCCACATGAATAGCGCAATGATTGATGTTAAAGGGAAGTTCAATAGGATGAAGAAATTGTACTAGATTACAGGATCCTAAGGCATCAATAAATTTTCTCCTCCAGGTGAGATAATTAGAATCATTTAGAAGTTCAATTCCTTGGGAATTGGGAATCAGTACATTGTGAATATTTGGGGAGTTTTGAGATTCCATTGTGTTTGGGATCAAGGATTCAGTTTCAAAGAGAGATGATTCAGAGTTGGATTTTTCCAGGTTGAGATGAGTTTATTGGTAGGCTGGGCTCATAACCTGAGAAATTATCAGACTTAATGCGTGCAAATATTAGATAAGGCTTGTTAAATGGAAACAGGACTATAAGGAGAAAGAATAACTTAATGTGCGCAAATACTAGATAAGGCTTGTTCAATGGAAACAGGACAACAAGCAGAAAGAATAACTGGAAAATAGTGAAGGAAATTGTGAGAAGCTGAATGAAGCAGCATAATATTATTTGGGTTGAGAGCATACCTTAATGTGCGCAAATATTAGATAAGGCTTGTTGAATGGAAACAGGACAACAAGGAGAAAGAATACCTGGACAATAGTGAAGGAAATTGTGAGAAGCTGAATGAGGAACAAATGATGAGATTGAGAATGGGATTTTCTTAAGTACTCCTCATTTGGCTTCCCCAACTTGCAGGTACAAAAGAAGAAGGTGCGCATGGACAATGAAAAGGAAAGAGCAATACAAAGAGAGAGACAATGGTCCAAAGGTCATTCAATGGTCATTATGGAGAGTTAGGAAAATAGGAACAGAAGGCTCAAAAGAGTGAGTTTGTTTGAAAATGTTCTTGGTCTGAATGGTAATAAGTTCAAGTTACGTTGACACCCCCCTTGGTATATTGTGAATATTTGGGGAGAAGTCATCTCACATAAATAGAAAAAAATTGTGCAGAGATGTATCACAGTTTCAACCATTCATCCCAAATTCTATATCTTCCTCAAAACAGTGGAGCCTTGATTTCAGGTATTAAACTTCTATTTCACACAATTAGCAAAGTTTAAAATATCAAAAATCCACATAAAACAAGAAAATAATTCAGATTTTACCTAACTCAGAATTATCAATACAGTCTGCTTGGAAGATTCTGGATTACTATGACTCAATTTACCACACCTTGAATAAATTGAAGAGATAAAGGGCCTGGATTTAAAATAATTCAGGTCAAGGAGAATTTCTCAAATTTATAATCTAACACCTTTTATTATAACAAAATAGTTGCAACACAACAGGTCCTTCCACCCAAACTTGGAGTTGATGGTTTGATTGGTTTTTGATCTTGGTATTGAATTTTATGGCCCCATTTAATCTTCATTTTGAGATTGAGGTGGGTGGGATTTTCAAATTTTACATTAAACTTACACAAATGATAAATAATAGATAAATAATGGTGTCAGCTATATAAAATTGTAGAGAAAAGCCAAAAATGGTACCAGGAACTAACAAAAAAGAAAAATAATTCTATCAGGAGTAGAATTTCATGATGTATTATTAAAGAAATGGAATCCCCAGACCCTTTTAGTTAGGGTCACTTGCTGGCCCCAGCCATTAAATCCCACTCCTTAACTAACTTTGTGTCACCAAAGGTAACATGGCACAGATTGGCACAAAAATAATTTAATTTCAACTTCTTATAGTTTGCATGCTCTTCATGTTTATTTAACATATTTAAAATCAAGGCATAATCTGATTGATGTGTATATTTTAGGAGTTGAGGAAAAAAATATTTTGTGATGAAATTACCATATTCAGCCATGAACTGTACTGTAAGACTCAGATCCATTGCACAGCCATACCTTTCTCAGATTAATGCATGAAGCTTCAAAAACTGCATCCAATATTAAACATTTCCCACATGCAGCTGCAAACAGAACACATGGTCTGCAAAAGGTGTATGGCTGGTAATATAAACCACAAAGGCCTTGAGAAAAGGTACACCAAGAATGTGCCAAAAAAGGTGTGGAAAAAATCAAAAAGAAAACAAAAAAACCTTAGAAGTTAAGCTAAAAACATTCCAAAAAAACATGAACATGAGACTTCCACAGAGACTTCTTGGAAGGTACACTTGATTCCTGAATGAAATAGATGATGTGAAAATTTTGAAAGAAGATATATAAGCCTAATTGAACAAATGAAAAACATTGGAGAATCACACTCCTGGTAATTGTGTAGATATTTAATTATTAGAAAGGTGAGATTTTCCTACAAAAAACTTGAATTAATTAAAAAAAAACAGAATATTTACTGGCATGTGAAAGGTCAATCTTGCTTTTCATGCCAATAAAAAATCATCAAATATGCATAAACTAATTGAAAGCCTCATTTCATGGCTGCTTGCACTCCTTTTCACTTTCAGCCTACTAGATGACAGGAACCTTCCAATCCTTTAGCTACAAGAGGTGATGGAGTTACAATAAATACATCATTCAAGAAAATTCAGAAAAAATCCTTAAATATATTGATGAAAAAAATTCAAGGAGGTGGTTTGGTGAAACAAGAAAGGAACCAACTAAAAAATAAATCATGAATTAAATGAAAAGGGGGGGGGGAAAATTCAAACAGGGGACCTTGAAAAACTCTCTTCAGGGTATAAAACTTGTGATCTGAGCACCTGGGACCTTGGAAAATTTCAATAAAGTGATTTCCTAGAAAATACATGGTATGGCTGTTCCTGGGTACCAAAACAGCCAAATAAGATAGGAAAAACTTGATTGGTGAGTAATTAAAAATTGAGAACCTGAAATAACTCAACTCAAGGGATAGTTTGGAGCATATTGGGATCATTTGAGGTCTTGACATGGTTCCAAAGTTCAGTTATAAGGGCTGGACTGTTTGAATGAAGGTCAGACTAGAGCCATTAATAATTTAATGATACTTATAGATATTTAATTCCTGTATTGAATGGTTTCTGGATGATTATAATAAAAATTTATGAAGGAAATACAGTCTTGGGGAGGCCTGTATTCAAAAATTTTCAATTTATCAGGGGTTCCCTTTATTTTAATCAGGGTAAATAGAGTGGAAGCAGCCATTTAATGGGACCAAAAGTACATTCATGCATTTCCCATGGGAGAATTTCAGTTTCTTAGGCTGTATTTTCATGTCAAATTTTAAGATGAATTTTATTTCTTGCATTTTTTGTGCGATAATGATGGGGAAATTTCAAAGCTGTAATACCTCAAGGCTAAAAACTAAAAAGAATGAAGAATAAATGAAGTCTAGAGGAAACTAGAACTTCGTTTCTTGGGTTTAATTAATCTGGGGAAATATTTGAGGAATGATCAGGTGTTCAGGATGGGATTGGGCTTAATAAATACTATGCAAAAGAGAATTGGAGTGTGGAATTTCAAAAAGCAGTCAGGTAGGCAGACTTTCAAGAGTTCAGAATGCACAACTTCTTTTTGAAATTACACAATCCAATTCAATTTTTCATAGGATTTATTGAGCTCAGCCCCAGCCTGAACCACTCAGTATTCCTTGCAGAATCCCTAGCTTCCTAAAAGACACTTCTAGATTCCTCAAGAATTCCTTCATTCTTGATTTACTTTTAGTGCACATACCCAAAGTGTTGAAGATTTTTCCAGTGAAATTATAATTAATTGATCCATATTTACTATTTCTTTTCCTGTTCTTAGATTCTAGTTCAACTCAAAAATGGATCTTGCTTGTAGAGAATCTTCTGGCCCCAGGAATAAACAAGGCAGATTTCTTACTACTTACAGTACCACCCAAATCCCTAGACTCAATCCCAAAGTTAATTCTACCTCCAATCACTTGAAATTAGTTTTCTTTTCAAAGCTCATCCTTCTTGCTCTTGTGCTGATAGTTCCTTGCAGAATAGTTCTAAAGGCTCCTCTTACATGGGGAAAGTTACACTTGCCCCTAAAGTTCCTGCCAAGGGAAGCTTGGGAAAAATTCTGGATTTCATACAAAAGCCAAATCAAAATCCTCCATATCCAAGCAAGAATTGAAGCCTCAAACCAGCAAGAAGGTCAAACTTAACAAAAAATTGAAGAATTTCAGCTGGCTACTATTCAGAGATTTCAGTCTGATAATATTGCAGAGCTAGCTGAAAAAAGTAACTGAAATCATAAAAATAAATAAATACTCATATATATAATAGTAAATCCTGAAATATCATTACTCAAATGGATTCCCCACCTAAAATTAGGTAGGTTTTCCCCATGAGCCTACCCTCAAATTCCAACTCCTTAACCATTTATTTAATTTTGACAAAAAAACCATGGCACAAAGTTGGAAATTTTTGGCCATTTTAATATTTCATATGCAACATTGCATATATTTACCTTAATAAAGTTCAGTCAAGACTTAGTTCTGGGTACAGTTTAGTATTTATGGACATATTTTTTTTTCCAAATTACTGCACATAGTCATGCCCACCTCTAGCAGGCCTGAGATACACACACAGCCCTGTCTTCCAAAACTCCTGTGTACAGCTGCATCATGGTCAGGCCACACCTAGTGCACATGCTGAAAGCTTCACCCCCAGCTTTCAGAGCCAACTGGCCACAAAAACCCTGACAGAAAAGTTAAAACTAACATGGGGAAGGAATGCATATTTAATATGCATGCCATCTTTCAAATAACTCACAAAAAAGAATGATAAATCATATAATTACATGAAAGACAAGGGAAAAACCTTCAAAATAAGAATTGACAGTTCAAAAAAAACCACAGAATTGCAAAAATCCATTTTCACAGACTTTTCAAGCCTGAAAAATTGACAGTTGCACTGACTACATAACATAGAAATTTCCAGAAAAATATAATTAATTAAATAGAATTTAACTAAATTTTGCACAAATGAAAACCAACTCCCAAAAGGATGTTTACATGGATTAAAAGCTCATTTTCCCTGCAAAAATCACGCAACAAATGCCAGATATAAAATATTTCTTGAAATGTGACAATGCCATCTGAACTACACCAACAAAAATAGCCTGTTTCCCATGCATGAATGCACTGCAAACCTTAGAAAACAGTTTCATACCCTCCATTTACCATGATAAACCTCAGGGAAGCCTCTGATAAACTAAAAAGGCATTAATACCGGCTTCTTTCAAGATATTTATCCCCCATCTAATCATTATTATACATACAAAAAGTGTCATAAGGGAATAAAATGCTTATTAGTATAATTAAGTGATTAATTTCTTTAGTCCAACCTTCTTATTTAACATTCAAACCTTATAAATCAAATTTTTCACTGTGGTAAGTCCTCAAATAATCACAATTGACCCATCAATTACCCTGAATTTAAGTTATCTCAGCTACCCTTGTTTAAAACCTCTAACAAGTAAGTTGTTCCTCTCCGCTCTTGCCAGTTTAATATCCTAGCCTAACCATAAGCATATTTCCTGGATAATGATTCCCTTGCATAAAGGTTCCAAAGTCCCAGGTGCATGTATTGTAAGCTTAATTTCCTGAAGAGAGGTGTTAAATATTCCCAGTTGGGACTGTGAACCCTATTTTTATTTATTTAATAATTTATCTATTGATTAATTCACCCTTAAATCATACAAAAGCACCTGCATTTGCTTTATCCATATATTTATGGATTGTTCCTGCATTAACTGGGATAATTTGTTTATTCAAACTCTATTCCCTCTATTAGCCAAAGGATTTCAAGGTTCCTGGAATCTATTAGGATGAAAATAGAAAACTGAAACATAGCCAGGAAAAGAAAAAAAATAATGATAACAATGGTAATAAATAAAAAAAATAAAAATTAGCAAAAATTAGAGAAATCCCATAAGGAGTGGAAAATATTGAAATATTGTTGAATAAAAAATTCTTGGTGCTAAATCAGATAGAGTCACCCACTGGAACCACCACCCATTTTCTACCCCTTCAGGTGGAACCATGTCCACCCATGGACTCCTCATCATTATGGCCACATGTATGGGTTTCTGAACATTTATTTTTTTGAAAACCCATAATGGTGTATATTGTGGGAGTATTGGACAAAAAGGCATTTTTTTCAATAAACCTTCCCATAGCTGCAAGCAATCTGCAACTAAAGGGAGCTGTTGAAAGACTCTCCACGCGAGCATGCAGCTTGTGTAGCCTCCACAGGTTGAAGGGGCAGCTAAAAGCTTTGCCACAATCTCAGACCGCTTCTGAAAAAAATAACCTTATGGGCCTGGAAATTTGAAACATTTGAAACCTACCACAAGCCTCCCTGGTATTTGGAAAGGAAAAAAAATCATGAAATTACCAGCCACCCAGCCCTAACCAATCAAAGGCTCCAGTGTACTTCAGATAAAACCTACATCCTGTTTCCACACAACATGGGGCCCAAAGAGCACCACTAAAACACAAACAAATTGGATTTAATTTGCTAGCAAGTGCTGTGAAGGAATATCCACCTTAAGAATTCTCCATGCTTCAGTTGGAAATATCTCCATTCTTCAACCAAGCTTTTGCTTCACAGCAATTGGGCACAAGGATGCACAGTGACTGGGAAAAATGATGCAAAGTAACTTTAAAAAATGAAAATTAACTGTTAAAAATATTGGCAATAGCCATATAGCTGATAGACAACATTATAGTGATTTGAATTTATGATTATTGCAGATAGTCATATGTATCAATAATTAAATGGAATGAAAAAGTTAATTAATGAAATGGATGAATGGAAGAATACAAGTGGCTAGAGGGGTGATTTTATAGACAAGAATTCCCTCATCAATATGAATATATATAATCTAAGGAGAATTCCATCTTTAAATACATAAAAATTTATCTTCATAAGTTCTTTATGAATTTCAATTTGAAGCAATAGATATATATGTAACATCTCTTATTCTTCCTCTTTGATGTTATTCTTCAGAAATATCAGCATTTTCCTCTCTATGAGTTACCATTCTGACTCCATGTTACTGTGGAACTCCTGTGTCATATTTGAAAAGTATTGAATCTTTGATAACCTCCTTATTACTCAAAACATTTGAACAATTCCTTTTTCTATCATGATCCAAACTATCTTTTGTTTCAATTGGAAATAAATTTGTTTTTTTCAAAATTATATTTCCCTCAACAGGGATAACAATCTCAAGAAAATAAAGGCACAGTAAATGTTAAAAATTCACATTAAATGGTACAAATTCACATTTAATGACACAAATGAAAATTAAATATAAAAAATTCACAGCAAATGTGCAGTAGGGCTTGGTTGAAGCTTGAAAAAATCTTGGTTAGAAGCTCATGCAGATATTTTTCATGAGTTGAACAATAACTCCTTGATTTCACTTGCTAGAAAGTGCCATAAAATTAATTTTTTTTCCATGTGGTGGGGAAAATTGAAAAATTGAACAAAAAAATCAATAATCCTGCAAAATGAGGGTCTCTCAGCCCATGAAACCCATACCAAGTTTTCAAGGGCCCCAGTATTGAGTACAAAAAGGAGGGTTTGAACCCCTGTAACTTCAACTAGGAGTTGTTTTATCAATCTGGAAGTGTACCCAAAGCTCATGTAGAGGGCCTGATTTGTGCTAGGAAACTATTGGCTTCCTTGGAGACAAATTTAAACCCTGAATCCTTGAATTAAGCTGTAGGGGTGCTTTTTTTACTAAATGGGCCTGACTACCCATCTAAAAGCCTGTATTCTAATGAGAATGGACAAAAGGGCCCCCAAGAAAACATCAATAACAGTCACAAAGTACCTTGAATTTGTTTTTCAGACCCCAGCCACAGGGTAAATTTGCTTAGTACAGAGATGTATGGTTTAAACCACCCCAGTGTCTGGAATTTTGAAATGATTTATGACATGGAAAGGTGTAAATGACCTACCCCCAGATAATGCCATTAGGCTTTCCATAACCCTAAAATGTCTAAAGCATGCCCAAAAGAAACCATTAATAGTCCCTTGGCCTCATTTTAGGCTTTTTCTGCTCATTCATGGCTGGTAAAAGGACCTTCACCATGAGGGGGCCCAAAAGGTAAAAATAATGGTCCATATCCCAGCCATTATTAGAGCATTAATTTGAGTCAAATAGTAAGTATAGCTTCAGATATTTTGAAGCTCAGCCATAAAGCTCTTATCAGAATTTAAGGGTGTGATATTGGATCCCATCTGATTCCATTTGTAGACCAAAAATCTTGAATTCCCCTTTTTGTTGAATTAATAATAAATCATTCTGCCTACCCCCAGTACCAACTTCCAGCACCCTGAAACTTTGAAAATTGAACCATTCCTAAAAAATAAGTCCCAATCTTTACCTAGTAAGTGATTCTGTGGACTTGAAACCCCCTTGTAGGTTTTAATTAAGCAAATACCCAAGGAAATTATACACAAACTTCTTGAAAGGAGTTCTTGAATATCACCACAGGCACCAAGATTGTTCCTATATTGTCACACAAAGAAATATACATCTTTTTGGAGGGCTCAAAAAACTTGATAAGGTCTTGGAACCTCTTTAAATATTATTTTTATAAATAAATAAATGAATTTTACCCTTTTAGCCAAATTATATCTCTGGAATTCCATCCTATTTGTGCTCCAATCTTTCCATCACCACTAGTATCTAGCAGTTTTGAGGTCCTTGGCATCTATAAGGATGAAAATTGGGGTTCTGGAAAGGTGCTCATTGATTTAATCTTTGATTTATTTCCATTTTTAATAATTTTTCAATAATCTGTTTAAATAATTTGACCAAAAATTACAAAATCATGATAAACACCCAATCACTTGAAAATATTTTATGATGCCTTAAAAAAGTCATTAAAAACCTTTTTCTGATATTTTTCTGGAATCATTAATATGAATTGAGCCTAAAGAAAAGCAAAGAACTTATTGAATACTATATTTAACTTTTAAAACTCTGAAAAGAAGAATATATTAAACATTACAACCCAACTGATTGGGAACTTCTTCCTCCATTAGAGCAAGAGGAATTATCTGCACTCAACTCCAGGATTAGGTAAGAAATAGAATATGAATAAAGTTTTTTTATAAAAATATCATTAAAGTATCATAGAGATTGGTCCAAGACTCAAATTCCTGCTCATGAAGATTCAAGAGATTCAAAAGTGAGATTTTTTCAAAAATTTCTCTAAATTATGTCACAAGAATATGATACTTAAAAAAATTAATGATCATTTATAGGGTCTGGAACAACAACTAATCCCTCCAATCTCACTGCAGCTACAACTGCTACACCCCCTGTGATAGTCCTGAACTATCCAGTTAGAGAAGCACCCAGTGTTACCACTAAAGCTAGGTTTCCAGTAAGAGACAAATACATCAAATCTACTACATTTAAAATTAAGCCAACTAAATGCTTTTATCTCAACAATCCTATGATTGATAACCACTCTGAAACATCAGGTATATACTAAAGGAGAAGATTTAGGCTTTGCTGCTCTCTCTGACCCCAGAGCAAAATAAACAAAATGATCTGTTGAATCTTCAGAAAATGCAAGGATCCAGCATATCTAGATGATCCCTTGCCAGCCCCGCTACCCAAAAACTCATACAGAACCCTTTTACAAGAGTTTCAAGAGGATTACTTGAAGGAAATAATAAATAAAAACATCACCTTGTGGGAAAAGGTGATTCAGGAAGAGACAGGGGCAACATAAAAACTCATTTCTTCTTTTTAAGGCAGGCGCAGATTGATCAACAGGCCTTGCAAAAGCTAAAAACCAAAGGGGAGTTAGACAATTATGTGAGGCAGTAGAATTCTATGGAAAATATGAATAAAGGCCAGCCCCCTCTAAACAAAAAGGGAAAAGTAGGATCCTCTTATCAGAAGAGAAAAAAGGACAATTTCACAACCCAACATTTTGGGAAGAAGTCAAAGTTCTAGCTCAAGCCCTAAATGAAGTCTACAAGAGCCAGATATAGATTGCACTTTTTCAAGTAGTATTAGACATAATTTCAATGCTTTAGGAAAACAAATTTTCTTGTTAATCCAAAATTCTCACCCATTGGAAGAGAAATTGAGAATTCTAGAATATTTTCTTGAATTAAATATTACAGTAAATTATTTTCTGATTAAACAGGGGAAATTGTCTGATATAGAAGATATCAAAAATCTGATCTTAGAGGAAAGTATTGAGAATACAAGTAATTTTGAGAAATTTTTCTCAACCTTAAGAAACAATTTAATTTGTCACCAGCCATCTGCTAGTAATAATTATTTTAAAGAAGCACTAAGAAATAATTGAAACCAATTGGAAAATTCTATAAATGAGCTCAAAAATTGAATGGATATGCAGCTCAATAGCATTAAGAATTATATTAGGAATGTAAAGCTGTCAAATATTTTGCAGTCTTAAGCTATTGGACCTCCAAAGCAACTCATTTCACCTAGATTACCTACTTCTAGATTGAACCTTTCTTCTAATCACAGGTTTCCCCCCAGACATTGAAAAATCCACAAAAATATTGGCGCCTATCACCAATTGGCCTAAGTTCTCTGGAGAAGGATAATATGATCACATAAATTTTAAAAATTACATTGATGATCAAATTCTGTCTTCTTGCCTTCCTGAGACCATAGAAATAACAGTTTTTCTCAGAAAGTTTGAAGCATTTTCCCTAGATTTGTTTCTCTTTAAGAGGGAAAGATTATTTGATTTTCCAGGGGAAGAGTTGATGGAGCTAATCCCCAAGCAATTTGGTAATTGAGTTTTGAAAATGAAAATGGTTAAAGATTTTGAGGAAGAATTATTTGATTATTTGAAAGATTATCCTCACCAATAGTTTTTAAAACAGAAGAAATGGATAGATTGCATTTATCCACAGGCCTCTTTGGATTATACTAATTAAAGTTTACTATGAAAATAAAAATGAAAATTTTGAACATGATTGCCAATGCAGGATTCCCATTGATGCTTACCTTTCCAATCTCATAGGGGTCATGGAAGAAATTATTGGGTCAAATAAATTCAACTGAAAGCCTGGAGAAATACCCAGGGATCTTCATATTAGGCCAAAATAAATCAAATATAAAAGCAAAGAATTGGTGATAGGTGCCTCAAAAGCAAACGCTGTGATAAAAAATGACTCCTCTCTTGAGTTCTGGAACTTTGAATATAATAGAAATAGGAAAAAAATTGCCCTCATACCAGGGGAAAGATAAAAAAATGAATTCAGAATCTTATGGTAAGAAAAAGTTGAATGAATGAGGCCTAGTCATCCAACAACATGAAGAATAACAAGGAAAATTCCCTGTAAATTTCATCTCTGGAGATATAGGTTCCAGCATGGAAGATGAATAACATAGAGGGAGAGTATAAAATTCCTCAGAGATGAGGTGAGTCTATGTGAAGAGTTAATGAGACTGTATTTCAAATCAGGACCAGAAAGACTGAAAGGAGAAAAAAAATTTGAGATAGAGGGACAGGATTTAAAGGAATTTTGAAAGAAGATTTCTTACCCAAAGAATTCAAAAGAAATGTTAAGGAATAATGGAATGAAAGAAAGAAGCGGAGCACATTGATTATGAAGTTCTAGGGAAAAGATGAGAGGGTGGGTTAAAAATTGGTTGACAAAATTGGTAGAATGGGTATCTCACTGCTAGACAGCTTGAGGATGATTGAGTCAAGATTGGTTGTTTGAGGTGTTCATTTGATTGAAATAGGATTTGAATTAGTTTGGAGAGGATGATTGATGGAGCAAGGGATGGTGATACAGTGAACGGTGATGGATGGGAGAGAAGGGAGATGGTGATTGATGGAATAATAGTGAGGGGAAGGGAATGGATGATGACAGTGAGGAGTTGAGGCGATTAGTTTTATAAAGAGAAGGATCAGTGAAAGTTTTCAGTAGATTTGTCTATGGTGAGTCAGAAGCTTTAAATGTGGAGTGGTGGCAGTGGTAACAGGAGCCATTGAGGCAAGGGGCCCTTGGAGTCAATCATCCCAACACACCACTGGGTCTAGGAGTGAGATGAAAGGATCTTTGAGGAGAGATTAATGACGGATGGTTTGGTGAGGCAGTTGGCAATCATATCACTGGAGGTGATGAGGGTGGTGAGCAGCTTGTCATAGGCCTTCTGCTCTTTTAATCATTTAACTTGTATATCAATGTGTTTCAGGGCTTTGTGATTATAGCCCATGTTGACAAGATTGCGGAGGGCTTTGTTTTCAATGAATGAGAAGTGGGTGAGTTTGAGGATTGGGTTCAAGTTGGCAAGGAGATTTTATAGCTGAATTTTTTCTTGTATGGCCAGTACTAGTGCCTTCAGCTCTCCCATGGTGTATTGGAGAGATATGGATGGTTGGAGCTTCCTGTGCCATGAAATTGGAAAGTTGTATAGTAGTAAGATGAAGCCAGAGTGGCTTTTTCTGGTTGTAGGATTGTCTCCACCATTGGAGTTGCTGTAGCATTTGATATCATATTTGAAGGTGGAGGGTGATAGGTTGAGCAATAGATTTTTTGTGGCGTTGAATTACCTCCATGCCTGTTTTGCTTGATAACAGGATGGTTATTAATTGGAAGAGACTGGATACAGTGTAGGAGAGGTTGGTTTGAGTTTAACTGGCTAAGAAGTTGAGATAACTGGTGATGTAGCAGAAGTTTATTCCAAGGTCAAGAAATTTCTTTTTTTCTTTGTTTCTGGATGTTGAAAGCTTTATTTTGGGAGTCATTGGGGTAGAGATTGGTTTGGATTCTTCCAGAACCAGTTCCTTCAACAGGGTTTTGATGTATCTTTGTTGGTGGAGACAGAACTTCCTGTCTTTCAAAAGGAAATTTTTTCAAATGATTTTTGTTAGGAAGCCTTCATGCAAGATGTTGAATTTTTGCTTCAATTTGGATCAAAATTTGGAGGAGTGGCCAATGATGAGAAGGTCATTGAAGTAAAAAAAGACATAAAGTTTTGAGGATTGATGAATGTATAAGTAAGGGTTGGCATTGGATGATTTGAAGTTGAGGGACAGAAGCCAAGTCTTACGAGTTTTGCACCAGCTCTTGGGAGCTTTCTTTAGGCCGTAGAGGGCCTTGTTTAGTCTGAGATAGGAAAAGTTGGATTTTAAGCCTTTGGGGTATTTGATATAGGCTTCTTCTTTGAGGGGGGCCTGAAGGAAAGAAGATTTGATATCCATTTGGACTATTTTCATTTTTTGGTAGATGGCATACACCAATAGAGTGCGTAGGGTGGTGATTTGACCAGTCAGAGCATAAGTTTCACTTTAGTCAAGGGATTTGAGTTGTCTGAATCCTTGGGCACAAACTCAAGAATTTTAGATTATTGCGGTTCTATTGGGACTATCTTTGATCCAAAACCCCAGGTTGTTGAGAGGGCCCCTTTCCCCAAGGGAATGGAATGCAACCTGGCCAGAATCCAAATTTTTTGATGCCATCAGTCTTGATTTTCATGGAGCTTAGACAGTGAAGTTTGTTGGGGTATTTCAAAACTTTGTTTCAGTTTTTGGCAGTGCAAGCAAGGAAACCAAAGAAAGTTTGAGGTTTGAGGAGCAATTGGCCTTGGGGAGTTCTAGTTGGGGTGGATTCTTGGGTAGCTTCACAGGTTGATTCATTAGGAGTGGACGTGAATTGTTTGTTGGAATATTAGGGATTGTTCAAGATTTTGCAAGGAATTTTGGTGGGGGAAGTTATGGGGAGCAAAAAATTGTCTGATGACTGGTTTGGCAAGGAGGAAGGATCAATGGAGGATGAGGAAGGGGAAGAGAATATAGGAGAAACAGGATTTGAGGAATTTAACATATCAGTAAGAGTTTTATCAAGAAAGAGGAGAGGGTTGAAAGTAGAATTGGAGGAGCAGGGAGGTTTAGGATCAAAGGGAGTATTTTTGAGGATTTTAACATCTTTAGATCAAAATACAGTTCCATTTTCTGGACAGAATACCTGGTAAGAGTTAAGATTTAAGTCAATCCCTAACAGGATGCCTTCAATTCCTTTTTTGTCAAATTTTGATCCAAAATTATTTTTTTTAGAACAATGGTTTTGGATCCAAGAGTTCTGATGAGAGAGAGAATTTGGTTGATTTGAATACCAGAGTTCAAAAGGGGATAATTCGTGAGATCTGGAGGGGACAAGATTGAGGATTTGACAGCAGCTGGAGATTATCTTGTCCCAGAGTTCAAGTGGGATTGACATATCAATCATGGAGGTCCTAGCAGCTTCAACAAGAGTTTGATTGGCATGTTTGGCTATGGGGTTGGGCTGAGGAGTATAGGGTTTGGAGGTGGGGTTTAGGTTTTCTTTCTTTGCAAGGAAGGTGGATAGTCTGCTGTTAAAAAATTCTCTTTTGTTGTTGGAGTGAAATTTTTTTAACATTTTTTAGAATTGGTTGGTGTATAGTTGGATGAATTTGATTATCTCTTCAGTAGGGTCTAATTTGAGTTTGAAAAGAATTCAGGTTTTGAAGCAGGAGTAATTATCAATGAGAACAAGGAAGTACTGATTTCTGGTTTTGGAGGGGGTGAGATAGGTCCACATAGGTCTGCGTGGATCTTATTGAATCTTTCTTTGCACTTGGGGGCCAAAAATTTGAAGGGGAGACGGTTTATGTTTCTGAGAGAGCTGGAAGAGCAATCAAGGCTGTCCCAGCGCTGAATTAGGAAGTGTCAAGATAGAAGCTTGGTGGTATCTGAGTTTATTTGAAAAAATTGTTTATGAATATGAGACAAGGAAATTAGGGAAAGTGATTGAGAAGGAAAGGAATTAGGATACTTTTTGACAAAGAGAATGTTATTGTTGATGTGACATTTGAGAAAAATCTTCTCCTTGAGCATTATGTGGAACTTTTTGGTAGAGGTTAATTGAAGGGAGCACCCTACCAGGATTAGTTTTCCAAGCAAAAATAGATTTACAGCAATTTTGGGGACCAGAAGAGAGTTTTTTAGCTTGAGGTTGGCGTGGGATGTGGTGATGGAGGCAATTCCAGTTCTTGTAGGAGAGATGAAGGCTCCAGAAATTCCTGTTTGGATGAATGTGTTGATTTTGCAGAGTTGTTCAAAGAATCATGGGGAGTTAAACATGTTTTTGGATTCCACCAAGTCTAGCATGATTCAATTTCTGTTGAGGTGGGTGCAATGATTCATGGAAGAGGTGAATGCAAGATGGGTGGAGGCATTGTTTGTGGGATTGCATTTGGAAGGGGCAGTTGAAAATGAAAAGTGATTTGGCCTGGGGGGGAGGGAATATCCCAAAGAATTTTTCCTTGGGATTATTGGCCTGTGTATTATTCCCATTTCAATTAAATTGGAGAGCTTCCTGTTGCATTAGCATTACCAAGGCTTGGGATCCTAATTCCAATTTGTGTTTTAATTGATTTAGGTTTTGAAGTACTAGCTCTCCATCAATCTTTTTTGTTTCCAAGAGAGTGGGTGATAGTGGTTTTGAGATGATAAATCTGCAGAGGGAATTTGTATAGGAGGAGATAGGAAATGATGTCTTTGTCCATCTTGATACCTATTTCTGTGATTTGCATCAAATAGGCCTTTGCTTTGGTGATGAACTTTCTGATTTTTCTGGGGTCAAATTGGAGATTGAGGAAGTTGAAAAATATCCAGGATTGATTGGCAGTTTGCAAAATGGCAAAGAACTTGTTGATGGATTTCCAGAGCTTGATGCCATTGGACAGATGGTGCTCTTGAATGAAATTGATGAAATTTTTGTTTTCCAATTCAGCCAGGATGTAGCCACTATTTCCAGATTTACATCTACTGGGAATTTTTCAGGTTCCAATGATTTGAGCCATTGCAAGATCCCTTTGAGCAAGGACATGGTGAGAATATTGGATCTCTGGAGTGAGAAATTGGAGTAATTGAGATTGGGAATTGAGTTGGTGATATTTTTTATTAGGGAAGATTTTGTATCTGCTGGTTCAGTAGAGCTCATAATGTTTTCAGTTGTTCTGTTTTTGATTTTAACCATTAATATTTAATGAGACTGTATTTCCAATAAAGACCAGCAAGACTGAAAGGAGAAAAAAATTTGAGATTGAAGGACAGGATTTAAAATCATTTTGAAAGAAGATTTCTTACCCAAATAATTCAAAAGAAATGTTAAGGAAGAATGGAATGAATGAAAGAAGCAGAGCACATTGATTATGAAGTTCTAGGGAAAAGATGAGAGAGTGTGTTAAAAATTGGTTGGAAAGAGTGGTAGAATTAGTATATCACTGCTAGAAAGCTTGGGGATGATTGAGTCATGATTGGTTGGTTGAGGTGTTTATTTGGGTGAAATAGGATTTGAATTAGTTTGGAGAGGATGATTGATGAAGAAAGGGATGGTGATAAGGTGAATGGTGATAGATGGGAGAGCAGGGAGATTGTGATAGATGGAATGATGGTGAGGGGAAGGGAATCAATGATGAAACTGAGGAGTAAAGTTCATTAGCATTGTGAAGAGTAGGATTAGTGAGAGTTTTCAGGGCATTTGTCAATGGTCAGGCAGAAGCTTTAGATTTGGAGTGGTGGCAGTGGTACCCAAATCCGTTGAGACAAGGGGACCTTGGCGTCAATCATCCCAAAAATATGAACCTAGATCAGATTTAAAATTTGAAAATATTGATAGTAAAGCATGTCACTGGAAGGATTTATACTATGGGTAGACATTTTTTTGGCACAGGGTTGTTTGAAAAGAAACCAGTCATAATCTCTCTTGAAAATGGAGATTTCTTCTCATGCAGTAGTTTAGATTTTTCAGTTTCTGGAAACCAAAAATCTTGAAATCCTTCAGCTACCAGAAGTGATCAAGCAAAAAGAATAAATACATTCTTTTGAAGGATAAATAATATTGCTTAAAAGGGTTTAAATGATTGGTAATGATGCAAGTTGAAGTGGTTTGGTTTATTTTTTTTGAATATAAAATAAAATGTTAAGAGGGGCCACGGTTGATAAAGATTGGGGCTCTATAACTCCTCTAGTTAATAGGAATAATTCATAATCTGGAAAACTTGGACATTGGAACCTTATGAATTATAATAAGGGAGTATTATTCAGAAATAATGTGGTATCCCTGGTCTGTGGTATCAAAAAATCCAAAGAAGAGATGAAATAAATGACTGATCAATTGATTAATTTATGGGTGCCTGAATTAGCTCAAAATCAAAAGATTTTAAATCTAATAGGGTTTCTGAAAGACTTACATCAGTTTAAATGGGTAAAGGTGTTGAATTTATTATGAATATATTGTGATAATATGACCATAGGTAACTTACATAACTCTTATAAGTACTTGAATTAAAGTTGGAACTGTTTCTGGGATGATATCCAATTAATCCCGGGTGGTAATAGGAACAAAAGGGTACTGTATATAGACCTTTTGTGGTGCATAGGGCCTTCTCAGGGAATTTGGGGAGGGAAGGGCTTGTTTTATGGAAATAAAAGAGCAGCCATGGTTTTATCAGCATATTCTCTTGGTGCTGTGAAATGGTTGATTCAGGATCTGGAGGATCTGTGCATGAATTCTGGGTCTAGATATGTCTTTTTGATTATTTGGTAATTTGAGGTTTTGGCATGTAATAATTTATTGTTCTAAATATTCTTGGGTTAAAATATCTAAATTCAATTTATAATGATTTCATAGCTTCTTCTGAACATTTTGGTATTTTTTAGTTATTGGATAGTTGATTCTTTGATATATTTTGTGGTTATCAAAGAGTAGGATCTGTTGTTTTGTGGTAGAGTTAATTATCTCATATTATTTTTTCAACTGCTTAAAACTTGGTTATTCTTCTATTTCATTTCAGCTTATACTAGAATTATTTACCCAAATTTTTGGAGGAAATTTTTCAAAGTGAAATTTCCTAGGGTAAATTGATGGAATCCAAGTGGTGCTTCCTTGAGATGAGCAAATGAATGGAGGGGTTCATCCACTATGCATGTATTATTTTATTAAATATGTGTAGTTGATCCCACTAGGTTTTATTAGTTGATTACAGTAACTATATTTTTCTTTTGTGCAGTGGATCTTGGATGCACTCTTGATCAGCCTGCTGTGTGAAGGGCTGATTTGAATGCAGGCATAAACGTTTTTTTTGAATTTGGGGCTGATTTATTACAAATGCAGGTCTGTGTGCTGAAGTTTGGGAGGGATGTAGTTCTGCTGCTTCATGCAAGAATGTTGCAAGAAGCACTTTTTGCTCATAACCGTTGAACTATAAATAATTTGTAAATTATGGAAGGATTTTTGCTGTGAACCATATAAATAAAAATGTGTGTGAAATATTGAATTGGAAAAAATGTGCAAAAGTGAGGCCATGAATTTTAGTCTACTATTAGTGGGTTGATCAAGGTGGTTAAGGAGTGGGAATTCAAAAATGGGGTTTCTGAGTTACCCTACC
Source organism: Puccinia polysora (assembly GCA_025617555.3). Classification (NCBI taxonomy): domain Eukaryota; kingdom Fungi; phylum Basidiomycota; class Pucciniomycetes; order Pucciniales; family Pucciniaceae; genus Puccinia; species Puccinia polysora. The sequence continues at coordinate 29,482,403 of CM062638.1, read as the reverse complement.
TCAAATTGGGTGGGGAATCCAAATATGAAATGATATTTGGATTCTGAATTTAATCCTTTCAAAAAATACAATTTTTTTCAACCACAAAGTAAAAAAAAAAAACAAAAAGGACCCTCAAGCCTCTTGTAATGATCAAATAGGATATAGAAAGACAAAAGCATCAAAATCCTGACTTATACAATCAAGGGAGTGACTGGTATGTGTCAGGTGTGAAACCCCACTGCTTCACTCCTCTATATCACTTTACATTAAATTAAATTTCCCCATAATTCCAAATCTTCTGTATTCCATGCATGCACTAGAATTACATGGAATCCTCAAGAACTGATACAAACAACTTTTCTCAGGTTCCAACTCAAGTTAGAAACAGAGTTTGCTCAGAGTCAAAACAAAACCAAAACAAGATTCAGGTGCTACACCTACTGGCAGGTGCCACCATTTTTTTCATGGTGAATCTGAGCATACAAGAACATAAGGGATGGGACAGGAAGGAATGACATGTGAGACAATGAAAATGTGAAGATACAGCTTGTGCAGGGTAAGGGACTAGTCCATTTGCAAACTATACAGTTGCTGTGGCTATCTAGGAATTGGTGCAGACTAGTGTGAGTGTGTGACCAAGAATGGAATTCCAAGGTCTGATGATACCCAGGGTGGAAGAGCAGAGCTTGAATGGATGGTTGACCGGAGTAGAGTTAACTTCAAGGTTTGCAACTATACACTGAGTCAGTTGCCAAGATTGGAAGGTTGTTACGCAGGCCAGAGTTGGTAAGTGGAAGGCACCATTGATTTTGTGCTTTATTTGTGTCACACTTATGGACTAAGCTAGATGGTACTGAGGAGAGGATATGTCAACTTTGCAAAGACAACAAAACTTAACCTTGAAGCATGAAAGTTGCACAGGTATAAAGACGCAAGCTCCTGCAAGCGTTCAAGTGATTCTCCCATTGATTCACAATTTGTTTGAGTTACTGTATACCCCTAGTTTTTATTATAATTCATTGCTATAAAAAAATCCATAATTCAAATATGTCTCCATTGTAATCTTGTGGTTGCAAAAACTGCATTTGTCAAAATGAGCAATATGTCCCTACTACTGCTGCGCAAGGTCTTTGAGGCAAATGCAAAAAATTCAGCCTTTGTAAGGTTGATTGCACCTTTCCCTTAAATAGAAACCCAGTGGTTGATACCCCAGAAGCTTCCACAAGTGAAGTGCAAAGTCAAAGTTCTGCACCACAAGTAAATTTTCATATACTGCCAGTTCTGGAGATTGAGCTCTTAGGTATCCAAAACCCAGATTGGTTATGGCTTTAGAGACTGACTAAAAATAAAAAAAATGAAACTAATATAACTATTTTCCTCATATTATTGCAAAGATTTAAAAGATACACCACCAATACACCCCCACCCCCACCACTGTAAATTGGACCATTTGCCAAATGAATTCTGAGGTGCAAGGCAAAGTGCAAGGTGAAGAGAAATTTGGAAACGTAATTGAGGAGGCAAGAGAGGAACAGGTGGAGGTAGAAGAAGAGATCAGAACGGAACAAGGGGGAGAGATTGAAGAGAATGGAGGGAAGCAACAGAGAAAGGAGGAGGAAATGATGGAGGAATTGAGAGGGAAGGAGATGGAGCAGAAGGGAATGAGATGGAAGGCCAAGGAAAGTGAAGCCAGGTGAGAGTTGTGGTACCAATTAAAACTGATGCAAGACAATTGACTGGCAATGTTGGAGAAGGTTTTTTGCAACCCCAAAGGAAGAGAGCATATGAGGAGGTCTTGGAGGAAGGTGGATGGAATGCCTGGACAAAGAGGGATTGGACTGCAAAGTGCAAAGAAATATTTGAAAAAAATTTAGTCACTCAAGTACTAGTGTTGCAAAGAATCTCCACCTTAATTAAGGACAAGGACTTGGATGAATTTAGGTCAATGGTAGCAGAGTTGACCAACAATTGGGAAGAGGCGGAAAAAGAAATAAAGGAAAATCTGTAAATATTTTATGTAATTTTAGTTGTATTTTAATATTGGGTAATGTTAAATTCACGGCTCATTGAGCCGTGTGGCACGCCACACGGTCCAATCAAAGCCGTTTACAACCCCCCATGGCTCAAAGAGTTGTGCGGCGCACCCAGCCTGGTCCAAAGGCATGTTGGATTCCACACAAATAAATTCAAGTTTTGTGGAGTTGTACACGGCTCAAATGCAGTTGTGTGGCAACCAACACGCCACCAGACCGCGGTGAGCCAAAAAAAAAAAAAAGGAATGAAAGGGCACTAACATAACTCATGAATCAAATAAAACTTTGAGAAAACAGGAATCAACCAAAAAATCAAAGAAATCAAAAAATGTTCATTTTTGGTTAAAAAAAAAAACAAAAGAACAAAAAAAAAAATAAAAAATAAAAAAAAATGGGACTATCCAATGGACTAGGCCTAAATTAAAAAGACCCCAAAAAAACACAATTAACTAGACTAGCCCTAAACTAAAAACACCAAAAAAAAGAAAAGTAACATGACAATCCCTAAAGTAAAAACACCAAAAAAATAAGACTAGTAAATTGAAAATCCCTAAAGTAAAAACACCAAAAAAATAAGACTAGCAAATTGAAAAGCCCTAAAGTAAAAACACCAAAAAAATACAAATAACTTGAAAGGCCTTAAAGTAAAAACACCAAAAAAAGACAAGTAACTTGACAAGCCCTATTGTAAAAACACAAAAAAAAAAGTTCAACTTGTGTTAAGCTGATCCCATCATAAGAAGTAAAATAATCCTTATGATAGAATCAGCCCAACACAATTTGAACTGACTTACCATTAAAATCTCATTCAAAACACTCAATATAATGATTTTAACTCAAAACACTCAACATAATGATTTTCAAAATGTGATAACCCTTTATGTTGATAAAACTTTTCAGCTGCATTAGAATTACAATTTATATGAAACCCAATGATGAAATGAAGCCAAATTCTATAATTTCTATAATCTAGAATACATTTTCACTTGATCTTTGAGATGATCAACCCAAACAGAGGCTTTTTTAGAAATCAAGGAACACGGTTTTGATACAATGGGCGGGATTGGAATCATTCCTCCCTCAAGTACTAATATAACCCAGTGGTTATTGTTTACAAAGGAAATGAAAATTGGATCTGATTGATCAGTAAAACCATTTTTCATTGGAGTATAAGTATCATATGACTCCAATGAAATGAAACAAATAGGTCTGGAATATGTGTCTGCTATGATTTGACCCATAACTAATTTAGCCAGCCATTTTGAGGAGGGAATCTTTTCATTGATGTCTTCAAAATAAATTCTTTTTTTAATCTTTTCAAATTATTTTGCACCACCAAGCATCTTAATGTAGCATGCTTTATGTTTCTCAAATGTTTGTATCATTTCTATTCTCACTTTAAACCAACCATGTTCTTCATACGAAAGAGATTTAGCAATGACTCTAAATCCTCAATTCCCATCTCAAATTGGATCCAGAACCTCACCCAAAAATTGTGGAATTTCTTGGGTATTTGATTGAGGTATTTCATGTTTGGTTCCTATAATCAAAATTAACTTAGTATTCATTTTTTTCAATCAGATCAATGAAATGAATAATCACCAAAGACAAGCTTCTGGTTGAGCTTTTCTGCACGTTGTCTTCCTCCGCAAAGGATTCTGATTCCAAATTAAGTGATCCCAATTCAATTTAAGTCTCTTCCTCTGAAATGTGAAATTCAGATTCAGATTCTGACAAATTTGACTAACAATTCATCATTAGTTAGTAAATAAGTTCATTCAACAAAAAAAATGAACATATCCCAAAAGAAAAGACTTACAATCTTTTGTCTTTTCTTATTTGGAGCCCTTCTAGTCCTTTATTCCCCCTTGAGTTGTTTTTCAACATGCTCAAACCAAGATGGTTCTTGGCGTGTATCAGTAAATTTTGGCCAGCCCCTACTTGCTTGTAAGAATTTAGGTTCAAGTCTTGGCTTCAATCAATATTTTGTAATCTTCCAAATGATATGGTTAAATATGTGGCTTTGCTCATGATCTGGAGATTCCAAGATCATTGCATTCAATTTTTCACATAACTGAGGAATGCTTAGCATTTCATTGACATTGCACTCAAAAACTTCAAAAGGATCAACCATTAGTGAATTGGGAATCATTAATCAAAAAGCATTAATCACATAGTGATTTGAACAATCAAACTTGAACAATCCAACTTGAACAATCCAACTTAAGCCAAATTAAAGAACTAGAACTGCAAGGGTCATAGTCCAACCTCCACTGAGGATGAACATCTTCAGGTGTAACGGATCCTCAGAATGCTAGACAGTGACCATTTGGTGGGAACGGGAAAACCCAAAGTCTTGGAATATGAATTTGTGCACAATTTGCCATCATAATCTTGTTTGAACTTCTCAAATTCTTCCCTAATACGCTGAATTGCATCTAAAGACAATTTGTAACCCAGGGGTAACAGTTCAGGTGAAAGAACTGTCCCTTACTTAATTCGAGAGTTATAAAGTGAATCATGAACCAATTTAATTAAATTTGAAACTGTTCTGTCAAAGCTTTTCCAAACATCCACCATGTTTCCCAAAGAGTTTGAAAGGAATTTTTTGAGAGTTGCATGGGCCCCTTCAACCCAAGATGTTGTTTTGTTTCCAAAATATGGGTTTATAAAAGTCCACACTGTTACAAATGTCTCTTTGATAGGGTAAATGTTATTTCCCATATACTCAATTACATACTCATAGTCTTTCAATAAACACTATACAAGTCAAAAGGTCAGAACCCAAAACTAGGAAGAATCAGAAGCAGTGATTTGGACCTACTCTGAGTTTGCATCATTGAACTCTGCCTCCTCCTTGGTCTTTGAGGCCCCATACTTTGCCCACAGAGTCATAAAGCTTTTCCATCCTTCAACTTCATTAACAAACCACGCTTTACAGTTGGCTTGTATGTTTCTAGACAAGTTCCAAGTGCAAAATTGTCTTGATGACTCAAGGAAACTAGATTCAATAGCACAAATCAGAGCTTTTTCACAGTCTGTCACAAACAATTTTGGAAGCCTCTCAGGATCATAAGCCAACTGCTTCAATGACTTTACAGAAAAACTGTAGAAATCAAAGGTTTCTTTTGTTATAAAAACAAGAGCTTTTGTGAAAGTTTTCCAATTGGCTTTCATTCCTACAGCATGCAATAGCCAGGTTTTTTAATTATTTGTCTTATGCGTACAATCCAACATAGAAATATGATGTAATTGTTTTGAAAGCTTTACTGCCTCAGGATGTGCTCAGTATTGGGCCTCCAAGTGACCCTCTCCACTGGAATTTGACCGGTGAATCCAAATTGTTTCTTCAAGCTGTTCATAGAGTACCTCAATAACAATTTCCCGCTTTAGTTCTGCAAGTTTTAACTTCTGCTTTGAGTTATAGATTGTTTGGTCATCAACATAATCCCCTCCATTAATCTTGCTCAATTAACTCTGAAGCTGTATTTTATTGAGACCATCATTCATTCCTTCTATCAGATTTTTTAAGGCCACCCCCAAGATTCTCCTCAGTTGAGGATGCACAGAGGGATGTTTGGATTGTTGATGGTTATGTTGGGTCTCTTTGTAGGAGATTTGCCACAAGGGTTCTACCTTTGTGAAACTTTCACGGATTAAAAACTTGCACCAAACCTTCCTTGTGTGAGTTTTTCTGGAGTGTTTGGTGAGAAGTTGTGTTGGAGTCAATAATTGGATCATGGACTCTGACTCAATTCAGAGAGCTGAGGACCGGATTTTTCAGAAAAAAAGTCAATAAGGTGAATTGCAAGGTCATGGAAAAGACCAGTTTAAATAGACAACTAGAGAGCCCCTCACAGGGGGCCTAAGGCACTTGATGACTAATCAGCATTGGCAGAAACTGTATGGACAAAAGAAAATGTGATCAACTAAGGAGTAAGCCAATAAGAAAGAAATAATAATTTAATAAAGGACCAGGTGACATGTAGTAATAGGATTTTGTGACAGAAGGGATCAAGGCTATCAGCAGAAAAAATTATACTAAAACAAGTTGTACTGAATAGAAACCATGGAAATCACAGGCCAAATCCACATATTTGTCTTTCTTCAAGTTAAAAACCTTTAGAGAGTAACCATGCTTCATAGCCCATGTTTGACTATAGTTTTGGTACTCTTCCCTAGTAGGAAATGTTCTAACAGGAGGTAGTTCAAGTGGATCTGGTAAACATTCATTGGTTAAGTCATAGTTTCAGTTACATGCACCCCATTAGTTTAAATAAAATTAAATCCAGCAAAGACCTCAGTAACATAAAATTTTACTTACAACCAGAGGTTGCATCCCACTGTGAAAAATTTTGTTCCTCAATTGTCACCCTTGATGAGGATGCAATTGGGGCTTTCAATGTTTCATTAGCCAAATCCTTTTTTTCTTTTTCCAAAGAATTGTTGATGGCACTATCAATGTAGAAATTCAATGCAGCCATGTCAGAAGAAGGAGGGCTTGCAAATGCTCCCATGCAAAAAAATTCAGTGGTATACTTCAGTGTTCAATCTAAATTTCAATTGAACAAAAAAACTTATCTCACTTTTGAGTTGAGAAAGAATTTTTTTCAGATTTTTATATGATTTCAATTTTCACTTTAATTTCACTTTGGTTGCACTTTAAAGTCTCATTGGGATTACTAGGTGTGGAACAAAAGTTGCAAAAAGTATGCATTGATCCCAAATTTTGGTTGAGGGAACCCAAGTGTGGTCCAGGGGGTGCCCAAAATTATGGCACAACTTCTGGGGGGTTGCGCACCCCAAAAAACGGCGGTTTTGAGCTGTGTACAGGGGTCACGGCTCCAAATTTCCGTGTTTGGGGGGTAAACGGCTCCTATAAAACCCCCTGGGGGCTGTGCATGTTTGGAAAGGCCCTTTGTAGTCGTCTATGGGCCCCCACGGCTCATTTGAGATGTGTTGGGCCATACACAACTCCCACACACCTGGAGTTGTGAATTTAACATTACCCTTTATTATTTTATATTCTATTTTTATTTTATTTTATTATCATCATTTTTTTTTTGCTTTTAAGGAATAAAATTTGCTTGGAATAAAGAAACATGAAAGTTCAAAAGATTGTGAAAAGAAACAATTTTTAAGAAACTGAAAGGGGAAATTTGTTGACATTTCCCATCATTCAAAGTGCTCTTCACACCATCTTTATTTTCTTACTCCTCTCCACTTTTATCCTGTCTTTCATTTTTTATTTTCTTTTCTTCCTTCTGATTGTTGTCCTTCTTTCTGTCACACTTTGTCTTCTTTTCTTCTCCTCTTTGACCAATCCTGGCGCGCGCGCACTTACTACTCCCCCGGGTGTGAAACCTCAACGCGCACCATTCTTGACTCAACCCCCAGCGCCAACTCCTCAGCTGCTTTCTTGACAACTCTCATCCTCAACCACCACCCTCATCGGACTGACCCTCAATCATCCTCTCACTCACCCTCAACTCCCAACACTCAAATTCCCAACTTGGACCTTGAATCTTGCCCTTACTAATTGTGAAACTTCACGCTGCTCACTTACCTCCATCATCATCAACTACCACTCCTTGCAATACTCCCTCAACTTCTGCTCTGCCATCTTACCACGTGGTCAAAGATTCCTTTAGTTATCTCTTATGATCTTTCTTCTCAAGTCACTCCTTTGTAAATAACTACCTGGCGTCTCAGTCTCATTGAAACAAATCTTTAGTTTCATTCTTTCAATTCTTCAGATTTACAGTCCCAGGAAAAACCATCAAACCTTGCGCTTACACTAAAGGAATCAGCAACCGCGGACATGTCCGATTCAGAAGAGGAACAGAAGAACAGAGGCATCCCCAGGCTCAATGAATCAAACTATATACAATGGTCCATCAGAATTCAATCCTATCTCAGAAAGAAGAAACTGCTTCTTTACTGTACCAATCCCCCTCCTGAAAGTCTCACTCCAACACAAACCCAAAAGATCAATGATGCTGCCAATCTTATCCTTCAACATCTTGGAACCATTGCCTTTGACTCAATTGTCACTCCTTCCAACTCAGGCAATCCCTACAAGCTTTGGAAAGCTGTCCTTGACAGATTTGGAAGTCAATCCGCCAACAATAAAGGACAAGTATGGGTAAAATTCATGCAACTAGAGTACCCTGGGGACTTGGACACCTATCTCACGGAATGCAAAAAAATCGCCAATGAAATTGCCATTGTGAACCTAAGCATTCCCAACGACATCATGAGCTACTCTATTCTAGCCAAACTCCCTTCTGAACTCTGGCACTTGGTGGACACAATTCTCCTCAACAACAAAATCACCTCCAAGCCCTCTCTTGTCCTTAACAAGCTACACAAAATAGTTCATCTTGAGCAATCCAGAAAAAACACCTCTTCATCTGTGCCGCCCTCTGGAACCGCCCTTCTCAAGGCTCCCGGCAATCAGAAAAATTCCCCTCCTGGGTAAAATTGCTCCACAAATTCCCTTCCCAAACATCCCTGTAGACCCGGATACCACAATCCCCTTGCAAATCACCCAGAAAACCGCTGCTTTAGACTCTACCCCCACCTTCACAATCGATTCTACAATAAAAAACCCCAAGTGAATCTGCAACACCCCTCTGAACCAACAGATCCATATACCCAACAACCTAGTCAGCCCCCTTCTGGTGAACCATCTGCTCATTTCCTAGCCAAACTCTATCTCTCATCCTCAACCTCTTGTCACAACATGGTCTTGGACTCAGGAGCATTGCACCATATTGTCAATGACCCAAGCCAACTCTACAACCTCAAAACTGTTGACATATTGGTTGATACTTGCAATCTGGATCAAGAACTTAGAGCAGAAGGGATTGGAAGAGCACAACTCACACTCACCAATGGGTCAAGGATTGTCCTAGACAATGTTCTTCTCATCCCATCCATCTCTTGCTGTCTGCTGTCGCTGCCCAAATTACTGAACTCAGGCGTAACAATCAGTCGCATTGGGCAAACCTGATTTGCTGCTCATTTTAAAAAATATCCTCTCACTCTCACTGGGACTATTTCCAATAGCTTGCTCGAGGTAACTAACACTAAAATCTCCTCTCTGGCTCCTACTCCCAACTGCCTTGTCACCCAAGCAACGGACAACTCCTCCCTCTGGGACTTGTGTCTTGGACACCCTAGCTTCCAGTACCAATCTAGGCTATTCCCAAAAACTTCCCCGTGCTCGGACTGCAACGTGTGCATAAGATGCAAGACTACCCGCCTTCCTTTCCTCAGCAGTTTTTCCCCGTCTCCAGACCCCTAAAAACGCTCCACCTTGACCTAGTTGGCCCCATTGCTGTGTCATCCAAAAAAGGAACGCAATAATTTCTCTTGGTCACCAATCAATTCTGTTCCTTCAAGCTTGTGAAGTTCTCAAGAAAAATAGAGACAATTTCAATGCCTTCAGAGACATTGTGACCAAGGCCAAGAATCAAGTACAGGTGTGACTCTTGAGAATGATCTCCAACAATGGAATTATTTCCCACTCTAGATGGTCTTGGAAATTGACCAGTTCCGGAGGGGGATGAGTCTTGACTGGGTATAGGACTTGAGCTGGCTCTAGGAGAGACACATGAAAGACCTGGTGGATACCTCTCCATTTTGCAGGTAAGTTATGTTTAAAAGCATTGGGAGAGATGACTGATTTGACTTTTAAGGGTCCAAGCTTTCTGCCAGAGATTTTTTTGGTTGGGCAAGTGCTGCAAATGTTGCAAGCATTGAGCCATACCTTATTGCCTACTGCAAAGGTTGGAGCCATAGTGAAAATTTAGTCTGCTTGATCCTTGTAACGCTGGTTTGATGCTCCAAGGTTGGTTCAAAGTTGCATTTGAAGAGATTGAATGTGATTGAGGTAATTGGTAGCAGGTTGAGAAGGTGCTACATGAATAGAAGAGAAAGTTGGGTTTCTACCATAAAGAATCTGGAAGGGCAACTGTTTGATGGAAGAATGAGTGGAGTTTTTGTAGGCAAACTTGGCTAATGGAAGCCATTGGAACAAGTTGTCCTGTTGATAGGAGATGTACATTGGAAGATACTGTTTGAGAATCTTATTGATTTGCTTGGTTTTCCAATAGGTTTCTGTGTGGTAAGCCATTGATAAGTTGCAAGTAATAAGATGAAGATATATTTCTCGAGAACTATAACCAGCTTGGGCTGAGAGATAAGGAATAGACATAAAGAAATATATCAGACAGAATCTTAAGAGAGATAGAAAGCGGGGAGAAGGAATAAAGAGCCCTACAGCGTAGATCAAAGAATGTTGTTCAGGGTGACAGCTTCGAGTTTAGAGGAGATCTGTAGACAGTGGGACAATTGAGAAGGAAAGAAGAAATAGAAAACAAGGAATTTGAGGCGCTGGAGAGGAACTATTTGGATTGTAGAGTCAGATTGGCTTCTATAGAGTTTGTTGTAGAAGTCGTCATCTTACCGGTCAGAGATTGGCGAATTTGGTTTGGGCATTTACTTGATGGAGGGAGGATGGCAGTCAAGGAGATTGAAGGAGAGGGAGAGGAATGAGAATAGGAATAGATGAGAAAGGTAGGCGGGAGATATTTAGAAAGGCAAGATAGAAGAAGAGGAAAAGAGAATTGAAGAGGGTCGCGACTGCAGCCGTTGGTACAAGTATGTACGAGAAAGTAACATTGGGGTCCCCGTCGTGGGTTCAGTGCGCATCCGCGCCCAGAGGCGCGGTCAGAAATACTGATAGATAATAAGGAACTCTGCGCAGAGGCGTGGTAGGAAAAGATAGGTGGAAGTCACCTGGGGAATACTCAACACCCCTCGTGACTGGTAAGATGGAATAGACTTAGGCGTGACTGAGTTGATTGGGGAATATGATTTTTTGAAGGAGATGAAGGGCCCCTACGGAGGTGGCTTTACTCAGAGGATCTGCTATCATTTCAGCGGTGGGAACAAGATTTAAATTGAACTTGGCAAGAGAAAAATCTTCCCGCAGGCCTTTAGTTTTAATGTTGATGTGTCGCGACTTGGAGTGTGACCCAAATTTCTTTATTTTATCATCTAAACCTTTATTATCTATGTGCATTGTTGGTTTTTTGGAAGTAGAGCCATGTATTTCTTCAACTAGATGGGTGATCCACTTCAATTCGAGGTAGCAATCGAGCAAGGCATTGAGTTCAGACTCAGTGGAGGAATATGTCACGTTTCATTGTCTTGAGGAGTTCTAAAGGACCGGGCTACCATAGTGTAACACTATGTATCCAGTTTGGGACTTGCGAGAAATGGGGTTGTCTCCCCACGTTGCGTCACTATAGCTTGAGATAGATTCCTTAGTCGAGTCGTACTTAAGAGTCAATTTGAAATCCTTCGTGGTCTTGAGGTACTTCCATACTTTCCGTACTTCCTTCCAGTGAATGAGGCCCGGCTTCGCATTGAATCTTGCAAGACTGGAGACAGCAAAGGAAATGTCTGGCCGAGTATATTGGGACAAATGATTCAGCAATCCAATCGCAGATTGGTAGTTGATATTCAGTTGACAGAACTGCGCGTGATCTTCATCTGAAGCCGGTTTGAGATGAAAGTTTTGAGTGAGAGGTGTATTGATGTTCTTGCAGTCAGTGAGACCCAGTTCTTTGAGGCCCCTCTCAATATGTTTTGGTTGGCTCAGGAATATACTGTCTCCGTCCAATTGAATTAGCATCCCAAGGATTGTATTTGGTGAATGACAGGAAGAATTGGAGAATTGTTCTAAGAAATTGACCGCGAATGAGTCGGACTTTCCTACCAGAATTAGATTGTCAACGTGGAAGTAGAGGACTTCCCCTGATTTAGAGTTGAGATATAAACAGGGGTCGCCGACAGATTCACAGAATCCTTGGGATTTAATCCAAGCGGTAAGTGTGTCGTACCAATTTTTAGGCGACTGACGTAGCCCATAGAGCAATTTTTTTAACTTGAGATAAGGAGATTTTCAATTTGATCCTTCTGGAGTTCTGATTATTACCGTTTCGTTCAAGGGAGCATGAAGAAAAGCTCCCTTTACATTGAATTGAGTAAAAGTCATTTGATTTTTCAAGCCGTAGATCAAAGCAAGACAAAGGGATCCAAGTTTCCCCGTCGGAGCCCAAGTCTCTTCAAAATCTACGCCTTGAACCTGATCGAATCCTTGCATGCACAGACGCGCTTTATATTTGACGGGTTCTCCGTGACAGTTTTCTTTAACATTGAATACCCAAGTCGTGTTTAGTATGTTGTCTGGTTCCCCGTAATATTCTTCCCAAACTTCTTGTATTTCAATTGATTTGAGTTCTTCTTTGGAGGCTGTTTTCCACTTAGGCCACTTGGAACATTTCCTGGCGGCCTTATAAGATGGAGGTTTGTAGTAGTGGTGGAAGCCGTATCTTTGAGGTTTTTGGAGTTCGTGTCGCGGGCAAAGGTTGGGTCAATGACAAGGTAGTTCGAGTTCCGGAAGTGGAGGAGGAGATGGAGATTTCGGAGAAGATGGGAGAATGTCTTCTCAATCTGAGTCCGAGTCAGAGCGTTCAGGGGTGGACTCTCTAATGAGGTATTGTTTTTAATTGGTCGAGAAGTCGGTTTCGTAGGCATTCGAATCAGGTTGAGAGAAGATTTCAGAGCCTTGTGGCTTGTAAAAAGGAAAGTCGTTGAGCTGATTCTTGAGGAATTTGACGTGCTTGGTTTCCACAACGGTTCCAAGCAAGGTTAGGACCAGGTAGGAATGGAAGATGGGGTTGAATCCAATGAGGACTCCTTCTAGACCCTTTTTGTCAAATTTTCTTCCTTTCTGATGACGGTTGGCTAGGTAGATCACAGAGGAACCTAAGGGTTGTAAGTAATTAGCTGGGAGAGTCTTACCAAACATGAGTTCCCAGGGAGACAATTGGTTACCTTCTCGAGGGATTTGATTTAACATGAAACAGCAGCTGCGTGTCACTACATGCCAATAGTTCTTAGCAAGTCGGGATGAGGAGAAAGTGGATCGGGCGGATTCGATGATCGTCCTATTGGCTCTTTCAACTCGTCCGTTGTGTTGTGGATGATACGGATCGGAAGTGCGGAGTTTGATAAATTTCCTTTTTGCAAAGTCTTTTAACATAGAATTGCAAAATTCCGTTCCTTTGTCTGAGTAGATCTTGGTGCGGTAGTAATTCAAACGCTTATATTCTGTTTCTAGAAGATTGATGATTGTTTCAGATGTTTGCTCTTTGGAAGCTAGAGGAAAAGATGCGAGGTAGCCGGTGTAGTTGTCAACCAGATTGAGCAAGTAATGATGGCCGGCCTTCGACTGAGGAGTGATTGGACCAACTAAATCAAGATGGATTTGTTCTAAGGGCTTACTAGCGGGAGTGGAGGTGTTTGAAAAGGGAGATCTAGTGATTTTGCTCTTGATGCAGTTATCACATTGAAAGGCCTGGAGTTTGTCATTTGAGAAGCGGTCTTTTAGGAGAGGTTTGAGAGTGGAGACAGACGCGTGACCGTACATCTTGTGCAATTTGGATAGAGTGTATGGTTGGGAGGTTTGATTGGCATAGTTCATTTCATTATTTTGGCCAGTCGAGCGTGGTTTTTCAATGACAAAGAGATTATCTCTTATCAATCCCTTCAGTACAATTTGATCCTCTCTTGTCACCTTGAATGTATTTTGGGTTTGAGTGAGATTACATCCCTTCTTTGCGAGGAGTCCAGGGCTGATCAGGTTGACAACTATGTTGGGTACGTAGGCGTAATCTTCGAGTGTGATCACGGAATCCTTCCATTCAAGTTTGGCCAATCCAATCCCTTGTATTTTGAGATTAGCTTCTAGTTTTCCGGTCTTAATTTCCTCAGGCTCCTCTTGTAGCTCTATGGAGGAGAAGAACTTCAGATCATTAAAAATATTTACGTTAGCTCCGGAGTCTAAGAGCAGATTGGGGTTATTATCCAAATTGATCCATAGAGTCAGCAAGGGGTGGTAGTTGATCGTTGGATTCTTCTTGCTCTTGTTTTTCCACTTGTTTTGTTGTTTGATCCAACACTCAGGTGCGATTTTGGGATGTAGATGGAAGCATGAACTCTCCGCGTGAGGAGCGTTGGGATTGTGATATCCTTCACGGCATCTCATCTTAGCTTTCTTCTCGTCCTTGTAGCTCCTTGTCTTAGTCGAGACTAATGAGAAATTGGTAGATGATTTATTCGGATTGGACTGTGCCTTTCTCTCGTTGTGGTATTGGATGAGGTGATTGAAAACAACGTCCATCGTCAGATTCTTCTCTATGTGCATAATTTGTTGTTTGAGGTTTTCCAATGTAGGTGGGAATTTGAATAGTAACAAGTACGCCAAGATATCGTTAGGTAGCTCAATCCCGACATCCATCATTCTCGTGATGGCTTTTCTCATTTGGGTGATGAAGCTTTCAATAGCATTTTCGCGGAAGACGGAGTGGAGGAAGTGATTGAAGACTCTTGCTTGGTTAGCTGTCTCTGAGGAAGCAAATCTTCTTGTGATTTCGGCCCATAGGAGTTTAGAGGAGGAAATGTTTGTGGAATTGACAACATTTGCATGGGTGGTACTGTCAAGCTTGGATAGTAATATTGCCCTGTTTTCCCAATCTTGTTTTGACAACAGAGGGCCAGAATTTTGAGTGATAGCATCCTTGATATCTTTGAGGTTGAACAACATTAACATCTTGTCTCGTCAAATTGAATAATTCTCTTCATTCAAATGAGGTATGGCATTGACCAATGCCTTGAGGGCAACTTGATGGAAGTAGTTGTTTGCTCCGGCTGGTTCGTTCATGATTTGGTTGATTTGATTTGTAGGAGGGTCCTTCGGCTTTTAACCGTAATAAGATGAAGATATATTTCGCAAGAACTATAACCAGCTTGGGCTGAGAGATAAGGAATAGACATAAAGAAATATATCAGACAGAATCTTAAGAGAGATAGAAAGCGGGGAGAAGGAATAAAGAGCCCTACAGCGTAGATCAAAGAATGTTGTTCAGGGTGACAGCTTCGAGTTTAGAGGAGATCTGTAGACAGTGGGACAATTGAGAAGGAAAGAAGAAATAGAAAACAAGGAATTTGAGGCGCTGGAGAGGAACTATTTGGATTGTAGAGTCAGATTGGCTTCTATAGAGTTTGTTGTAGAAGTTTTCATCTTACTGGTCAGAGATTGGCGAATTCGGTTTGGGCATTTACTTGATGGAGGTAGGATGGCAGTCGAGGAGATTGAAGGAGAGGGAGAGGGATGAGAATAGGAATAGATGAGAAAGGTAGGCGGGAGATATTTAGAAAGGCAAGATAGAAGAAGAGGAAAAGAGAATTGAAGAGGGTGGCGACTGCAGCCGTCCTTCCAAGTATGTACAAGAAAGTCACATTGGGGTCCCCGTTGTGGGTTCAGTGCGCATCCGCACCCAGAGGCACGGTCAGGAATACTGATAGATAATAAGGAACTCTGCGCGGAGGCGTGGTAGGAAAAGATAGGTGGAAGTCACCTGGGGAATACTCAACAGCAAGTAATCTTCAAAAGTTGGCATAGTGAGGTCCAGAAGCTAGAGAAAAACAAAGATCCATGATCAGTAATTATTTTATCAGGGAGACCATTTTTTGAAAATACATATTCTATGAATAAATTAGCTAAGTCTTCCAAAGAGGCCATCAAATTACTACAAAGAAATAAATCCATATTTGAGAAGCAATCTAATACAACTAAATTAGAGTCATAACCACTAGAAATAGGTAATTGCAAATAGAAATTCATGGACAGAAAGTGCCAAGGAATAGGCAGAATTGGAATGGGCTGAAGCAGCCCGTACTGCAAGTGTCTTGAGGAATTTTTAAGATTACAATCATAGCATGCACTAACTTAGTCTTTTACTTCCTTGGTCATACCAGGACAATAGAAGTCTTGTGCAATCAGTTGGTAGGTTTTATCCTTCCCATGATGACCAGCAAGCGGAGAATCATGCCAAGAATCAAAGATATCTAACCTCATGCAAGGATTATCTGGCACTAACATACGGTATTTATGAACTAAATAACCATTTTCAATAAGACTGTAACCACTATCTAATAGATTTGGACTCTTGTGAATTTTGATACACTTGGGGTTGTCAAGTTGAGCTTGTGGAAGTTTGGAATCCATGTCTTTCAGGTGATTGATTATCAAACTGAGTTGGGCAGATTGGGTTGAGAAGAGTTTCCTAACATTTTCAGGGTTGTTATTGGCAAAGTTGCCCCCCCCCTTGGGTAAAGGTTGTCCTGACGCAATAAAGAATAAGGGACTACTGCTTTTTTCCCAGGAAGGTATGTGATTGTAAAGTTGAACTTTGAGAGTTATTTGGCCCATCATTCCTGTCTGCGTGTAAGGAATTTTGAGCTCATAAAATATTTCAAAGAATTGTGATCATTTAAGACCTCAAAGGGTTCCATAAGGCTCAAAAATTATGAACACCACTTCTTCAAGCAGTACACAATTTCAAGAATTTCATTGTCATGAATCTTGTAATTAAGCTCTGCAGCAAGCAATTTTCTAGACTCAAAAGCTTTGGGATGAAAGAGGGAAGAAGAGGAACAAAACTGTGAGATTACTCCTGCAATGGCATAGTCACTTGTGTCTGTTTCCACAATAATGCAAGATAGCCCCTTAAAGTGAGCAAGTATCAGAGCAGTAGTGAACACTTTCCTTAGAGCTTTAAAATCAAAAGCAGCTTGCTCTGTAAAAACACAATGAGCTTATTTTTGAAGAAGGTTGGTAAGGTTCACAGTTTTCTTGTCATAATGCTCAATAAAAATACTCTAAAAATTACCAAAACCAAAGAAATCTTGAAGGGATTTGAATGAAGAAGGCCAGTTCAATATGCGCTGACTCTTGCCTGGATCCATCAGTAGTCCTTGCTGTGAGACTATGACACCTAAAAACTGAAGAGAAGAAGTATGCAACTTGAACTTAGAGGCTTTTGCAAACAGTTCATTCTTTTGAAGTTACTGTAGCACCTCTTGCACATGTGCAATGTGATCCTGAAGATTTTTTGAGTAGAAAAGTATATTGTCAAGATATACCACAAGGTATTCCTCTAAAAGGTCAGAAAAAATGTTGAAAATTGGAAGAAGCATTTCAGAGGCCAAATGGCATTGTGGTATACTCATAACTGCCAAACCATGTTCTCATTGCAGTCAAATACTCATGAAATTTGGAAATGAAAATTAGTTTATAGGCACCTCAAAGGTCTAACTTCAAGAAATAAGCAGCTCCATGGAAGAGAGTGAGGAGGTGCAAAATAGGCGGTACTGGGTAGGAATTCTTCCAGGTTACCTGTGATAAAATTGGATTCAATTTCTAGATGACTGAGAACCAGCATAAGCTGTACAAAGAATAAGAAAACCAAGGAGGCAGACTGGATGGCTAGAGTATCAGACAGAGTTCTTGTTGAGAGAGCTTGGGAGACCAGATTCTTACCAGGCAGGAATTTGAGATTGGTAGACTTGAGTTGATTTGGCAAAGGAAAACGTTGAGTTTTGATGGAGAGAATGGTTCAATAGGATGCAAAAGGTAGAATGAGAAGTAGAAGGAATGAGAAAGAGAAGAAAAAAAGAAAAGGAGGTAGAAAGAAGAAGGAAGAAAGTTGGGTTGCAAGAGAGACAATGCAGGATTGAGTGAGAAGAAGGAGAAGGGAAATCCCCCAAGCTATTTGATCTTATTATTGGAGTGGAGCCGCCCGGGGTGAGGGAGAGAGGGCGCAGAGAGAGTACTGAGAGAACTGCGCAGGAGCGCGGGGACAGAACTGCTGAGAATTAACAACCTGGGCCATTTTCCTTTAGTAAATTCAAAGGCAAAGTCCACCGTCTTTCTTTGGGATGAATAGAAGAGGAGAGCTAGTGTTTGAATTGCTTGGTCAAAGAATTCCTTTGGATAAATTTTAGGCAATGTGTTATTGAAGTGCTGTTGATTCTTGCTTCAAGAGAGAGTAGACTGGTCCAGGTGCCAGGGGTGAACCAGTAAGTTCAATCCTGTGATCATAAGAACAGGAAGGAGGAAGCCTATCTGCCTTTAAAGCTGAAAAGATGTCAGAAAAGCTATGATAACCCAAAGTTAAAGAATCTCAAATGATTACAAAATCTTCAATCTTGTCATCTTTGAGCACCAGATTTGAAGTGCTTGCACAACAAAAGAGGATTAAGGAGCTCAAAATACACCGTTTTGTTGGCGCCTGTTTCTCTTTGAAAAAAAAGGAAGCAGTAATTTGGACAAATAAGCCATAACTCTTAAATCTGAAGAGGGAACTTGGTAATTAATTTCAGCATATTGCAAATCTCCTGGAGGAAAATTTTCATCCAACTCAATGACAGTGTTGGGTAGGCTGTTTAATTCCTGTTTGAAATAAGGGTTAGCATCCTGGGGTTGCAAGGTTCAAAGGTTAATTACTCCTTCTTTCCAATTCAAATCCGGATTCCAGTGAACTAGAAAATCATGGCCAATAATGGTATTGTCAATTCTGGGGATATCCAAGAAAAATAAATCCTATTCAAAGCTGGGGAAATTGGAAAATGCAAAGGTCCATTTTTCCTTTTTGGGAAACTAAATGAGACGGCTTGATTGAACTACTTACTAAATAGATAGGAAACTTATCTATCTTGGAACACATAAGATTTTTGGAAGTGGCAAAATAATCACTTATAAAAGAATCATTAGCGCCGGAATCAAGTAAAACACAATTAGGGGAATTTTTGGAATGGAAGAGGAAAAATCTCAAACTAGGAGCACCAAGTGACTTGCAAGTGCAAAAATTGATTCTCTGTAATTTAGATAATATTTAGTTTTCCTTGCAAGTATTTGAAAAACTACAAGCTAATTTTTCTACTTCTTAGCCGCTTCACGCGCTAGTTGCTTCTCACAACTGTTGAAATAATGTTTCCCTCAAAAATAAATACAGAAGCCATTATTTTAACTCCTTAGCTGTTCCTGGTCCCAGACCATCCAGGTTTCCTTGCCCAGTAATTTTGGAGTTTTGGCAATGACCTTCACTTTTGGGTTTGAGTTTGAGGTTGGATTTGGTTTGGATTGTTTGGGATTCTTCAAGTTTTGCTTTGAAGAGTTGTCTTCCTTTGGAGCCAAGGTTGACAATTGTCAGCCACAAGACAATTAAATGTGTCCAAATGACTGCAAAACTCATATGTTTTGCTGGTATAGTGGTTAATTAATAACCTCACCTTCCATTATCTGACACCAAGGTCACTGGTTCAAACCACCATGTATACAAGAATGATTAATGATCAGGAGTTTCAGAATTATATAATAATTTTTATAGTTTTTATATTATTTTAGAACAATGTTTTTATGAGTATTTATTATGGAATTAAAACATTGATAATGTATATTATCAAGATGGGTATCCAATATAACTTTGAATTAAGTTATGAGGACTCAGATTCCTCCAAACTATTTATAAATAACTTCAAAATAAGTTCCTTTCCTTTGGGGACAAGTGTCAGCCTGCTACTTAGCACAGAGCAACCTGACAAAGCAACAACAATAATAATATTAACAAAATTAAAAGGAACAAAGATAAATGAATAAATAAAATTATTATAAAATGAAGGAGTAGGAAATCCATAAATATTATTGCAGAAATGGATTCCCCACCCAAAATAAGGTAGGGTCACTCACTGACCCCACCCTTGAATTCTTACTCCTTATATTTTTTAATTAATTTAATACAAAATGGTAAATGACCACGGCACCAGTATGGCACCTTTTAGCCATTTTAATATTTCACATGATATGTCATGTATAGGTTTCACACCTAAATTTCAGTCGAAATCCAGGTGTTGTGTGTAGTTTAGGAGTTACATGGGAAATTGTGTTTTGTCACAATTCCCGCACGCAGCCCCGCGTCCCTACAGCGCTGGTCTCCTGCGTACGCAAACTCCCGCACGCAGCCCCGCGTCCCTACAGCGTTGGACTCCCGCGTACGCCAACTCCCGCACGCAGCCCCGCGTCCCTACAGCGCTGGACTCCTGCGCAACTGAATTCCCGCGCAGGTAATCCCGTGACCTAGTCACGCGCGCAGCGGTACAGTCCCCCGCGCGCATCTGAGCAGCGGATCAGTCCCCGTGCGCATTTGAATGGACTGATCCCCCGCGCCTCCTATGACATCCAGGTACCGCTCAGAGAAGCTACAATATAGTAGGATCTACACTACATATGTAAAGCTACCTCACGAGCATAGATTATGGTTCAAAAACCTTAAAAATCAATTAAAATTAGTTAGTAACTAATTTTTAGTATTTTTTATTAATTAAATAAAGATCCAGACTCACCACGAAATAAGTTGATCAGAACCTTCAAAGACCACGAAACTACATAAGGAGTGGTCGTAAAAATTATTAAAAATTACATACAGGATCAGCAGAGGATGGAGAATCAATAAAAATCTATGTCTGCTCACTTTGGACCAGTACTTACTGTACAAATTGAGGATCAGTGCAGGATCAGCAAAATGACTAATCTATTGATTAACAGATCCTGCAGCTAAAAAGGAGCTGTTCCTTGACAGATCTAAGGCCAGCAGGCTAACAGCACCTTGAGGACATGCCAATTTTGCCCTGATTTCCCCCCTAACCTCAGCCCATGGCTAGTACCCCTTCTAGAGGTCCTCAAGCACCCAAAAAAGAATATTTAAACAGGCTCTTTTTGCCCTTCTGTTTTGAATCAGTTAATCAGTTATCAGGAATTATTTATTATCAATCAGACACGGTGTCATTGTTAATCAAGTGCTTATATGAAGATAAGCAAGTGATTTATGACTTAGTCTGTAGTAGTATTATTTACCTTTATTAACCAATCAACCATTGAAGTTTAGTCAAGCAATAAACCCCATCTTCTCTGAAACCCTTCCAATTATTCCAGGATTTTCGTGGTCAAGTGCTCAGAGTGAGTGTTTCCCTTCCTGTCTAGGCCACTTGTGCTGTTAAGCCCGGCCATTAGTGGAATAAGTCCTTTCTAAGGCACCCATATTTATTCCAAGGTTCTTAAACTGCCTAAGGAGGCCCCTTGAAGAGAGGTTGCTAGTCTGTAAAGATCCCCAGTAGTATAATACTGTGGCCCCTCTTTTTATATTATATTTAAAATATTTATAACCAAACCAAATAAACCTTGCACTTGCTTTTACCATACCATTATTGGAGATTTAAAGTGTTTATTCTTTGGAATATTATTGCTCCAAGTTCTTTTATCACTCTCTGTAGCTAAAGGACTGCAAGGTTCCTGGTATCAGAGAGCTGACAACAAGCTATAGTAATTAATTTAAGATATAATCTCCTCTCTGTATAAACCAATCACATAATCTTAATACTATCCCCCTTGGGGATGTGATTATACTATGGTAAAATATCCTGAGCCTTGAGATCTTCCACTCAGAAGGCCCTGAGCTTAGTTGTAAAGTATATAACTTCCGGGGTATTCAAATAGGACCCTTTTACATTGAAAATACCCCCCAATGAGTACTAGTACCCTATTTCCCATTGGGCAGGATGTGATGGGGTTCTGAGATCTTGAGGACGAAATCAGAGAGAGGCTATCTCTCCCCTGATAATTCCCTGAGTCCCCTGAGGGCTCCTGTTACCTTAAAAGAGGAGGGCCTTCACCCTATAGCCCCTTCCTCAGCAGTTATATATGATTATTTATTTGTGGAAGAATAAAACAATAGTTAACAAGCCCACCAAACTTAGTCCCAAGAAGGGATTGACTGGGGCTATCAACCTTGGTATTATATTCAACTAAAAATTTTATTTAAAACTTCAATTTCAAGTGGAAGGTTTTGATTGGAGTAGTGACCCTGGTGTGTTACTAACATAAAGGATGTGAGCTTGTTTATAAGCAAAGCTCCTTTGAGCTTCATTTATTTGGAGCCAAGCCTTTTTTACCTTCTATAAAGGATTAAGGTGTGGCTTTTTCCTCACAATACCCAGTTATTGTTTGAGTCTGTCAGATTTTCAACTTTTTTTTTGAATTTTTTGAGTCGGAAACTGACCATAAAATTGGTTTTGACTTATTTTTTCAGGTATAACCACGGCCCAGTTTAGCAGTAGAGGTTATATCCCTGAAAAAAATCCATTTTTCATTTGCCAAGAGTGGTTCTTGATGTGATAGCCATCATCACGCTCAATCACCCAGTCAATTAACTTCTGGAGGGAGGTTGTCTTGTTTCCCTCAACTGAAAGTTTTTTAATGAGGCGTGCTGGTAAATCGTTTCAAAAGTGAAACAGAAGAGTGGCCTTGTTCCATTGGATGTAAGACTGCAAAGTTTGGAATTTGGAGATATAAACAGAAACTCTACTATTTTCCTTCATGAATAAGTTATTAAGTTTGTATTTGGTGCTTTAGAATTCATTGGGGTTGCCAAACAGGGTGAAAAGTTTTTTCTAAAACTTTTCCTAATTGTTGAGAATACAAGTGCGACTGGTATTGGGAAATTATGAGGATTTTTTGAGAAGATGATTTTACAAGACTCTAAATAGGATCTAATTTTATGGCAGTGTTCCCCAGTAACATGATCAGGCTGCTTCATGCATGGAGTACAGGAGCTAGGGCCACTCAGGCCATTTTGCAAGGCATTTTTATTCAGAGCCTGGATCAGGGTCAAGAGCAAGCTCAAAGCTTTAGTCTTAAAATCACTAGGGCAAACACATGATCTACCACAACTAAAGGTGTCATTGAAAGAGTGTTTTGAATATTTGATTTCTTCAAGAGGGTCCACTGGCGCTTCCTGTTGGAGAGCAAGGGGATCATTTAGAGTTTCAACCAAATGAGATTTAGAAGAAGGGACAGGGTCTAAAGGTTGTTAGGCCCAAGGAGCGCTGGATCTCCCTACCCAATTGATATCATCATTATTAGGGTTGATGGAAGCTTTCCTGGTTGAGCGAGTACGTGAAATTGTAAAAGAAATAATATACTATAGGTTGGAGAAATATGGTAGAGGAGTTCAGTTAGTTAATTTACTGTCACACAACCATCCCACGTACTATAGGGCAATCTTAGATTATCATGAGTGCAAAGAAGAACTGAGTGCAAGGGAAAATGCAAGATAGAAAGGATAAATGAAAAGTGCAAACTTATGGTTGGTTACTGAACAAAAAGCAAGAGGAGGGAAGTGTTCCAATGGAAGGAAACTAATGCCATGAAAATAATGATGACTGGATTTATAAAATGCAAGGACGTATGAAATCAACTAACTGAGGAGATAATCTTCAGGCAGGCAACACAGTCTTTATGAGTTAATCAAAAGTTGACTAGATACAACCTGATAGATGGCAAGCTATGGTTCAGAGGGGGTGAGGAAATGAATGAAAAGAAAAGAATGGGAAATGAAATAACAGTAAAGTTGTTTCCAAGGTTGTAGCATAGGTGCAAGACAAAGAATATGAGCATACAAGAACATAATGGATGGGACAGGAAGTAATGAAATGTGAGACAATGCAAATGTGAAGATACAGCTTATTCAGGGTAAGGAACTAGTCCATTTTCAAACTATGCAGTTGGTGTGGCTATCTGGGCATGGGTGAAAAAAAGTGTGAGCGCATGAACAAGAATGGAAGTCCAAGGGCTGATGATACCCAGGGTGGAAGATCAGAGCTTGAATGGATGGTTGACCAGAGTAGATTTAACTGCAAGGTTTTCAAATATATAATGATTCAGTTTCCAATATTCAAAGGTTGTTAGGCGGGCCAGAGTTGGTAAGCAGAAGGCACCATTGAAGTTGTGCTTTATTTTTGTCATGCTCATGGACTGAGGTAGATGGTACTGTGCAGAAGATATGTAAAATTGGAAAAGAAAAAAACCCTTAAGCTTGAAGCGTGACAGCAGTGTCTTCTTTATGATATACAAGGAATTCAGCTTTCTAAGATAATCTGTCTACAATAAGCAACACAAAATAATAGGATTAGGCAACTCCAGAAGGTAGTACTGTCACAAATCCCATGTTTATTAGTTCCAATCTATTTCTTGATTCAGAAATCTTCTGCAAGAGGCAAAATAATTTACCTGTGGTTCTGTTGGATTTCTGAAATGTTTCAAAGCTAGAGACGTATTTCAGAGTCAAATATCTGCAGTTTATCCACCAAGAATTTTGATTTATCTTTTCTAAGTTTCTATCTGAAAATAAGTTGCCATAAGAGCAGTAGTCATGAAAATATTTCAGGAAGTTTCCAGAGGAGCATTAGTCATGACACCCTGTCAGTATATTTTGAAAATTAAATTCCGTTTCTGAGTAATAAAACACTGGAGTACTTGTTTCTATAGTATAGAAGCCCTTCCCATACAGTGAATCTTCCATTTTTTTTGGGTTGCAGGATAGGTGGTGGTGTACCTTTGATTAACTCAGCATATGGAAGTTCAAAATCCATTATTTTTACTAGATTTTTTAATTTCCTGTTGTAAGATGTGTTGGCTCATTCAAAGAAGGAAGAATATAGCTCCAAGATTTTTATTCCCAGTATAGGAGCTTCCATGTCCCAGGAGCTCATGTCTAATATTAGCAATAATTCATAGTCCTCATGTTCAAAGGCTGGGTTACTGGAATGGTTAGGTAAAGAATTCCTACTAAAGAATTCTGAAGTCTGATGTTTGGTAACAGCTTTGTGGATGATGGTCCTTTGGTTCCTGTATTTCTGGATATCTATTTTAAACTTGAAAATGTGTCTACTTGGGGTTTTCATGTTCATCAGGGTTCTAAAAGCAATGAATTCTGGGATTAAACAAAATCCAGTTCCTTCTAGGTAGAAAAAAAGTTTTTCTAGAGCCCATACTAGTGCATGGAATTCTATTTGGCTAGCACCATAACTTTTCTCTGTTTTCTGAACTTGCCCAAATATGCATAGTATGCATTCTTATTCTAGTTTGTCAGCCTCTATTATTTCTTTATTTAAAGCAGCTCCTAAACCATCCATGCTAGAATATATGTATAGCTTAAATGGTCTAGTATAAAGGTGATTTTAAATTCATGGCTCAAATGAGCCATGTACATGGCTCATTTGACAACTGCTACACCTGAGCTGTGCAGACCCCACACAATTTAAGTGTGGTCAGGCTGTACTCCACATGGTACAGGACCTCTTTGTGGTGGCCACACAACTATATTTGAGCCGTGTAGAGCCCCACATGGCTCAAATGTAGTTGTGTTGCCATGCCACATGGCCATCTTGACCAAATTTGAGTTGTTTGGGGCTCTAAATGGCTCAAATGTAGTTGTGTAGCCGCGCCACATGGCTACAAGTCTAGTGGGCAAAAAAAAATTATAATAACAATAAAATAAAGGTTAAAAAATAAATAAAATAAAATAAATAAAAATAAAAAAAAAAAAAAACAGAAATAGACCAAAAGATCAAAAAAATTTGATTTTTTGGTTAAAAAACAAAAAATAAGAAATAAAATAAAAATAAGTAAAAATAAATAAATAAAAATAAAAAAAATAAAAAATGAAGACAACCCACTGGTTGTCTTCAGATTTAAGTAAAAAATTCCATTTCAAATTGACTAGCCCTAAAGTAAAAGGGCCAAAAAATGCAACAAGTATTTTGAACAGCCCTAAATTAGAAGTTCCAAATAAATACCAGTCTTTTGACCAGCCAAACAATACAACAAGTCTTTTGACCAGCGCTAAAGTAAAAGTTCCAGAAAAATACAAGTTCAACTTGTGTTAAGCTGATCCCATCACAAGCTTAACACAAGTGAAGCTTGTGATGGGATAAGCCCAACACAAGTTGAAGTTACTTACCATTGAAATCTCATTCAAAACACTCATCATAATGATGTTAACTCAAAACACTTACCATAATGATGTTCAAAATGTGATAACCCTTTATATTAATAGAATTAAAATAAAAGCATTTTAGACACCACACAGATGATGAAATCAATATATAAGTTAGCATAAAATTCAATTTGATCTTTGAGGTGATCAACCAAACAAGCTGCTTTTTTAGAAAAAATGGAACCTGGTTTGGAAACTATGGATGGGATTGGAATCACATCTCCCTTAAGTACAAGCTGGACCCAATGGTTATTGTTAAAAAAGCAATTGAACATAGGATCTGATAGTTTTTTTCCACCCATTTTCATAGGAGTAAAAGAACAACATCATTCCAATGAAATAAAAAATATTGTTCTTCCATAATTATCAGCTTTTATGTGACCCATGTAAAGTTTTTAAAGCCATTTGGAAGAGGGAATCTTTTCATTGATGTCATTGAAATCAAGTATTTATTCTATCTTTTCAACATATTTACTGCCACCAAGGATCTTAGAATAGCACCCCTTATTTTTCCTCAATGTTTCAAGCATTTCTTTCAAAACTTTAAACTGTCCATCCTCATAATAACCAAGTGATTTAGCAATGATTCTAAAACCACAATTTCCATCACCAAATGGGTCCCAAACCTCATCCAAGAACTCATGTAAGTTCTCAGGTATTTGATTGAGGTAATTTACTTCCTAAAATCAAAAATTAGTCAGCCAGAATTCTGATCTCATGAAAGGAATAACCACTCACCAAAGATGAGCTTCTGTTTAAATCCTCCATTGCATCTGCTTCATCCTTTGAAAAGGAATGGGATCCCAATGACAACAAACCCAATGAAGTTTCAGTCTCTTCCACTTAACTATAAAATTCAGATGAAGAGCCTGAATTGGAATATAAACAGTTCTCAATCAGTTCATTAAACCAAAAAAATGAACCTTTCACAAAATAAAAGACCTACAATCATTTTTCATTTCTTCTTTGGTGCCCTTCTACTTCTATTTTCCCGCCAAAGTTCCTTTTAAATGTGTTCAAATTTAGAAGGATCTTGCTGGGTATCTGTCAATTTTGGACCGCCTCTGCTTGATTGCAAGACTTTAGGTTCAAGTCTTGGCGTTAATCAATAATTGGACATCTCCTTCATCAAGCACTTCAACAGCCCGTGATAATCTTGATCAGGATGATTGAAGATCATTTCATTAAGCTTTGCATGTAACTGAGAATTTTTGAGAATTTCATCAACATCAACATTTAGAAATTCAAAAGTATCAAATATTAGTCAAGTATAAATTATCATTTTAGTCAAATAGGAATCATAATTAAAAAAAGCATTAATCAAAAAGCATTAATCACAAAGTGAAATGAACAATCAAACTTAAACCAACTTACAGAACTAGAACGCAGGGGTTATAATCCAACCTCCACTGAGGATGAACATCTTCAGGCACAAAAGAGCCTCTTGATGCTAGTAGGTACCCTATTTTGTGGGAACAGGGAAAAACCATAGTCATTGAGTATGAATTGGTACACAATTCCCCATCATTGTTCTACTTTAAAATCTCTAATTGATCCCCAACAAGTTTGATTTATTGTAAAGACACCTTGTATTCCAATAGTAACAGTTTAGTAGGAAGAACTATTTCAATCTTTATTCAAGAGCTTTAAAGTGCATCCTTAACCAATTTAATTTAATTGGAAAATGTGCTCTCAAGCTTTTGCAAAACATCCAACATGTTTCCCAACAAGTTTGCAAGGAATTATTTGAGAGTAGCATGGGCCCCTTCAACCAAAGATTTTGTTTTATTTCCAAATTCTGGCTTTTTGCAAGTCCAAGCCATTACAAATGTCTCTTTGATATAGGAGATATTATGATACATATACTTGAGTACATCCTCACAGTCTGCAAAGAAACACTTCATAAAATTCATAATGTAAGCAACCCAAAACTAGGAAGATTAACAGTAGAGGCAGTGATTTGGCACTTACTCTAAGTTCTGAATCATTGAATTCTGCCTCCTCCTTGATTTTTGAGGCCCCATACTTAGCCCACAGAGACATAAAGATTTTCCACCCTTCAATGTCATTATAAAAGCTCACTTTAAAGTTTGCGTATATGTTTTTAGACAAGTTCCATTGAAAGCACTGTCTTGTTGACTCAGGGAATGTTTTTTCTAGAGCACGGATCATAGATTTTTCATGGTCTTTCACCAAGACTTTGCAGAGTCTCTCTGGATCATAAGCCAATTACTTTATTGCATTTACAGACCAACTGTAGAACTTAAATGTTTCTCTTGTTATAAAAACAAGAGCTTTTGTGAAAGTTTTCTGGTTTGAAGTAATTCCTACAATGTGCAATAGGGGTATGTTGTACTTATTTGTCTTATAATCAAAATCCATCATAGAAATATGATGAAATTGCTTGCAAAGCTTTAATGACTTTGAGTGAGCCAGGAATAGGGCCTCCAAGTGACCCTCTCAACTGAATTTTGCTTGATGGACCCAACCTGTATTACCAAGTTTTTCAAAGAGGACCTCCATAACACTTTTTTTCTTCAGTTCTCCAAGCTCTGTAGAGAATCCTGTGGGATTATATAAATAAAGTAGCAAATAGCTTGCTGGCAGTCCTTGAAGGGGATATTAGTATTGCTTCTAATATTTTAGAGTATTATTAAAAATGAGAGTGGTTTTGAATTTCCTGCCCTTCTATTACTATAGTAAGTCTGCACAATAATTTATTTAAATTAATGGCTGGTTTCTTTGAGACTTAATATAGGTCTCAGATCAGACCTAGATCAATTATTAACTGTTATTGGTAGTATTTGTTCAAGAATATACCAGATGTATTGGGTTATTGGTTTTTTATCAATCAGGTATGGTTGATCTTAACCAGTATCCCAATATTAAAGGGTTCTAGTGTTTTATCAAAGGGGTAGTTCAGGAGAGGACCCAAGGATGGGTTTACCCACAGGGGGCTGGGTAGAGGGAAGATTGGTAGTTTCTTTTTTTTGTGATCTCTTTCTTTGTAAGGGTTATTTATTTAGTAATGGGTGATATTTCTTTAATATAGTGCTGAATCTTCAGTTCACATAAGAATCCTTATTCATGCACCTGTTGGATGGTTCTGATTGGTTAAAGGTGTGTTATAACTTGGTTTCTGATTTTTTGTTTCCTTATAATTGGTTCACTAATAATATTTATATGGGTAGGTACCACAGAAGGATTATGAGATGGGATTATCTGGGGATAGGTGATGAGATGGCATGGGGATAAAACCTGGATAGGGCAGACAGGCCCTCCTTAAAGAGAAAATTCCTTCCCCCAAAGGTGCTCAAGGTTTCCCCTGAGGGTTCTCCCAGTTCTGGTGAGGAAAAGTGAGATACAATTACATGAAGCATTTCTGCTGGTTGGAAAAAGCTTTTACAGTTACATGAGGCATTTCTTCTGGTTGGGAAAAGCTTTTACAGGGGTTTCATGCATGCAAATCCTTGCATAAATTGATGTATTTCTGTGCAATACTGCTGGTTTGTTTGGTTCTGGTTGAGACTGGTCTGAATTTTTCCTGCCTATATTGCTCCTTTATACTTCTGCACAGACTCTTGTATATATATTTTCAGGCTTTTTTGGTTCTGGTTGAGACTGGTTTCACTTCCTACTGCCTGCACTATTCCTGTATACATCTGCAAAGCCTCTTTTATTTATATTGTTCCTGCATTCTGGGTGAGGTGATTGGGTATGACTGCTTGCATTGCCTCCTGTACCTTTATCTTTGTATGTTACTGGATCTGGACTGGTTGTACTGCCTCCTGGATCTGAATTTCTGTATGCTGATGACGTGACTGGATCTGGACTGGTTTCACTGCCTCATATCTCTGTATTGATTTACTCTGGCTGAGGTGAAATTTTCTGACAGATTGCACTGCCTCCTGTACCTGTATCTTTGTATGCTGATAAGGTGAAAGGGTTGGTGTATCATCCTGTTCTTGAGGTTAATCTGGCACTGGTATGTACTTGAGGGTTTCCAAGGTATGCCTTATGTCTTCCACAGGGCTGTGAAACCTGGTCAGGTATGAGTTGCCACAGTTGAAGGTCTCTTGGGCTTTATCTTATAATCCATGAGAGATAGAGGGGTACTTTGGCCAAGTGACAATGGGTTATTTGTGATGTATAATCCATTTCTGAGGTTAATTTGAGGGATTGAGCTATTTTTACACTAGAATCAATAGTGAGTCTGATGGCTATTTGGACTACCACAGTGCTACCTTATGCTTAGTGTTATAGATTTTTTGGTCATCAACATATTGACCACCATCAATCTTGCTAAATTTTCTTTTGAGTTGAATTGTATGAGTCCCATCATTCATGCATTCTTTTATATTTTCTAAGGCTACCCCAGAGATTCTCCTCAGGTGAGGATGCACTGAGGGGTGTGGAGATGGCTCATGGTCATGTGATCATTTTTGTAGGAGATTTGCCACAAGGAATCCCCCTTTGTGTGACTAACACAGATTAAAAACTTGCACCCAACCTTCCTTGTGTGAGTTTGCCTTTACTTTTTGGTGAGAAATCGCCCAGTTTACAAACCATGTCTATTACAGGCTAAATCCACATATTTATCATGCTTTGAATTGAAAACTATCAAAGCATAAACATTCTTCATTGCCCATGTTTGAAAATACCTTTGTGCCTCTTCCCTAGTAGGAAAAGCTCTCAAAGGAGTGGGACAAGTGGATCTGTCATAGTTACAGTTTCATGGTTTTACTGATGGCATGCACTCCATCAGTTTCAATCAAATTAAATATAAAAAAGACCAGTTACATAAAATGTTACTCACCACCAGGTGTCATTTCCATTTGTGAAACATTTTGTTCCTCAATTGTCACCCTGGACAAGGATGCAATTGGGGCTTCCAATGATTCATTAACCAAATCCTTCTTTTCCGCAGCTTTGTTCATTGCACCAATGTAGTCCTTGAATGCAGCCATGTTAAAAGGAGGGCTTGCCACTGTTCCCATAATGCAAAAAAATGCAATGCTTCTTCAGTATTCAATCCAAATTTCAATTGAACAACTACCATGTGTGCCCACTTTCAAGTTGAGAAAGATCAATTTTGTGGGATGTTTTATTTTCATTTTACTATACTGTCAATTTAATTTAACTTGATTTCACTTTAATTTCACTTTAGTGTCACTTTATGATTGCTAGATGTGGAAAAATAGTCTCACATAGTAAGCTTTGATCCCAAATTTGGGTTGATGGAACCCAAATGTGGTCCAGGGGGACCCAAAAAGCTTGGCACAACCCCCAGGGGCCACTTAACCATGAAAACGGCTCAAAAACGCCGTGTATGGAGGTAAACAGCTCAAAACCGCTGTTTAAGGAGGTAAACAGCTCAAATACTCCATGTAAGGTGTGTATACCGCCCCCTGGAGTTATACGTGCTTAAGACAACCCCTTGGGCGCGTCTAGACGCGTTTTTTTCCCGCAAGCGCGTCTTGGATTTTTGTATGGGCCCCCACCCGTCCATTGTGCTGTTTAGGGCCCTACACAACTCCCACAAAACTGGGTGTTGTGAATTTAACATCACTCTTAGTATAATTTTTTTTATCAACAAAGGGGAACTGAAAATTGCTATTTCAAGCTCTTCATATTTATTGAGCCTTTCATGAGTCATCTCAAACAAGTTTTTTTGTTTCATATTTGATATATTTTTTGGTTAGAAGAAAGCATTTAGGTATATACTGCCTTTAAAAAGTGCAAAATCTGAAAAAGGGCTGTAGCCAAGTCTTGTTTTGAGGCATTTACCTTTCAATAAATGCTGCTATGTGAGTTTTATCAGCTATTAAGTTTAATAAAGAGACTATCTGTCCTAGGGATTTTAGATCCCCTTTTTGAAATTTTCACTTCTTCATAGATACATTTAGTCCCACTGCAGCAATGCTTTTAAGGACTATCATTGCTTTATCCATGTGGGCTTCCCATTCATCAGAATATATGATGACATAATCTATGTAAAACATCATCCAAATTTGTCTGATGAAATTGCCTAGGACAGTCTCCATCATTATTTGCAAGTGAGAGTGGGAATGTCAGCTTGCTACTATTGCAAAGCAAGCTGCAAAAGTAACAAAAATAACATAAAAATAATAATAATACTATTAAAATAAGAAGTAGTAGGAAAACCATTAATATTATTACAGAAATGGATTATCCACCCAAAATTAGGTAGGGTCACTCACTGACCCCACCCTGTAAGAATTATGGCCAGCAATTAGCTTAGGCAAATGAGCAGTATTTAAATCAAAAGAAATTCTGGAAACTGGGTGTCAATATTGTCTAATGGGGCTCTCACAATGGGGCAATATCTTGGATGAATTTGATTGGAATGATGAATGAATGGTTGGAAAACAGCACGGAGAAGAGCTCCTTAATTACAAAAGATTGGCCTCTTGTGAGCCCATGATACAACAAGCCAAAAGGAAAATTTTCCGCCCCAAAAGAGCTCTACAGGCTCTACTGGCCTTGTTACTTGGTTGGGACTACATCAGCCCAAATGGCATCAGTCCCTGTACCCTTGAAACCAGCCTATTCCGGTTTATTCTGGTGTTTCAACCTCAATGGGGCTGTACCAGCCCCTTAACTCTTCGAAGCTCTGGCTGGTTGTCCGTTACAACCAGCCATGATGACCTCATTAAGTTGTTTACGGTCTGGTTGCCTCATTCAGCCAGCCCCTGGCCCCTCAAATGGGTCAGGTAAAACCCAGGGCACACCTGGGTCCAGTCTCAGACTCACATGGGGGGGTGTGACCAGCGGACATGCTTGCCCCCCCCTCTTTCTCTCAAATCCCTGATTGTGGCCGTCAAATCCCCTCACCAGGGGCCCTGGGGGTTGATACCCCCAGGGCGTCGTCAAGTAAGTTGGCCTGGGAGGTGATCAGGTCCCCCCAGGCCCATTGCTCCTCCCCCTTGGTAAAGGGGGGGGAGAGCGCCCCTGTCCTGCTTGGTTGCCTCAACCAATTGATGGTGGGGGGGTGATGAATTCCCCCCCACCTGCCGGTCGCTACCCTTGCGGCCGGCGCCGCCACCTCCTTGGGCAAGGGGGTGGTCAGGTCCCCCCTTCCCTGACCGACCGCACTGTAGCCGTCGGTCGCTGGCTGGTTCAACCCAGCCAGCTTGCCCCCATCCCCCTCGCGACGGCAAGCGAGGGGAGGGGGAGCACGCCGGGGCCTCGAGCCCCGGCTCCTTGGCGCTGGTTGCCAAGCCCAACCAGCCGGGCACGCGCAGCATCCCACCTCGCAGGATCCCTCAGCCGCGCGACAGCCCCCCGCGTGGGCCGTACTGAGGAACACAGGCGGTCCCAAACGGGCCGCGACAGGGGCGGCGGCCCCAATGGGCCGCCCCAAGCCCCAATTGTGAGAATTACATACTTTGGCGGGCCAGCCTGTCTGGCCAAGTATGTCCATAATAAAGCTTGGGCCCTTTTATGCCCAGATAAGCCCATCTGGCTTGGGTGGCTTATCCACCCTGGCGGGCCCGAGAGGGCCCGTGTACCAAAAGACCATAACAACGTGTTTTGGCGCCCAAATTCCCAAAACCAATAACACCCACATGAGCCCACGTGGCCCACATGGCCCACGTGATGTCCAATGGGCCGTGGAGGCCCATTTTTGCATCCCATTTGGATTACACACTCTTATGCAGATTACCTGAGTGCATCTGCATTTTAACACACCCTTGAAATCCAACTCCTTATAATTTTAAATAATTAAGGGAAAAAATACCAAAATACTATGGCCCCACTATTGAGCTTTTTTGTCAATCAAATATTTCACACATATTTTCACGTATAGGTTTCACACCTAAAATTCAGTCAGAATTGAGGTTTTGTGTATATTTTAGGAGTTACGGATGGAAATGTGTTTGGTCACAATTCCCACACGCAGCCGCGGCAGCCAATGCACCCGCGCGCGGCTAAGATACAGCCCTGTCACTCTGTCAAGGTTGTGTACGCAGCCCCGGGCCTCTGACAAGTAGGCAGCCGTGGGACTACGGGTTGACAGAGTGACAGGCGGCCTGGGAGGCTTAGGTACCGCGTGAACATGCTACAACCCACATAGGAACATTCTACATATGTAATAAATGTTCCTGTGGATATTAGATAGTCTAAAAGTACATAATATTATATAAAAATACTTAAATAACCCTTATACATATTTTTTATTAAATATAATTCCAAGTACCAAGAATGTCAAAAAAACAAGGCAATGACAACTTTTAAAAATATATTAAAATACTTAAATATACTTTTCTGAAAATTTCTAGACATTAATATCTTTGTGACATACTAAGAAAACTAATGATGTAAAAATATTACATGAATTCCCATGAATTATATTTTTCAGTAATTATCTTAGTAAATAAACGGGAACTCGAAAATAAGGAGTAAAATCAATATCATGACTTTAGTCCAGTTATTTAATACATAATGAGAACTAAACTGACATCAGGATGTCTGTAGAAATGTCTATTAAAATAATTATTAAATTACTGGTAACATTTACTAAGGACAATCAATTAAATAATACACAAATAGGACATATTAGGGTTATTCACACGTCCTAGTATCTATTATAAATTAGAATAATTTCCATACCCTGAGGAATTAGATGCTACATGTGCTATAGCACCAATAAAAAGTGACAGGCTACCACTGGTTACCCTGCTAGTCTTAGTTTCCGTCCCTTTGAGCCCCTGTACCCCTTGGAAGGATAGTATTGAGACTCCAAAAGCTATAAATAAAGAGCTCTTTTGAGGATATTGATGGGCAGAGACCCAGTTATATTTATATCCAGAAACTGTGCCAAGGTAATCAAGTACTTATAAGAGATAGGTAAGTGATTTATGGCTCAGTCTGATCAATAATATCCGTCCTTAACCTCTTTTTTATCAATTAAAACTGCTGAACAACCTTATAGCCCCAGTATACAGGTTTAAACCATCAGTGCACGTCTCAAACAGTCACCCAAAGGATTTAATAACATACCAGTGAGTTTTAATATCCTTTCTATGTTTTCGCAGCTTGGTTACAAGGCCCTGCCACTCCACCATGTATTTTATATACATATTATCTTTGGGTAAAATATCCTTTAAACTAAAAAGCCCAAAGTAACTGGGACTACGTGTTTTCATACTGAAATACATGAAGAGAGGTGTTAAAGATACCCAATATAATTGTGGCCCCTCTATAAAAATATTTAATAATCAATTTATTTTTATTGATTCAAAACAATAAACCATAACCAAACCACTTAACCTTTCAATAAGCTTAATCCACATATTTTTACAGATTTTTGCTGCATTTATTAAATAATATATTTATTATTTATTCTATCATCTCTGGTAGCTAAAGGATAGCAAGGGTCTTGGCATCCAGGAGGCTGACAGGGAATTCTTGAGCCCAAAGGGTGTCCTCAAGTTTTCATATATCCCCATATGGGATATTATTCTCATCAATTTCCTGCTATCAGGGCTGATAGGTATTTTATTGAAACCTTTTAGCATGTCCATAGTGATGGCGTATTGGGTTTTGGAAAGATTGAGCAAGGAGTGATCAATCCTAGTTATGGGGTAATAATCTGCTGGAGCATAATTTTTAAGCATCCTGAAGTCTCAAACTATCTTAGATTTATCATTATTCCAAGCTATAATGATAGGTGAGGTTATTTCAACTTTATCATTGTTTCCCACTTAGTATTTGAAATTCTGTCAAGGCCTCCTGGGGTTCCCCCCAGGTGGTGTTGCTGAAGCATACCAGCTTATCAGAGATGGTTCAAGGACCCATCATAAGAAAAATGTCCTTAGTGGCATTGCAGTGAAAAAAACCATGCTCAAGTATAAATTAGGTCTGCTCCATAGCTCTGGGTAAACTCCTCTGCAATTTTTCCTTTAGATTTTTCAGGAAGATGGCTAGGAAATATTGCTATAAATATTTTACGCTCTGAAAGACACAAATGAATATGGTTCTGCAAATTTTTGAGGATGTAATTGTAATCTGATGATTCCATCATAATAAAACCCCCTGTTTGTGCAATATTTTTTGATGAATTTTGTCCTTTAAACCACTTGTGCTCTATATAGTAAATATAAATACAGAAATCAAGACCAATGTGGAAACAAGAGTTGAATACCCCTAAAGTTTTCCTAATATTTAGAAGTGATTGTTCCCTTGTGTCTGTAAGGAGCTGAGTTTACCGTTCAACCAGAAAAATGAGAGAGAGGGGGAGTGAGAATAATAGAAAAAGAGATTGAGAGAATTTCTTCATTCCTTCCAAGTTTTCTGGAGCTTATCCCCAATGTTCTTTGATGATCTATCTACAACTTAGAGTTGAGAGCAAGGTATCACAACCTCCCTCTGAACCCTAACCCGGGTATACAAATAATTGCAAATAACAAACCCTAAGCTCCCACCCTCTTCATTCCTTGATTTATTTCTGCCATTACTTTCATTGAGTTTGGTCCCTCTCATGGCACAGCATTGCCTGCTCCCTGCTAAGAGCCCCCCTGTGTGTCAGCTTGCAACTGTGTACAGAGCAACCTGTCAAAGTAACAAAAAACAGAAAATAAAGATAAAAAAATATGATTTAAATATTAAGGAGTGGGAATTCCATAAATATTATTGCAGAAATGGATTTCCTACCCCAAATAAGGTAGTGTCACTCACTTACCCCACTCTTGAAATATGACTCCTTCATATTTTAAATAATTAAATAAAAATTGACCAAAAAGTCATGGCAGCAAAATAGCACTTTCTGGCCAATATGAAATATATATGTATTGTCATGTATAGGTTTACATCTAAAATTCAGTCAGAATTGAGTTGTTGTGTATATTTTAGGAGTTACACATGGAAATGTGCTATTTCACAATTCTCGTACGCAGCCCCTCGTCCCTATACAAACCCTACAAATCACTGTCCTGTGTACAGAAGTCCCGCACGCATCCAAGGTTGCCAGGCACACACTAGATCCTACCCTGTACGCATCTCAATGGACTGATCCCCCTGTAAGGATCAGTTGTGACAAATCTGACAAGCAGGTACCGCTCACAGGAGCTACAACCTACTAAGGTTTACCTGGCATTGGTAATAAGGTGACATATGCCTTGCAAATGGTCTAAAAACCTTAAAAACTTGATGAAAATATTGTATAATTAATTTGAAAATATTTTTAATAATAAATCAAATATTGAAGTTTACCACAAAATAGACAGATCCTGATCTTTGAAGACCATGAAACACTACAAGGAGTGGCCGTATGTCAGCCTACTAGATGCAAAGGAACTAGCTCCTTCTAGCTACTAGAGGTTATGGAAAGATTAGGGTAAAAATTTCAACAAAATGCCAGAGATATATTTTGGCTAAAAGGATTGAATTTATTTATATATTTATAAAAATAAACTTAAAAGAAGGTTCCAAGAACTGCATGGGGTTTTTTACCCTCCGGAACACAGGTATATATCTGTTAAGGACAATATAGGTGCAATTTTGGTGCCTGTGGGGTTTACAAGGACTCCTTTCAAAAATCTTTTGTGTAATTTCCTTGGGGTTTGGGTTGTGCAGAACCTAAAAAAAGAGTATAAGTCAGAAGGATCACTTACAAGGTCTAGATCCGCAATTATGCTTGATGGATGGACCAATATGCAGGGATTCAGGGTGCTGGAAGCTGGTTCTGAGGCAGGCTGAATGGTTGGTTGTTGATTTTAGCAAAAAAATGAGGATTCAAGATTTTTGTCTATAATTTTATCAGAAAGTGGTCCAGGATCACACACTTATTTCTTATAAGGGTTTGATGGCTTGAGGAAAAAAATATCTGAAGATATAATGACTATATGGCTGGATGAAGGAGTTAGAAATGGCTGGGGGAAGAGCCTTTATTTATATTGTTTGGGTTCCCTCATGCTACAGTCTTTTTACCAGACAAAGCAGGGTGACTAAGGATAGTGCTGAGGCCAGGGAGCCACCAGTGTGTTTTTGTAGACCTGCTCTAGTCACTAAAGAGGTACAGGAAGCCCTATGTCATCATGCTTGGGGATTGATACATGTTTATGTACCCTTAATGACCTCATTGTATCTACAAAAGAAGTAGTATTCAATTAATATTTTTAAATATAGGTCATGGATTCCTGAAGCCAGGGGTTTGAAAAAATGCTCTGGGGACCCAATTCTGCAAGACTATCTTGATTCAAAGGCTATTTTTTCCATATTAGGGTGTTTTACAGTCACTTAATTGGACAGTAAACTTCTAGTAATGATTAGTTATGTAGAGTCTTAGTTACCAGGGACACAAGGGGGGTGTGGTATGGGTGTTTAGAACCTTGTGAGACATCTAGAACGAAGCTAGTCCTCTTTTTATTTTTATTAAAAACTCTCAGGGTGTTAAAGTAACTAAAATGTACCCTTTTGGTCCAAACCTACTGTACAGGCCCTTTTACAGGAGCCCTGAAAACCTTTATATAGTTTTAAAAAGGGTGCATGGCCCATTTTTCCGGATCTTTTGTTGGTTTATATGTTTTCATACTATTCTCCACCACATGGTGGCGCTCTTTGGGCTCCATGTGGTGTGGAACAGGGCTGTAGGCTGTATAGCTGGTACCCCACAGCCTGTTTGCGTTTTGGGAGAGGTGGGGGCTGTCCAGTGAGCTGCCTGGTTGCCTTGCG
Organism: Puccinia polysora; assembly: GCA_025617555.3. Lineage (NCBI taxonomy): Eukaryota > Fungi > Basidiomycota > Pucciniomycetes > Pucciniales > Pucciniaceae > Puccinia > Puccinia polysora. The sequence continues at coordinate 29,443,882 of CM062638.1, read as the reverse complement.
CAATGGCCCATCCAGTTGCTAGGGGCCCGCACAAGGTAGTCGGTTGAATACTTGCGAGGCTGGAAACAGGTAGCGAACGCCGTGCAGGGTAGTTGGTAGCAACTTCCTTCCGCCGTAGTCGGTAGCAACTGCCTTGCGCGGTAGTTGGTAGCAACTGCCTGGCACGGTAGTTGCTCAACTACCTGCAGGAAATGGGAGCGACTTCCTTGCGCTGTAGTTGATTGACTAACCGCGTGAGTTGGTAGCAACTGCCTTGCGCAGTAGTTGCTTTACTACCCGCGGGAGTTGGTAGCAACTGCCACGTGCGGTAGTTGCTGATTAGCAACTACTTAAGGCTTGCACAAGGTAGTACCTTGACTGCTTGCAGGGCAGGCGCATTCCATAGCTCCTTTGTGCAATTGCGGAAGGTATGGGGCTGCGCGCAGGGCTATGGAAGAAACCTGTTTTCTTCCATAGCTCCTAAAATAGACAGAATTATGGGTTTCTGACCAAATTTTTGGTCAGAAACCCATACCTGTGAATGTGATGGGAGGGTACACAGGTGAACCATGGTTCTACCTGGAGGAGTAAATTTTTGGGGGTGGTGCCAGTGGGTGGCCCTACCTAAATTGGCACCACAAATCCATTTCTTTGATAATATTTTTAGATTTATTATAGGTTAAGGTTTTATTTCTTAATTTTTATTTTAATCGATTATTTCCGTATTTTTGTATTTATTATTATTATTAATTCAGTTTTATTATTTGGGGGCTTTAGTCAGTTGTTTTTGAATATTAGCCAGCTGAAAACGTAAAAATTATTAAAAATTACCTACATGCTCATCAGATGATGTAAAATCAATAAATATCCACATCTGTATACTTTCAACCAATATAAATAGTACAAATGAAGCATAATTACAGAATGATCAGAATTACACCATCAACAAATTAACAGATCCTGTGGCTAAAATAGTACAGAAATACAGAAGATCTGAGGAAAGCTGATTGACAGCACCAAGTTGAAGTTCCTAAATTGCTCTGACTGCCCTACCAGCCTCAGCCCATGAGCAGAAACCTCTGTACATTACCCAAGAAGCTCATTATCTCCTAAAAATGTATTTATACAGACCTCTTGGGATCCATTATTCCCCATCAGTTTTACCAGAATTTATTATTATCAATCAGAAACTTTTTCAGCCTCCTGGATACCAAGATCCTTACTATCTTTTAGCTACCAGAGGCGATAGAATAAATAATAAATATATTATTTAATAAATGCAGCAAAAATCCGTAAAATATTTGGATTAGGCTTATTTCATGGTTAATTGGTTTGGTTATAGTTTATTTTTATTAATGAATATAGCTAAATTGATGATTAAATATTTTTATAGAGGGGCCACAATTATATTGGGGATATTTAAAACCTCTCTTCAGGGATTTCATTATGAAAACATGTAGTCCTTGTTACTTTGGGCTCTTTAGTTTGAAGGATATTTTACCCAAAGATAATATGTATGTAAAATAGACGGTGGAGTGGCAGGGCCTTGTAACCAAGCTGCCACAACAGAGAAAGGATAATTAAACTCACTGTTATATTATTAAATCCTTAGGGTATCTTTTTGGGACATGCACAGATGGGTTAAACCTGTATAATGGGGTTATAAGGTTGTTCAGAAGTTTTAATTGATAAAAAAGAGGTTAAGGACGGATATTATTGATCAGACTGAGCCATAAATCACTTACTTATCTCTTATAAGTACTTGATTACCTTGGAAAGGTGTCTGGATATAAATATAACTGGGTCTCTGCCCATAAATATCCTCAAAAGAGCTCTTTATTTATAGCTTTTGGAGTCCCAATATTATCCTTCTGAGGGGTACAGGGGCTCAAAGGGACGGACACTAAGGCTAGCAGGGTAGCCATTGGTAGCTTTTCACGTTTTCTTGGTGCTGTAGCACGGGTAGCATCTAATTACTCAGGGTATGGGAATTTTTCTACTTTATAATTGATATTAGGACCTGTGAATAACACTAATCTGTCCTATTTATGTATTATTTAATTAATTATCCTTAGTAAATGTTCCCAGTAAGTTAATGATTTTTTAGTTGAAATTTCTACGGACATCCTGATGTCAGGTGAGTTATCATTATGTATTAAATAACTGGATAAAGTCATGATATTGAGTTTACTCCTTATTTTCGAGTTTCAGTTGATTTACTAAAATAATTACTTAAAAATATTAATCATGGGAATTCATGTAATATTTTTACATCATTATTGTTCTTAGTATGTCACAAAGATATTGATGTCTAGAAATTCTCATAAAAGTATATCAAAGTATTTTAATATATTTTTAGAATTTTTCATTGTCTTCTTTTCGACATTCTTGGTACTTTGAATTATATTTAATAAAAAATACATATAAGGGTTATTTAAGTATTTTTATATAATATTATGTACTCTTAGACTATCCACTATCCACAGAACTTTTATTACATATGTAGAATGTTCCCATGTGGGTTGTAGCATGTTTACGGGGTACCTAAGTTTTTCAGGCTGCCTGTCACGTTGTCAACTGGTATTCCCGCGGCTGCGTACTTGTCAGAGGCCCAGGGCTGCGTACACGGCCTTGAAGGAGTGACAGGGCTGTATCTCAGCCGCGCAGCGGGTGCATTGGCTGCGGCGGCTGCGTGCAGAAATGGTGAAAAAACACATTTCGGTCCATAACTCCCAAAATATACACAACACCTTGATTCTGATTGAATTTTAGGTGTGAAAACTATACCTGAAAATATGTGTGAGATATTTAATTGGCCCAAACTCTCAATGGTGGTGCCATGGTATTTTGGTTTTTCTTTAATTAATTATTTTAAAATCTAAGGAGTTGGATTTTGAGGGTGGGCTCAGTGAGTGACCCTACCTAATTTTGGGTGGAGACTCCATTTCTGTATTAATATTTATGGGTTTCCTACTCCTTCTTAGGTTAATTTTATTATTATTATTGTGATGTTATTTTTGTGACTTTTGCAGCTTGCTCTGCAATAGTAGCAAGCTGACAAACCGTGTCATTGTTTATCAAGTGCTAATACGGAGATAAGAAAGTGATTTATGAATTATTATGTATTATTATTATTATTTATTAAAACAATCAACCTGATTCATTAAAGTATTTTCAAGCAACCAACCCCCAATTCTCTGAAACCCTTAACTTGAATATTTGCAGGCTTTCTATGGAATTATTGCTCAGAGTAAGTTTTTTCCCTTCCTTCCTTGCCCATTGCGCTGTTTTTCACTGACATATCAGTGGATAAGTCCTTATAAGGAACCCATTATTCATTCCAAGGTTCTTAAACTGCCTAAGGAGGCCCCTTGAAGAGAGGTTGTCTGTCTATAAAGATCCCCAGTAGTCTAAAACTGTGGCCTTTCTTTTTATAACATATTGAAAACCCTTATAACCAAATCAATTAAACCTTGCATCAGCTCTTGAAGTATTTATTATTTGAGCTCTTTCAGTGTTTACTTTTGGAATTTTTTTATTCCAGAATTTTTATCACTCTCTGTAGCTAAAGGACTGCAATCTTCCTGGTATTGGAGAGCTGAAACTGCACCTGTATGAATCTTCCAAATCTGCCTGCCTTTTATTTTCCTCCATGGATAGTCCACGCAACTTTCCCACTCCTTTTTTCACCAAACTAGCCAAACCTGAAAACTTGACCGGATATGCTGTGTTTCTTGGTCCATTTCCTTGGAGCAGATTGCAGATCTGCTGTAGCCAATTTTTAGCCAACTGCGCACCCAATTCTGAGCCCACAGCAACTATTGCCCCGCCTTCCACCAATCCAATGCTGAGCCCACTGCACACCTGAAGCCAAGCGTTCAGTTGGCAACACATTTCCTGATCCCAAGGCTATAAAATGCCACCAAGAAAGACCCCTATTGTCTGCTTGCTACTATGTCAGAGCTAGCTGAAAAATCAGAAAACATAAGAAAAATGATTAAAATTAATAAAAAATAACTAAAGAATAGGAATATCAAAGATATTTTTGAGAATTAGGATTCACCACCCACTTTAAGGGAGGGTCACTCAGCAACCCCACCTTCCAATTCCTACTCCTTACCTATCTAAATTAATATATTAATTTAATTGGAGCGCAAAGCCCCAAAAGCCCACATTTTCCCACTTGGGAAATTTCATATGAATTTTAAGGTTGAGGTTTCATGACTAAAATTTGGTCAGAATTATAAAATTCTGTTAATTTTGGGAGTTATTGAAAGAAAGTATTTTTTTTCAACATTCCTGAATTCAGCCACAACAGCTAAGCAATTTTGCAACAGATGCCACAGGAAAACCTGCAGGAGAGAAAAGGCTGAAAATTGGGCACGCAGCCCCAGGCAGGTTACCAGCACGCAGCCCCAGGAAAATGCAAAGGGAACTGTGAAACAGCCACCAACAAATGACAAGAAGCCACTTTCATGGTGTGATAAAATAATATTCTCAAATTTTCAAGAAAAAATGATTTTAAAACTAGAAAACTGATCACAGGAGTTAGGAAAAATAGGTGCAATAGTGTGAGGTAACAATTGAGGAGTAACAAGAGATAGAAACCATACCAAAGCTGATGATAAATGAAATGAGATCAGACACAATACAGAAGATGATTTCAATTGAAAATATGAAGATGGCCACCACCACACACCACTCCAAGTTTGAGAAGGGACTCGACAAAAAAAACAATACAAAATAAATGTAAGAGTTTATCCCAGTCACAAAGGAGGTATGGATGGTTGCACCAAATTATCTTGAGTACTCAACAATGTCCGTCACTTTCTGATTGGTCAATCCTGTTGATTTTTTAGAATTTGAGACCAAATTCAAGAGATTAAAGCAGAGAAAGCCCAGCAAGAGAGGAACCCATATGATTGGTGAGACTGGGAAGTTTAAATTGGTTGAGAACCTGTAGTTGTGATGAATATTCAATAATTTGACTACACTTGTGAGGGAAGTTGGAATGAATCAGAAGCGCAACTAGTTAGATTGTGAGCATGAGAGCCTTGAGAATTGAGTGAAAATAGGAAATAAGAGTAGGAAAAAAACAAATAAAATAAGAAATAAGAATAAAAGTAAATCAATTAAAAATAAAGGATGAAAGCATATCAAAGAATGGAAGGATAATAGTCAACAGATTTAGAACACAGTGATACTCCAACACCCCCCCATAATTCAGTGCAAACAACCCTTAAGACACCTTGACGTAATTTGCTCTAGCGCTTGTTTGTTAGTGCCCTTGGTGAGGGAATTGGCAACCATGCAGTCCGTTGTGATGAGACTGATGTGAATTTTGTCAGAAGACAAATTATTGCGCAAGAATTTTATCTTCATGTTGATATATTTTGTTTTTGAGTTAGAGCCAAAGTGATGAATCTTATCTACCAGTCCTTTGTTTTTTACCAGGAATCTGGAGGGTTGAACTGGAGGTTTTATACACAGGTCACCTATGATTGATTGTATCCAGATAGATTCCTTTGCTCTATCTGTCAGAGAATTCAGTTCCGCCTCAATGGAAGAGAGTGTTATATTCCTCTGCTTTCTGCTGTTCCATGCGATTGGAGAAGACTTCAAAAATATGATGTAACCTTTCTGAGACATATGGCTGTGAGGATCATCTGCCCAAGTTGAGTCTGTGAATATTTTCAGTTAATCTGATCTTTTTGAGTCGGGAAGAAGAGTGAGAGCAAAACATGAAGTCCCAGCCAGGGACTTGGAGACGTGTAGCATTTCTTTCCAGTGACAGATCCCCGGATTTTGGTTTAATTGAGAGAGAATGGAGGCTGCTGCTGAGATGTCAGGTTGAGTTCTACATGAGAGGTAGTTCAGAATCCTGGTATACTTCCTGAAGTTTACACCAAGGTTGGTACACTCTGTTGAGTTGTTACAGTATTGCAGGCTTGGGGAGCGCTTCACTCTCTGTCGACTGGGGGTACCACTGTTTTCAGACCCGCCCGCTCCCTAATGAGATCATCAGACGGAGATGAGACTACATTCATCTGCACTCTATCCTCTCAATGTTTCTTGATCTCAATTGGATACTCTCCTGTCTGTTTATCTTTTATTTCCTCGTTTTCTTCCTCTTCTTGTTTCTTTCTTCAATATCCTTAAACTCTCAACCCTCAATCAACCTACGCTTCTCATACGACAACTCTCGACCCTCAATCAACCTACGCTTCGCATACGACATGCATCCACAACTGCCTGGTGAGATTCATCACTTCCAACCTCCTACTGATGATTCGAAGCACTCATCCAGACTGTGAACTATCAGTACCCGCACCTCGACTCACAAATCAACCTCAGATCAATTCCCTCTAGTCTCCTTGATATCATCCCATTTCCAATCAAATGCAGTTTCTTCCTGTTTGTTTATTTTTGTGATATCATTTCCCTAAACTCTCTTCCCAATTCTCTTGCTTATTGTCACTGCTCTTCTCAGCCTTCAGTTCTGTGTTAGGTCTACAATCAATAAAATTTCTTCACACTCTGCCTGTTTGCTCAGAGAGGCTGGAGCCAGCCAAATGCCCAGATTTAGAGAAGTCTGAACTGGCCTGAATTCTGGGAGATTTAGCTCCTCCAATGTATTTTTAATGAGTTTCTTCTGACTAAGCATGATTTTATTATCAACCTTGGTAAATTCCATTCCAAGAATTGTATTGGGTTCATGCACTGATGAACATGGAAATTTAAATAAGACCTCTTCTTTAAACCAATTTACCTCCCCACTAACAACAAGATCATCTACATGGAAGAATAAGGAAGAGCATTTGGTTTTATGAGTGTAAAGACATGGATCTGCTTTGTATTGGTCAAAACCAATGTCTGCCAACCATTCAGTGAGCTTCTTGTACCAATTGGTCAGAGCTTGACGCAGACCATAGAGGGTTTTATTTAACCTCAGAAACCCTGATGAGCGCTTGTTTTCTTTAGGCTTGAGTATATAAATCTCTTCTTCCAGAGGGGCAAACAAGAAGGCTGCCTTAACATAAAATTGCCAAATTTCTAGATTCAGGTCTAAAAAACTTAGCAGTAGGAATAGGAGTGTTGTGAACCTTCCTGTTGGTACATAAGTGCCACCAAAATCCATTCCAGCCGCTTTTAGATTAACCCTGATACAGAGTTGAGACTTCTTCTTTTCTGGAGAAAGAGTTGTGGCTGGTTTAACCTTGTCCACCCACAAAGTTCTGAGATACCAATTGGTTTAAAAATCAACATCTTCCAATACGCCTTGAGATTAAATTTGATTCAGCTTGATCTGTCTTTCAGAGGAGTAATTGGGAGGAGCGTTTGTAACAACAGAACCATATGAATACTTTTGAGTTTTAATAGATTGAACCCCTCATGCAAGTTATATCTGTGAGTAGTTACTTCATGAGTGTCTTCACCTTGACCCAGAGGTCCAACAGGTGAATTTAGTTCAATGGGAATTAACAGACTTCCTGGTTCCACTGTTGGAGCCCTGGGAAGAGCAGAAACCAATTTGACAACATTAACATCATTCAATACTTTGGAGCCAGCCAAGAGAGAGTCATTGCACCAATCCCCTATCACCACATCATTCTCAAAATTTTTTAGATTAGCATCAAAATTCAGTAGTGTTATGTGTTTAGTGTCAACCACTTTATTGCATGATGTCAGAATCCTGTAGGAGAGAAAGTCTTCATAGTAGCCAATTAGACAACCAAAGAGCCCTTGCAGTTATAGTTTGGAGAAGGACGGCCTGTCTTTGATAATGTAGCTGACCAGATTACCAAAAGGATGAAAGTAGTTGATGTCTAATGCCTTTCCTTTAAAGAGCTCATATGGAGATTTCTTTGATTTTTGAGATGGAAATTGATTGAGTGCTAAGGCACATGAACAGATAATAAACTTCCAGAGAGGATTATTAAGCTGTGAGTCAAACATAATTATCCTAAGTGATTCCAGTATGAGTCATTTAAAATATTCTGTTGTGGAGAATAGGCGTCAGAGAACCTCTGCCTGATGTTATTTTCCTTACAGTAGTAAGCAAGGCTGTGGTTCCAGAACTCAGTTCCACAATCTGAGTGAACAATCATAGGACTATAATTCAATCTCTTGGATTCAATGTTGATGAGAAATTGTAAAGTACTTGCCACATTGCCCTTGATTGTTATGGGAATGACGGTGAAGTATCTAGTGCAGCTGTCCACTACGGTTAAGAAATACAAATTGCCATTGATACTCAAAGGATGAATGGGTTCAACCAAGTTGCAGTGCAGTTCTTGGAGTGGTCTTTTGGCAAGTGGAGGCTTGTTTTTGAATGTTTCTCAACTTATCTTGCTGATGGAAAAAGCTTCAAAAATTGTTGATTTTTTGACTTGTAACCCCAGTTTTTGTTGAATTCTCTCATAGCAAGCGTGTCCAAGTGCTTTATGGATCAGTTCATCCCGACTCAGAAGTTAAAATTTACCAGAACTGGGCTCTGAAAGTTGAAGTATGGGTAAATTGCATTTTTAAAACCCTACTTTTCTCCAGTTATCCTTCTGGATTAAAAGATAATTTCTTCTGAAGTCAACATCAAAAGCATCCAGAAAAAGGCTTTTCATGGATAGCAGGTTAGCTGCAGAATTGGGAGAAAAAATTAAGTCCGAAAGAACAATTTCCCTATTCTGATATTCCAAAAGATTAATAAAACCAACTCCATCATATTGCAATGAGTTCCTTCCCAATTTTTTTGAGATGAATGAGGTTAGTGATTGGTATAAATGAAATAAAAGTTTGAGATCAGATAAAATGTGTCTTGACAAACCAGAATCCACCACAAGGCAGTCAAAAGAGAAAAGCAAGCTTGTGTGAAAAGAGATAACTGAGGTTCCATCCATAAAAGATTCCGCTCCTGTTTTCTTCTTCTTTGGAAAGGATGGTCTGAGGTGCGGGTAAAACTTCCAGCAACTGCCTTCTGGATGAGAAGCTCTTGGATTGTGCCACTTGTTGTCACAAGGTTTGATGCTAGTGGTAAGAAAGGCAACTGAATTGGAGCTTTCCTCTTGTCTGTCTGAAGGAGCTTCTTTGCTCAAAAACCTGTTTTTATTGAACATTCAAAGGTTGTAAATAACTTGGTCCGGTGTGACCTTTTTATCCAAATGAGTGATTTTCTGAAAAAACATGTCCATGCTAGGGGGTAGCTTCTCTAAAATGAGATATGAAATAATTTCTGTTGGTAGATCAATTCCAACTTTGAATAGCCTGGAAATGGTGGTTTTGGTGTCTGTGATTAACCCAGGAATATTTGAGAGCAAGAAAGGAGTTTGTAAAAATTCCTTGAAGATCCTGGCACGGTTGGACGCCTGATTGGATGAAAAGAATTTTTTTTTATGTCTTTGCAGATCTGACGTTTGTATTTCTTTTTTTCTGGCATAATGATGTTTTCTTGAACTGTTGTGTTCAGTTTGGAAGTTAGAATGGTCCAAATTTGTAAATTTTTGACATAGGTAAGTCCTATTGGATTTCCATTGGCATCCATTCCTCTTTTTGTGAGTTTGGCGTAAAGATCCTCCTGTAATTCCATCATGTTGACTACTTGGCTCTGCCATATTAAGAAGTTGTCCAGTGTGAGTGAGGTAATGGCCTCTAAAGGTGTTTTGAGAATTTTGGCAGTAACAGAGTCTGTAATTTTTGTATTTTCTGATTGATCATGAGTGATGCTTGCTTAGACTGTTAATTGTGACAAAACAATATTCTCAAATTTTCAAGAAACAATAATTTTAAAACCAGAAAACTGATCATAGGAGTTAGGAAAAATAGGTGCAACAGTGTGAGGTAACAATTGAGGAGTAACAAGAGATAGAAACCATACCCAAGCTGATGAAAAACGACATGAGATCAGACACAATATGGAAGAGTAGTTAAATTGACACTATGAAGATGGCCACCACCAAACACAGCTCCAAGGTTGAGAAGGTACTCAACAAACAAAAGAATAAAAATTAAAAGTAAGACTTTATCCCAGTCAAAAAGGAGGTATGGATGGTTGCACCAAATTATCTTGAGTCCTCAACAATTTCTGGCACTTTCTGATTGCTCAATCCTGTTGATTTTTTAGATTGTGAGACCAAATTAAATAGATGAAAGAAGAGAAAGCCTGGCAAGAGAGGAACCCATAGGATTGGTGAGAATGGGAATTTTAAATAGGTTGAGAACCTGCAGTTGTGATGAATATGCAATAATTGGACTACACTTGTGAGGGCAGTTGGAATGAATCAGACGCGGAACTACTTAGATTGTGAGCGTGAGAGCCTTGAGAATTGATTCAAAATAGGAAATAAGAGTAGGAGAAAATAAATAAAATAAGAAATAAGAATACAAGTAAATAAATAAAAAAATAAATGATAAAAGGATAATAAAGAATGGAAGGATCATAGTCAACAGATTTAGAACACAGTGATACTCCAAAATGGTGCCTGATGGTCATTCTAGAATCTACATGGAGACATGCAGCGTATGTAAAAACCATCCCTGCTGCTAAAAGAAGGTAAAAAACTCAAATAAATTATTTAAAAATATATAAAAATACAAAATAGCATATCCAAGTAAAATATTTAAACAAATAAATAAAATTTTCAAAAAGGACTACTATAACTCTGGAGGCCTGCGTACCTCACTTAACGTGACATAAATGAGGGCTTCAGGACGCCAAATTTTCTTTAAAGGGAATCATAGACTAAAACGTATACAGATATTACACAGGGTTTCAAATGAATTATTTTAAATAAATTATTTTACTAAAAAAATAAAAATTTGAAAATAATCATTGAAAGATTGGAAGAGTTAAATAAACTACTTTCCATATAATTTATTAAAGTTTCAAGACATCAGAGTGACCGTAGAAGTTCTTTCAATTTGGATAATCAAACAGATTTCATAGAAAGTAAATTTCACCATTTTTATTAAATTAATTTATTAAAAAAACACCAATTTTGAAAAAGGATGTTAACAAATTCATGGGACCAGAACTCCCACTTAGAGTGACATAAACAGGAATTTTATGAGTGATTAATATTTGTGTAATCTCTGACAATCAGAATATTTAATCAAGTTTCTGAAATTATCATTATATTATTGACTTAGAATGGATCATGTGAACCAAAATGTATTTTTCCCAAGCTAATGAACAAATTAGCAGAGGAAATAACTTGCATACCAGGCAGATCTATCTTCCACCTGTGCTAAAGCACCAAGAATAAATGCTTGGCCATCACTAGTTACCCTTCTGGCCTTAGAATCCATCCCTCTTTTCCCCCATAGCCCTCAAAGGAATAGAATGGAACCCAAAAGGTATAAATAAGGAACCCTTTTGATGGTTTTGATACCCCTGACTCAGTTACATTTATATCCAGACAATGCGCCAAAGTGATAAAATAATTTTAAGAGATAAGTCAGTGATTTATGGCTTTATTATGATCAATTGTTATCTCTCCAAACCCTTATGAAACCAAGTTATGCTGCTGAAAGTCTTTTAAAACCCAGAAAACAAACTTAAACCCTTCAGTATTAGTTATCAAAGGTGCCTAAGGAATATAACAATATACCAGTGAGCTATTTATCTCCTTTCCTGTTGTGGTTGTTCTGCTACAAGGGTCTGGCACACTACGATATATTTTATATTTATATTATCTTTGGGTAATAATCCCTTTAATAATTATTATTAAAGTTTCTGAAGTAGCCAGGTGTATGGATTAGAAAGTTAATTCCCTGAAAAAGAGGTGTTAAAGATTCACAATATATTATTGTGGATTCAATTTATATTTATTTCTGAATTAATTTATCAATATTAATCTTTAATAACCAAATCAACTTACCTTGCATTGGATTTATCCATATTTTTAGGGATCCTTGCTGCATATTTTTAATAATTTATTTACTCTTTGTTACATCACCTGTGGTAGCTAAAGGGTAGTAAGCACCTTGGCATCCAGGATTTTGACACCCATTTTTCTAGTCCATCTTAATTTCCCCCTCCCATCCACAGTTTCAGGATGTGCACCTTTCACTCCTTCTAAATCCATTAAGCTTGAAAAAAAACACTTCTAATTAATTTCCCGCATTTTTATGCAGGCCCTTTTTGATTTAAATCTCCTGCACCTTTTGGATGCCACTTTTTTCAACCTCTCAGAGACTTTTTGCATTCCCATGTTTTTACCCCCAATCGCTGACTGCTCCATGATTACAATCCAAGAAAATTCAAACCTGCTTGGTCCCGTGCCCATTGCTTACTTGTACTTTCTCTCTTGTTCATTGCTTTTTTTATCTGCATTTAGGAGTACTTGTTCAGCCAACCTTCCTTCTGGCCCAAACTCTGTGTTTGGTAACTTTGGAAATTTTTTTATCCCAACCAATCAGCTCCCTGCATATGTCAATTTGGTGCAGTGTGTTTTCTATTTGGAAATTGCACACTTGAATATTGTTGAGGCAAAAGTCCACTCCTCAGTATTTCTAGCCATTTTTTTCTTTCTTGATTGTGTCTATAAATGAAAACTACAGCATAAAAGTAAAACAAAACATGAATTACATCCAGCCAATTGAAGCAACTGGATTTTTTTCGAAAATTGTGCAAGACTTCACAATGAAAAATTTGATTTCACTTGCTAGCAATTACCATGAATGAATTTCTGGTTGAAGCTATGTCCAATCTCTAGTTAAAGCTATTCTCATGCTCCAACAAATTCTTTGGTGCAAAGTGACTGTGCATTGGAGCTTGGATAGATCTGGACCTGACCTTGGATGGAGCTTGACCCAATGGTTTTTGATTGGGCCTGAGCTCCTTGATGGCACTTGCTAGAAATTGAAGCAAATTTTTGGTGGTTCTTCAGACATAAAAACTGATTTATGGAATAAAAATCACTTCAATGAAATTTAGACATCCTATGGGGGAGTGGTAATTTAATTTGAGATCTAGAATGTTTTTGTGATAATTTTTGGTGGCAGGAAATAGATGGAGAATGATTTTGTCAGCTTGCTGCTTTTACAGAGAAATCTGAAAAAGTGACAGAAAAAAAATATAAAATACAAAAATAAAGATACAAATCATGAAGGAAGAAATAATCTTCAAATATTATTTCAAATTCAAATTTCCACTAAATTTAAGGTAGGCTCACTCACTAAAACCTACCCCAAATTCCCACTCCTTGTATTTTTAAATTCTTAATGAAAGATTAACAGAAGACATGGCCTTGATTTTTTTTTGGAAATTCTAATATTTCAGATGAAACACCACATATAGGTTTCAAAGTGAAAATTTTGTCAGAATCCATGAATTCAGTGATTTAGAGGAGTTACGTGTCAAAAAGGAAATTTTTCACAATTCCTGCATGCAGCCATGGCAATCAAGACATCTGCATGCAGCCGCGGCAACTAAGATATCTGCGTGGGGCTGAGCAGCAGCACCAGCCTCCTGTCAGCATAACCAGAAAATCTGGGTATACAGTCCCGGGCATCTGACAAGTACAAAGCTGCGGGACAATGGGCTGACAAGCCGACAGAAAAAATGAGAGTTGAGGTACTGGGTAAAGGTGCTACTTCCAACATGGGAACATACCACATATGTAATAAATTTCCCTGTGGATAGTGCATAGTTTAAAAATACATAAAAGTATATAAAATCACTTGAAATAAGAATTTTACATAATTTTACAAAATATACTAAGTAAATAATAAAATTTCAAAAATAAAATAACATAGCGTGAGAAATCTTTTAAAATACCTTAAAGTTAAAAATTTGAGAAATTCAATAAATCTACATGTCCGTGACATACCAAGAAAATTGTATATGTAAAAATATTACATATATTCCCATAGAATATAATTTCAATTAATTATTTCAAGTAAATGAACATAATTTTTAAAAAAAGGACCAAAATCATTATTTTGATTTTGTTCCCATCATTAAATAAATAATCAGAACTTATCTTACATCAGATTATCCGTAGGAATGCCTACTAAGAATAAATATCAACAACCTGGGAGTATTTATGGTATGTCAAGCTTGTTTCGGCACCCACCCAAATTAGCCTCTTTTTGCTAAAGCGCGCTGGGCACCCCCTAAAGCCCTTGTGGCACCCTCTAAAGCCTGCTTGGCACATATCCAAGCACAAATTTGAACACAACCATGTTTGGGCGGGTTGGGCTAAATTTTGATTTGCCAAAACCCAGGCAAATTGGCCATTCCCACCAACTTGATGATTGGGGGCATTTTAATTTCTTTCCTTCAATGAAATTGTAAGATTTCCTCAATCAAAGAAGCTAAGAACCTTTGAGAACCCATTCTTAGACAGTCCAGTCTTGATACTCTTGGCTCTCAGAGCTCTACCAATTCCCGCCTGATTAACAAGTCCTCTAATTCCAATCTATCTCAATTTTTTTTGAGCAACAACAACAATTGTAAACTTCACAAAACTAACGTGTTTCAATCCAAGTTTTTGTGTCTCAATTAATCAGGCAAAAATTCTAGTGAAGAAGTTAATTCTTGGGAAAACACCATGAATTTGGAACATCATTGATTGGGTGTCAAATCAGCCCTCTGATACCAGGAACCTTGCAGTCCTTTAGCTACAGAGAGTGATAAAAATACTGGAATAATAATAATTATTATTATTCCAAAAATAAACACTTAAAGGCTCAAATAAATAATATAATAAGAGAAGTTTCAAGGTTTAATTGGTTTGGTAATAAAATGTTTTCAATATATATATAAAAGAGGCGCCACAGTTTTATACTACTGGGGGTCTTTACAGACAAAGCAACCTCTCTTCAAGGGGCCTCCTTAGGCAGTTTAAGAACCTTGGATTCGAGGTGGGTGCCTTAGAAAGGGCTTATCCATTAATATGGCCGGGCTAAACAGCACAAGGGCCAAGGAGGAAGGGAAACACTCACTCTGAGCACTTGACCACGAAAATCCTGCAATAATAAGAAGGGTTTCAGAGCAGTTGGGGTTTATTTGCTTGACTAACTTCAATGGTTTGATTGATTTAAGAAATAAATAATACTACAGACTAAGTCATAAATCAATTGCTTAGAATCTTCATAAGCACTTGAATGACAATGACGCAGAGTCAGATTGATAATAATAATTGCTGGTAAACTGATAATCTTCTAATAATTGATCCAAAGAGGTCTGTATCAATACCTTTTTGGGGTGATTTGAGCTTCTCAGGGCACATAGAGAGGGTTCTGCTCATGGGCTGAGGCTGAAAGGCCAGTCAGGACAAGATTAGAACTTCTACTTGGTGCTTTCAATCAGCTGACTTTAGATCTGCTGGATTTCTGTACTATTTTAGCCACAGGATCTGTTAATCTTTTATGGCATAAATTTGATCATTCTGCACTCATTCTTCATTTGTAATATTAGTATTTCTTTAAAGTGAACAGATGTTGACATTTACTAATTATGCATTATCTGCTGATCACTTAGATAGTTTTTAATAATTTTTATGAACACTCCTTGTAGTTTTTTGTGGTCTTCAAAGATCAGAATCAATTATTTACATGGTAATCCTTGATCTTTGATTTATTATTAAAAAATGTTTTGAACTTAATTTTTATTAATTTTATTTAGGGCTTGATCTTTTTAGACTATTACTAATGTATATATCAACTTGTTACATATTCCAGGAAACCCTAACTAGGTTGTATCTCTTCTGAGCAGTACCTGGTTGTCAGATTAGTCACAACGGATCCAGAGGCAGGGATCAGTCAGTACAGATGTGCGCGGGGTAGGATCCGCTGCATGCGTGGAAGAATTAGCTGCGCGCGGGTCTCTAGTACGCGGGAATTTGCTACTACAAGTATGTAGGGATATGTAAGGATGCGGGGCTGCGCGCAGGAATTGTGACATAACACATTTCCGGGTGTAACTCCTAAAATATACACAACACCTCAATTCTGAGTGAATTTTATGTTTAAACCCTATACGTGACAACACGTGTGAAAGGTTAAAAGGGACAAAAGGTGTCATACTGGTGTTTTAATTTTTAGTACTTCTCTTTTTAATTATTTTAAAAATGTAAGGACTTGGATTTCAAGGGTTGGGTCAGTGAGTGACCCTACCTAAGTTTTGGTGAGGAATCCATTTGTTCAATAATATTGATGGATTTCTCACTCTTTCTTTTGTTAATTTAGATATTCTTGTTTAATTTGTTGTTTATAGTTTTGTGTTTCTATGACAGGTTGCTCTGTACATAGTAGCAAGCTGACAAGTCCCCTCTCTACCTTGACCTCCCTAGCGGATCTGAACAAGGGTGCAACAACCAAAATCAAAGCTTCCAAGCCTAATGAGCAGGATTTTGGGGGGAAGTGATTGAGGGAGATGGAGTGAGTGATGGGGGGTGCCAACAGCTTGGCTTTGGCCAAGCCAAACTTGGCTGTGTGCCAAGATTCTCAGCGCAACCTGATGCGGAAATCAAGCATGCTGGGCACACACCCAAGCCAGCTGGGCACTGTGCCAAGCGGGACTTGGGAGTGTGCCCAGAAAAGCTTGCAATACAATACTAAGGATAATTAATGGAATAAAGATCATGTGGATAAAGAAGGTGTTATTCACATGCCAATAAATCAATCAAATAGTCAAATAATTCCATTATCTTGTGGAAATAGATGCTACCGGTATTATAGCACCAAGAACACGTGATGTACTACCACTGGCTACACTTCCAGAATTACCATCCATCCCTTTGAGCCCCTATAGACCTCAGAAGGACAGAATTGGGACCCAAAAAGCTATAAATAAAGAGCTCTATTGAGGTTATTGATACCCCAGACCCAGTTACATATACATACAGAAACCACTACAAAAGAATCTATTACTTATAAGAGATAATCAATTGATTCATGGCTTCAGTATGATTAATATCATCCTCCTCAAACCAATTTTTATCAATTTAAACTTCCAAACAACCTTTTAACCCCAGAGACAGGGTTAACCCATCATTACACGTCCCAAACAGGTACCCAAAGGATCAAATACTATACCAGTCAGTTTATTATCCTTTTTCTGTTGTGGAAGCTTGCTTACAAAGCCGTGCTACTCCACCACATATTTTATATATGTATTATCTTTGGGCAATAACTCCTTTAAGAATATATCTTAAAGGTTCCAAAGTAACCAGTTCTACTTATTTCAAAGTGACTTTCCTGAATAAGAGGTGTTGAATATCTCCAATATCATTGTGGCCCCTCTTTATATATATTTAAAAATCAATTTATTAATATTGATTAATAATAACCATTAGTATCCAAGCCATATTGCCTTGAATTTTATTTATCCAAATATTTTACGGCATATTGCTGCATTTTTGTAATAATATATTTATTGTCAGCTCTCTGATACCAGGAACCTTGCAGTCCTTTATCTACAGAGAGTGATGAAAGAACTTGGAGAAATAATATTCCAAAGAATAAACACTTTAAAGCTCCAATAATGGTATGGTAAGAGCAAGTGCAAGGTTTATTTGGTTTGGTTATAAATATTTTAAATATAATATAAAAAGAGGGGCCACAGTATTATAATACTGGGGATCTTTACAGACTAGCAACCTCTCTTCAAGGGGCCTCCTTAGGCAGTTTAAGAACCTTGGAATAAATATGGGTGCCTTAGAAAGGACTTATTCCACTAATGGCCGGGCTTAACAGCACAAGTGGCCTAGACAGGAAGGGAAACACTCACTCTGAGCACTTGACCACGAAAATCCTGGAATAATTGGAAGGGTTTCAGAGCAGATGGGGTAGATTGCTTGACTAAACCTCAAGGGTTGATTGGTTAATAAAGGTAAATAATACTACTACAGACTAAGTCATAAATCACTTGCTTATCTTCATATAAGCACTTGATTAACAATGACACTGTGTCTGATTGATAATAAATAATTCCTGATAACTGATTAACTGATTCAAAACAGAAGGGCAAAAATTGCCTGTTTAAATATTTTTTTTTGGGTGCTTGAGGGCCTCTAGAAGGGGTACTAGTCATGGGCTGAGGATAGGGGGGCGATTAGGGCAAGATTGGCACGTCTTCAAGGTGCTGTTAGCCTGCTGGCCTTAGATCTGTCAAGGAACAGCTCCTTTTTAGCTTCAGGATCTGTTAATCAATAGATTAGTCATTTTGCTGATCCTGCACTGATCCTCAATTTGTACAGTAAGTACTGGTCCAAAGTGAGCAGACGTGGATGTTCATTGATTCTCTATCCTCTGCTAATCCTGTATGTAATTTTTAATAATTTTTACGACCACTCCTTATGTAGTTTCGTGGTCTTTGAAGGTTCTGATCAACTTATTTAGTGGTGAGTCTGGATCTTTATTTAATTAAAAAAATACTAAAAATTAGTTACTAACTAATTTTAATTGATTTTTAAGGTTTTTGAACTATAATCTATGCTTGTGTGGTAGCTTTACATATGTAGTGTAGATCCTACTATATTGTAGCTCCTCTGTGCGGTACCTGGATGTCAAACTGATCACGGCAGGAGGCGCGGGGATCAGTCCATTCAAATGCGCGCGGGGACTGATCCGCTGCTCAGATGCGCGCGGGGGACTGTACCGCTGCGCGCGTGACTAGGTCACGGGATTACCTGCGCGGGAATTCAGTTGCGCGGGAGTCCGGCGCTGTAGGGACGCGGGGCTGCGTGCGGGAGTTGGCGTATGCGGGAGTCCAACGCTGTAGGGACGCGGGGCTGCGTGCGGGAATTTGCGTACGCGGGAGACCAGCGCTGTAGGGACGCGGGGCTGCGTGCGGGAATTTGCGTACGCGGGAGACCAGCGCTGTAGGGACGCGGGGCTGCGTGCGGGAATTGTGACAAAACACAATTTCCCGTGTAACTCCTAAACTACACAAAACACCTGGATTTTGACTGAAATTTAGGTGTGAAACCTATACATGAAATATCATGTGAAATTTTAAAATGGCTAAAAGGTGCTATACTGGTGCCGTGGTCATTTACCATTTTGTATTAAATTAATTAAAAAATATAAGGAGTAAGAATTCAAGGGTGGGGTCAGTGAGTGACCCTACCTTATTTTGGGTGGGGAATCCATTTCTGCAATAATATTTATGGATTTCCTACTCCTTCATTTTATAATAATTTTATTTATTCATTTATCTTTGTTCCTTTTAATTTTGTTAATATTATTATTGTTGTTGCTTTGTCAGGTTGCTCTGTGCTAAGTAGCAGGCTGACATTCCCCCACTCCAAGATATGACTATATCTGAAAAAAAATTTTTGGGGCTCAGTGTCTTTTACTGGCTCTGTAGTTTCTCAGGTGTATAGGTCCATCTGGAATGTTGTTTTCAGGTAGCCATTCATCTTTATTGGCTGATTCTCCTTTGTATCTGACTAAGTAAAGTCTAACATCTTTTCCTTGGATCCTTTCTTTTTTATCTTTAAGGATTTTACTAACTTTTCCTTTGTCCTTCTCAGGCTCATCTAAGACTGGTATTTCAAGTGAAGGGGTCTTTTCTCCTTCTCTGGGATGGTAGTGTTTGACAAGGCTAACTGGGAAGACTGGGTGTTTCCTAGAGAGTTCATTACTGAGGATGACTTCTACGGCATTTTTCCCATGGAGTTTCTTGATAGTGAAAGGCCCAACAAAGGCTGGTCTGAGTTTTCTGTTTCCAGCCAAGTTATTGAAATTGGCGGTTGAAATTAGAACTTGATCTCCTATTCTGAAATCAGGTTCTATGTGAGTTTTATCCCACCTCTGTTGGTTGTATTCAACAGCATCTTGTACACACTTAGCAGCGTGCTTGTTTGCCATATCTATCATGTTTTTGAAGTCCAGTGATGTTGGATGGATATTAGTCAACTCCTGATTGAGGTTATCTTTGGGCAATTTGGGGATCCATCCTCTTTCCAGTATGTAAGGAGCTTCTTTGGTAGTAGAGTGTTTACTACTGTTATAGGCCATTTCTAGTGCAGGTAAAAGGCTAACCCAGTCATGGCAATATCCTTCTGTATTTTTGTACTCCATCCCAAAGCAACAGAACCTTCTGAGCATATCCTCTAGAGTCTGGATCATTCTTTCAGCTAATCCATCTTTCTGAGGGTGATAAGCTGTACAAAAGGCTAAGGTAGTTCCTAACATATCATGGAGGTTTCTCCAGAATTCAGACGTGAATTTGGGGTCTCTATCACTGATAATAATCTTAGGAATTCCTACATCAGCAATTAGTCTGTTCCAGAAGAGTAAGGCTACTTCCATAGCTGTGTCTTCCTTATGGTTAGGTAGAAACTTGGCTTTCTTAGAAAATCTGTCTACAATAACCAGGACTGAGTTGTAAGAGTAAGCTCCTCCAGGGGGCAGTCCTGTTACAAAGTCCATGTTGATAACTTCCCATCTTTTCCTGGGCTCAGCTATCCTTTGGAGTAGTCCAAACCTTTTCCCAGTGGTCCTGTTGGACTTCTGACAGATTTCACAGCTTGAAACATACTCAATAGTGGAGTCTCTCCAGTTGATCCACCAGGCAGTCTGCTTTACTTTATCTAGGGTTCTATCAATAGACAGGTGACCCAAAGAGCAATTATCATGACATTCAGCTAAAACAAGTTTGATATGCTCTGCTTTGGTCAAGACTATAACACTAGAGTGTTTATTCCGGTAATATAATATCCCATCCCACAGTGTGAATCTTCCTTCTTTATAGGACTTCAGCAGGGTTTCAGGTAAACTGTTTATGAGTTCAGATGGAGGTGAATTACTTTCTATGATGTTAATCAAAGTCTTCATGCCAGAGTTGTATGCTTCTCTGATGGAGCTGAACAGTGATTCATCTAGTTCACATATGTGAATTCCTATGATGGGGGCTTCAAGATTAAATAGGTTAATGTTTAGTATAGGAAATATATCATGATCTTCTGGGTCATGAGCAGGATTGCTAGTATCATTTGGTAGAGCATTTCTGGTAAGACTGTCAGCATTCTGATGTTTAACTCCAGCTTGGTGGACTATTGTGATCTGACCTCTGTACTGTTGTATGGCTATCTGCCATCTTAAAATATGCCTGCTAGGAGTTTTCATGTTCATGAGGGTTCTAACAGCATTGCAATCAGTGATCACCACGAAATTTGTACCTTCCAAATAATAGTGGAGTTTTTCTAATGCCCATACTAGAGCAAGGCATTCCATTTGGCTGGCACCATATCTCTTTTCAGTATCTTTGACTTGTCTACATATGAAGAGTATAGGTTTCTCTACTGGTTTATCTTCTTCTATTACTTCTTGGTGTAATGCAGCTCCTAATCCTTCCATGCTAGCATCTATTTAAAGTTTGAAAGGTTTAGAATAATCTGGTTTTATCAACACTGGGGCAGTAGTCATAGCTACTTTGAGTTCCTCATAATTCTTCAATCTTTCATGAGTCATTTCAAACAAAGTGTTGTTGTTGCAGATCTCATATAAACACTTGGTGATGTTAGCAAATTTAGGTATGTACTTCCTGTAATAGCTGCAGAAGCTTATAAAGGATAAGAGTTCCGTTTTGTTCTGGGGCATAGGTCTGTTCATTACTGCTGCTATCTTACTTCGGTCAGAAGTTAAATTTAGTCCAGAAACAATGTGTCCTAGAGCTTTGAGTTCTCCGTATCCAAAGTTGCACTTTTTCATAGATACTTTTAATCCTACTGCGGCAATTGTTTTAAGCACTAGCCTTACTTTATCCATGTGAGTATCCCAATCGTCTGAATAAATGATAACATCATCTATGTATACCATCATCCAACCTTGTCTGATGAACATTCCTAAGACTGTATCCATCATTCTTTGGAAGTGGGAAGGAGCATTTTTAATACCAAAGGGCATTCTGAGATACTCATATATGCCTAAATGACATATAATTCTCATAAATTTCCTACTATCCGGACTGATAGGTATTTGGTGAAAGCCTTTCAACATGTCCATAGTAGTAATGAACTTAGCGTTAGAAAGATTATGTAGAGCGTGGTCAATCCTTGGGATAGGATAATAGTCAGCTTGAGTGTAGTTGTTGAGAATTCTAAAGTCTTGAACCATCCTAGACTTATCATTGTGCCAGGCTATTATCACGGGGGTAGTTACGTCTACTTGCTCATTATGCCCTACTTTCCGTAAGACTTGTAAGTCCACTAGTCCTTGGATGTGGCTTTCTAGGGCAGTCCTAGATTTTGGACTAGAAGGGTAACCTGGTCTCCTGAGGTAAGGAGGGTAAGGAGGCTTAATAGTCAAAGTTAAGACCATATCATGACCTTCAATATTACCAATGGGGTGGTCTTTAGTGCAAAAAGCATTCTGGTTCTCAAAGCATGCTTGGAGAATATCTCTTTTCTGGTTTTCACTAAGCTGGGAATTCAAGGCAGCTTGGGAAAAGTATTCCTGGTTAAAAGTTTCTAAGTGTCTCTCATAAGTGGAATCAGTAGCCCTAGCATTGAAATGGCATATTTGGAACTTCTTGTTCCAATCTCCTCCTATAGTGAAATATCTCCCTTTACTCTGGAAGACATCTATCCCGTACAGGCAAAGAGAATCATTTCCTATAATAAAATAATCACATACTCCATTTTGAAGTACTACAAATTCAATCTTTATCTTGATTGATCCTTAAGAGTGGGGGAGTACGATTTCTGTTGGCCATACTCCAATAGCATTGAGAGGTGAGTTACAGCTGCTGAACTTAGCTCGAGGTACAGGTAGTAAGTTTTTCTTCCAGTTGGAATCCTGTTTATCGAAGTAGTCAGTTCCAACACAAGAGCAGAAGGCTCCACTGTCTAGAAGTAATTTTATGGGGGAACCTTGTATCAAGCCAGTGGCATAACAAGTTTTACCACCGGAGTACCCTTTTCCAATAGAAGGTTTAAGGGTTAAGGTCTTAGCTTCAGAAACATGTTGGATTTTCATGTTGGGTGTCCATTTTTGAGGCAAATTGCTATCTTCATTAACAGGGTTAATATCTAGGGAAGATTCTATGTTACCTTCGATGACATTAATGGGGTTAGTGATAATTAGGTCACACTCAGAGATGGAACCATCAGTGTCATCTAGTTGGGGGTCAGGATTAGTGTCATCCTCTTCTCCTTCAATAGGATTAATCTTTCTCCTGGGTAGAGGACAGTCAGGTCTTACATGCCCTGTTTGGTTGCAATTCCAACATGTCTTTTCTTTGGTCACCAAAGTATTCTTGGCTTCTGAGTTGATAGGTAGAGGTTCTTTATTCTTGTTATTATAATCTTCCTTATTCCTAGTAGTTGGTTCTCTGGGTTTATTAAGCCTTTTGTCTAAGCCATTCATGTCAATAGTTTCTTCTAATACTCCTATGAGAGTGGAAAGGTCAGAGTTCATGGGCATTCTGCATCTTACGCTATGGTTAAGTTGTCCTGGACATAGGTTGAGGAGTCTTTCATTGACTTCTTCTTTATCAGCATTTGGGTAGAAGCAGTCTAGTCTTCTCTTCTGGTCAAGGAACCATTTGTGAGGTTTGTCCTTAGATGGATCAAACAAGGAAGTTTCAAAAGTCTTCATCATTTTTATTTTCCAAATTCTGGTACCAAATTGTTCCTTAATCAATTCTTTCCACGAATTCCATGACAAAGATCCTACCTCTTCTCTCTTATTGATGAACCAGTCAAGGGCTACTCCTTCAAACAGTCTAGGTAGTCTTACTACGGCTATGTTATCAGGAAGCTCATAAGAGGCCAGAGTATAGTCAATAAACTTAATAAAACTGACATGATTGTATTCTCCTTCTCCGGAGAATTTAGGCCACTCAGTGATAGGGGGAAGTAATTTTAATGCTTGTTCTACTTCAGGAGTGGGACTAGGTCTGAAAGATTCATGCCTTGTTAGTCTTGGTCTAGAAGGTAGTTGGGGCGTACTGTGGTACCTGGAAGGTCTGATTTCATCAGAGTCTGCAATGGGTTGAGATAAGTTTATCTTTAGATCTCTGAGATAATTCTTAATCATACCTAATTCCAGGTCAAGTTTGTTACTTAATGAATCAATTTTATTAATAATATGAGTAGGTGAAGTGTGGTCTGTTTTATTAATACCTTTTTTGATTTGTTCAATAGATAGAAGAATTTCTTCTTGGATAGCTGAAGTATTGTTTTCTAGGTAATTCATTAGTTCTCCCTTACTCAAACTAATGCTGTCTCTTATTTGTTTTACCTCTAACTCATTGATTTTGATCAAGTTGGATTGGGATTGCATGACTTTACCAAAATTGGTATTTACTTTATCCAATTGCTCATATACTTTATCAAAACATTTGCCAATGATATCAAAGTTATGAGAAACATTTATGGAAAACAAGTTGAAATTTTCTACGTCTAATTGTGATACACTTTCTTCCATTTTCTTGCCAGAGATATTATATTGTCCCACTCTTTGGGACTCTTCAATTTCTGATGGGCTAGAGATCTCTTCTTCCTGTTGTTGTTTCCTCTTAAGGAAACTAATTGGTCCCAAGGATTCCAATTCTTCACGTAACCTTCTACTTCTCTCTTGGGAATCAATTTTTGGAGGGTTATTTGAGTCTTCTTTGCCAAAGATATGGCTTTTCTCATAACCTGCTGGTCTTCCTGGGTCTGAGCCTGTTTGAATAGTTCCCAATGACCCACGTGTTCTTTCACCAATAACTTTATTTTGTCCTCCTTGGAGGAGTCCGGCTGGGGTGGCATAGGTGGAACGGTATCCTCCTGGGATTTCACGTTCAACAAGGGACGGCTCTCCAACGGTGAGTTGGTCGAGTCGGTGGCCGCGGTCGTTGTCACGGTCGCTCGGATCAGAGCAATCACTGGCTCAATCGGCATTGCGTTCGCGACTGGCATCCTTGCGCGCACGGGTTCCTCCGGGCAAAGATCCATATGACGGGGCGCGTCCACTGGCGCGGGTGTTGCGTCTGTTTTAATGCATTTTAAAGATTATGTAAGTTTTTGTCAAAACTTTGTAAAAAAAATCAAAAAAAAATAATTTTTTTGAGTAATAATTTTTTTTTTAAAAAAAATATATGTCTTACTTATATGAAGGTTTAAAGGTACTAAGTCCTTGTTGGGGTCAGGACCGTCCTTGGAGGGTATTCCAACGGGATCTGAGTGGGTTCCAATCAAATCTTGGGACAAATCCAAGGGTCCACAATCTGGGACGTCCTCTAAGAGGTCTTGGTCAATAAGATCACCAAAGACAAAGTCCACTAGAAAGGATAAAATAAAAAAATATAAGTAATATATATTTATTTATTTTTATAATAATTTTTTATAATTTTCGAGTTTTTTATGATTTTTTTTATAAAAAAAAAATAATAAAAAGGAGATCAAAGCTCACTTTTATAATTTGGATACCGTCTCTTAAAAGCAGAAAGCTTTCTTTGATAGATTTTCCACTCTTTGTGCTGTCTTAACAAGGAGTTAAAATTAATAGTCCTTTCTAACTCTTGTTCCTTTTCTTTTAAAATTTGTTGTCTATAATAAAGAAGTCTCTCTTTTTTTTGTTCAGGAGTTATAACAACAGGCACAAAGCCACGTAATTTCTCTTCTTTTTTCTGTTTAAAAAGATTCAAATAATAATTGATCAATTCTCCGTTGGTTTTTAAATCCACTGGATAAATCAAAAGATAAAGATAAATAATAGGTATTTCTACTTATATATATAATTTTTTTTTATATAAATAACTGGTCCAGGAGATAATTAATTAAAAAATTAATTATTGAGGATATTTCCCGGCCAGACCCCCAGTTGTCAGCTCTCTGATACCAGGAACCTTGCAGTCCTTTAGCTACAGAGAGTGATAAAAGAACTTGGAGCAATAATATTCCAAAGAATAAACACTTTAAAGCTCCAATAATGGTATGGTAAGAGCAAGTGCAAGGTTTATTTGGTTTGGTTATAAATATTTTAAATATAATATAAAAAGAGGGGCCACAGTATTATACTACTGGGGATCTTTACAGACTAGCAACCTCTCTTCAAGGGGCCTCCTTAGGCAGTTTAAGAACCTTGGAATAAATATGGGTGCCTTAGAAAGGACTTATTCCACTAATGGCCGGGCTTAACAGCACAAGTGGCCTAGACAGGAAGGGAAACACTCACTCTGAGCACTTGACCACGAAAATCCTGGAATAATTGGAAGGGTTTCCGAGCAGATGGGGTAGATTGCTTGACTAAACTTCAAGGGTTGATTGGTTAATAAAGGTAAATAATACTACTACAGACTAAGTCATAAATCACTTGCTTATCTTCATATAAGCACTTGATTAACAATGACACTGTGTCTGATTGATAATAAATAATTCCTGATAACTGATTAACTGATTCAAAACAGAAGGGCAAAAAGAGCCTGTTTAAATATTTTTTTTTGGGTGCTTGAGGGCCTCTAGAAGGGGTACTAGCCATGGGCTGAGGATAGGGGGGAAATCAGGGCAAGATTGGCACGTCTTCAAGTTGCTGTTAGCCTGCTGGCCTTAGATCTGTCAAGGAAAAGCTCCTTTTAAGCTTCAGGATCTGTTAATCAATAGATTAGTCATTTTGCTGATCCTGCACTGATCCTCAATTTGTACAGTAAGTACTGGTCCAAAGTGAGCAGACGTGGATGTTTATTGATTCTCTATCCTCTGCTGATCCTGTTTGTAATTTTCAATAATTTTTACGACCACTCCTTATGTAGTTTCGTGGTCTTTGAAGGTTCTGATCAACTTATTTTGTGGTGAGTCTGGATCTTTATTTAATTAAAAAAATACTAAAAATTAGTTACTAACTAATTTTAATTGATTTTAAAGGTTTTTGAACTATAATCTATGCTTGTGTGGTAGCTTTAAATATGTAGTGTAGATCCTACTATATTGTAGCTCCTCTGTGCGGTACCTGGATGTCAAACTGATCACGGTGTGGTATTCCAAACCTGTCCTATAGCCATCAGACTCACTTTTCTAGTGTAACAACAGCTCAAACCCTCAAATTAACCTCAGAAATGGATTCTACATTGAAAATAACCCATAGTCACTCAGCCAACATACCCCTCTATCTCTCATGGATTAGAAGATACAGCCCAAGAAACCTTCAACTGTGGCAAACTCATACCCACCCAGGTGTCACATCTCTGTGGAAGACATAAGGCATACCTAGTAAACCCTCAAGTACATACCAGTGGCAGCTTATCCTAAAGACCAGGACCACACAAAAACCAGTCCAGATAAGAATACAGCAATACAGATCCAGGAGGCAGTGCAAGCAGACCAGATCCAGTCACCCCATCAGCAAATACACAAACCAGAGGCTGTGCAGAGGCATACAGGAACAATATATGCAGGATGAAGTCAAACCAGTCTCAACCAAAAACCAAACAAACATGCAAGCATACATACAAGAGGCTGTGCAGAAGCAAATACAAGAACAATAAATACAGGAGGCTGTGCAGGAGCAGATACAAGACCAATAAATACAGGAGGCTGTGCAGAAGAAAATACAAGAGCAATAAATACAGCAGGCTGTGCAGAAGTTATACAGGAGAAATATATGCAGGAGGAAGTGGGACCAGACTTAAGAAGAACCAAACAAACCACCAGTATTGCACAGCAATACATGTAGGTAGAATCAAGTAGCACTGAACAAACTACCAGTACAGCACAGCAATACATCTTATCAGCACTACACAGCAATTTATGCAAGGCTGTGCATGCAGGAAACCCCTGTACAAGCTTTTTCCAACCAGCAGAAATGCCTCATGTAACTGTATAACATTTTTCCAACCAGCAGAAATGCCTCATGTAACTGTATCTCACTGTTCCTCACTAGAACAGGGAGAACCCTCAGGGGAGGGCTTGAGCACCCCTGGGGGCAGGAATTTTCTATTTAAGGAGGGCCTCTCTGCCCTATCCAAGTTGTATCATTACCACCCATCTCATCATCTATTGATCCACCCCATCAACCCATCCATCTGTGGTATCTACCCAGATACATATTAGTAGTGAACCAATTATAAAGAAACAGGAAATCAGAAACCAATTTATTAACCATATTTAACCAGTTAAACCACCCAACAGGTGCTTGAATAAGGGTTCTTCTGTGACCTAAATATTCAGCACCAGATTAAAGAAAACCCACCCATTAATTAATAAATAACCCTTACAAAGAAAGAGAGCACAAAAAAAAGAAACTACCAACCTTTCCTCTACCCAGCCCCCTGTGGGTAAACCCATCCT
Source organism: Puccinia polysora (assembly GCA_025617555.3). Classification (NCBI taxonomy): domain Eukaryota; kingdom Fungi; phylum Basidiomycota; class Pucciniomycetes; order Pucciniales; family Pucciniaceae; genus Puccinia; species Puccinia polysora. The sequence goes on along the minus strand of CM062638.1, from coordinate 29,415,686 downwards.
TGGGTCCTCTCCTGAACCATCGCTTTGATAAAACCCTTGAACCCTTTGATATTGGGATACTGGTTAAGATCACATATATCTGATCAATAATTAACCAATAATCCAATACATCTAGTCTATTCTTCAACAAACCCTACCAATAACAATTAATAACTAACCTAGGTCTGATCTGAGACCTATTTTAAGTCTCAAAGAAACCAGCCATTAATTTAAATAAATTATTGTGCAGACTTACTATAGTACTAGAAGGGCAGGCAATTCAAAACCACTCTTAGTATATACTATTACTCCAAAGGAGTAGAAGCAATACTAAATTCCCCTTCAAGGACTGCCAGCAAGCTATTTGCTACTTTATTTATATAATCCCACAGGAGTCTCTACAATTGGTGTCCCAACAGTGGCTTGAACACTGGACCTTCAGATTTGATTAGTTATTAAAAACCATAAAAAATATTGGTGGATTATTAGCCTCAAGAATTAACTCAACATTCAGCAGGCAGAAAGAAACCCATACCAGATAATTGGAGACCTCAAGGACCAACTCAGAGGGATTGAAGATAATAACCAAGAAGTAATATCTTCAATAATCAGGATGGAGAAAGAACTGCAAGAAAAAACCAAAATACCCAGTGGATCCCAAGAAAAGCCAGAGGAAAACCAGGAAAGAAGTCAGAATCAGCCAGGACCTGCAGAAGAAGCAATGGGGAAACTTGCCAACATTACCAAAGTCATAAACCAAATACTTGAAGAAAGAACACCACAGGGAATTCCAGATACCCCATACACCCAACCAAGAACCAGATTTCAGACCCCAACCCCAAGATCAGCATATGGAAGAATCCCAGCAGAAACCATGGAAGAATCAACAAACCCCTCCATAAGCCCAGGAATAAATATATATCCCCAAGCTAGAGAAGAAGGAAGAAGAGCTCATAGGAGCCAATATACTGAAGGAACCCCAGCCAGAAGACCAGTCCAGGATAACCCAATAATCAATAATAATGAACAAAATGGAGTGTTATTAGATGGAAAGAAAGTGAACCTTGAATTTGATGGAACAGAGGTGGAACAGTTTATTAAAAGAGTGGAGAAACTGGCCAGGATTCAGAAGGCAGGGGGAATAGATATAGCCCTACAATTACCTTTTCTAGTACAAGACAAGAAGATCAGGGAGTCTATTGAAGATATGGAGGGACATGAATATGCAGACTGGGACCTTTTGAAGAAGGAACTAAAAAGGAAATGGGGCACAGCTACCCCCCTTAGAAGGTTCAATGAGTAGTCCATACCAAGGCTTCTCAGACATACTCAAGAACAGGGAGGCATCAAGACCAAGCATGACTTCAAGAATTTCATTGGGAGTTATGAAGAAATGGTTCTTTACTTCATCAGGATGGGTTATGACAACACCAACTGGGAAAGTGGGGAAAACCTCTGTAAAGCCTTGTCCACTGATCTTAGGAGGGAAGTGAACAGGGAATTGGCCCATGCAGGGAGAATCAAGATTGCAAGAGATGGCAGATACCTCCCACCAGATTTGGAGACCTTGAAGGAATTTGTGGAAATGACCTTGGCCTTATGGGATGTAGATGAAGAAGAAACTCCTAGACCTACCATCAAGAACTTAGTGGAAACCAAGAAGGAAGTCAAGTTTCAGAAACTGGGAATTGATGAGCTCTTGAAAATGAAGGAAGATGTTGCAAAACTCACTGTGGCCTTAAATCAGAAGCAGGCACCTCCCCACTTTGATAGGATCAACCAAGGAATGACACAAAACTTCAGACCCTCATCTCCCAGTACAGGACCCAGATGGCCAATCAGATGCTACTATTGCAAGGATGAACTCCATACCCAAATCAACTGTCCAGACTTGGCAGAAGATATAAAGGCCAAAAGGGTGTTTAAACAAGGACCAAACTATTAATTCCCAAACAGAGAACCCATACCTTTTAGCCAGCAGGAAAGCTTCAGAGATCAGGTCAAGAAATTCTCAGAGGCTCAACAAGTCCCAAAATTGGAGGAACCCAAGAAGCAGGAAGAACCAACTAATGTTGCAGCATTCTTGAAGACTGGAGATTGGGAAGCTTGGACACCACCAGAGGTAAACATGAAGGAATCTCAAGTTCAATGGGGAATGAGAAGATCACAAAGGTTGGCTGGAAATCCACCAGAAAAGGATAACACCCAGGAGACACCAGTAACAGACCAAGGAACCTCAGCACCAACTGAAGAATCAGCCCCAGGACCAAGGAAGAGGAAAGCAAGTTACCCAGGAGCATGGTTGGAAGTGGATCAAGAGTCTGAAGATGAAGAAGAGCCCCCCAAAGAATCTGTCAAGGAACCTGTGACTGAACCTGTGAAGAAGAACCAAGGAAAGTCAGAATCATTGGAAACTCAGGAAGGAACCAAGATGGAAGAAAGTTTGAAGAAGAAAATATTAAAACAAAACTTCAACCTTACCTTGGAGGAGCTCCTTTCAGTTGCACCAAATCTTTTCCAGAAGTTAAAAGATATGACCCCTGAAGGAACCTTGGACTTAAACAGGGCCACTAAAGAATCAACCATCAAGACCAACAGGAGCATCAATGGATGTTAACACCATTTTGAAGACTATTCAGATGATGAATACCCATGCTCCATAGGCAACAACCTCACCTATGCTTGTCCATTGGGATTTATTGAAATATGGATTAAGGGAAAGAAGATCAAGGCTCTTGTGGATACTGGTGCTGAGTTAAATGTCATAGCAGAACATTTGGCCATTCAGACAGGCTTGGTGTCCAGAGAACTATTCATGAAGGTTACAGGAATTGGAGGCCACTCTACCCCACTAATTGGATTGGCTGAAAGAACAGTATTTGAAATAACACCTGGGGAACCAAAGTCTGCCCACTTCTTCATAGCCAAAGGATCAATTCATACAGTACTTGGGAGACCCTTCCTAGTGGATCATAAAGTCAGGCTGGAATTATCAAAGCATAAAGGAGAAGTCTTAAGCTATGAGATAGCAGGAGGGGAAAGGTTATGCATCCCAATTTGTTCACCAGATCAAGCAGGATGGCAGGTCACACCACCTAGAAGACCCATGGGTATGAACAGTATTACAGCAAACTTAGAGGAAGAAGAAGCCTGGCACAGTGGACAGAACACACCAGAAATACACCTTGAAGACTTTCCAGACCCCTGGGAAAATAACATCATCACCCCTGAAGCACCAGCAGAAAGAGGATGGGAGGAAATACTGAAGAGACAAGAAGCTGAAGAGACCTTGGAGGTATTCCAACAAGTATTTGGGGGATTCTGGACCAACCTTGAAGACATGGAAGGAACCAATTGGGAAGAGCTACCTGGAGGGGAGAGGTTATGTATACCAATTTGCAAACCAGGTCAAGCAGGGTCGGAAATGGAACCACCAAGAAGACTTAACAGGGCTGGAATGACCCTCAGGAAAGTTCAGTGGGAAGACTTGATTGAAACAGATGAGGAAATGGAAGAAGGAGAACTCAAGGAAGACTTCAAGAGGGATGAAGGTTAAACCAAGATGGAACTGGACCAGTCACTAACTCAGTGTCAAGAAATGGAATGGGGAAGGAGTCTGGAAGAGACAGAAGAACTGGATGATACCACAGAAATCCCCTGGGAGGAATGGACATCAAATGACCAACCAGGAAACTTGTTTCAAAGAGTTTTTTCAGACTGGCACTGGATCTCTTGGTTTTCTCAAAAATGGTGATTGGGACTCAGACTATGGATATATCTCAACAGAGTTCAGGGTAGGGTTATATTATCAGGAGCCCTGGGCAGAGTATTGGGTTGAAGGACTAATCCTCTGGAGAGAAGAAAGTATCCAAAGATATTGGGAGCACTTCAAGGAGATACCTCACCACCTCCTGGAACAATATGAAAATCAAGTATTTTAATGTCCAGCATGACATTAAACTGCAAACCTCTCTCTTATCTGTGCTCCTAGAATAAGAAACAAATAAAAAAAGAAAAAAATCATTTCAGTATTGGCTTTCCTCCATAAAAAAATATAATAAAAAAAAAAAAAAAGAAAAGAAAACTCACTGTATTCATCACCTCAACCTCATAAAAAAATTAATTACCATTAAAAAAAATACTCATGGTCTTGACAAACCAAGGGTATTCATTGCAAAAAAAATATTAAGAAGGATCATACTAGTAGAATACCACATAAACCTAAAACACACAAAAAAAAAAAAAAAAAAAAATCAGTTTGAGTTCATTCCCCAGGTCATAAGAAGAAAATAATAAAAAAAAAGAGACTCACAATATTTTTTTATTTCATCTTAAAACAAAGTGTAACAAAAAAAACAATATTGAGTAATCAGCGACAAGTTTACCCTTATATATATATAAAACCAACAAAAGAATCAGACTCACCATAAGACCAGCCAAACAAGTACGATCAAAGAAGCCAAGATGTCGGGAACGATGCGTTTGCTTGTACCCTAAGATTGAAAAAAAAGGGGATCAGTGATGGCGACAAGACGGTGATTGATTTAAAAAAAACGGATGAATGAACAATCGACGGCTTACAAAAACTGTGACATAAACCGGTTGGCGCTATCATTAACGCCCTTCATCATGTTGGGCCGCGCAGCGTATAAAAGCCGGGGGAGTGATGGATGGATGGAGACAAAACAGGCTCCACCCCGTTGTCTTTTTATAGACATTGGTAGGAGGGGAGGACCTTGCTCCCAACCGCCAACTGCTCCAACAGCAATAGTCCGACGATCTCGGACAGGTCCGAGCGGCAATATCAATCATCCGCCGGTCGGAGAATAAAACAAAGATGGAAGAAGAAACTCACCTTGCATCAATCGCGCAAGTGGGCTCCTGCCCATCTGTATCAATAAGAAGGAGAAGGAAGAAAAATTGGAAGAAAAGAAAAAGAAAGAAGAAAAAAAGAAGAAAGAACGAGGCGTACCAGAAGAAAGCGCAACCGTTGTCGTGGCAAACCCAATCTGATCGGACAAAAAAAAAAAACAACGATGGCTGCAACTCAACCTCTGCCCATCTGCCGATGGGAAGGATTGAGAAGAAAAGAGAACGGAATTAATTAAAAAAAAGGGGGGGACCCTCCAATTGCAATCGGCCTGTTCCCATGCACCAATGAATCAATGATGCAAGCAATCGGTCGATCTGATTAAGTAATGCAGCTAAAGATCGACCGACCAATCTTGCATTTTGCGGGCCTTATTGCTGCCAAGCCACGTCGTTTGGAAGGAAGAGGAAGAATGCCGATCATACAAGAAAATTGGCTGACCAAATAAATAAATGCAACCGGAGATCGTCCGATCAATCTTGCGATTTGCGTAACTCGGTCCCTGCAGGTCCTGCATTGATTGGAAGGATTGAGAAGAAGAAAAAAATTATATAATAAAAAAATATATATTAATTAAAAAAAAGTAAAAGATTACTTAGCTTGCATCCGGTCCGATTGCGCAAGCGGCCGTTGGTAATCATGCGCAATACAGCAACACTCCCACCTCTACCAATCACACAAGTCAATCAGTCAATCTAATCATCCTGTCCGCCAATTGGAAGGACCGAGAAAAAAGAAGAAGATTAATAAATACAACCAGATAAATTGAAACTGTAAAAAAAAAGAAGATTGGACCAAACAAATCTTACAATCAAATAATTCCATACATCGCCCTCGATGACCCCGGTCGCCTAGTAAAATGTCAATGATCCAGGCGGTTGTTTGATCAGAATGACTAATTCCATTGAAGATCAACCAACCGATCTTGCAATTTGCGCGGCCTTATTGCTGCCAAGCCTGCATTGTTTAGGAAGGAAAAAGAAGAAATAATGAATAAGATTAGATAAATTAAAGCTGTAAAAAAAATTGAATGTGAAACCAAACAGTACTCACAATCAGTTGCTGCCCTGCATCGCCTCCATCGCACCGCTCGCGACGACCCCAGTTGCCAAGGAGAATTTTGATCTTGCATCTGATCGGATCGCCCGGATGTTCTTCGCCAGCCATGCGCAATCGTACCAGAGCGTAGAGGTACTTGACTCAACAACCGGCTAAACCCCGGTCAAATAAATAAGAATAATATTAATAAATAATAAGAAAAGAATAGATAGTAAATACAGAAACAGAAGAAAATAGGTGCGGCTTACCGATTAATTACAATCCGGAAGGCTGTATTCAATTCAATCCATATTGGGAGGTTGACCGCCGCAAGGATCAACATTGATCAGAGCCGCGGCAATTGACAAACAAGATGGAGTCCAGAACGACTACTTCGCGCCCCGTCCTTGTGCGAAAACCTCGCGCGCAATGCCCGCTTCGTTTTGACGACTATCGCGCGCCCCGCCTTTAAACAAGACCTGCCGCGCACCTCGCGCGCCCTTCCATACCTTGCACCAAAAAAAAAAAAAAAAAAAAATCCCTCCTGCGACTGAATCTGGCACACCGTGCCTGGGCACGATTCAACAGCAAACACCTCGACGGTCCCCTGTAAGACCTTAAACTGCAGAATACAACCATTTCTTCCTCTCGAATAATGAAAATAAAAAATAATAAAATAAAATAAAATAAAAAATAAATAAATAAGATCACCCACATAAAAAAAACATAAAGAAGAGGGACAGAAAAAAAAAAGAAAAAAAAAGGAACCATCATTTGGTCCTTGGTAAGACATGAAACTGCCTACACACAAAGGCAAAATTAAGATAAAAGGAATAAAAGAAATGAGTAAATAAATAAATAAATAAATAAAAAACTAGGTAAAAAGAAATCATCTTGGTCCTGGTAAGACCCAGAATTGCCTATCAACCATTTATTTTAAAAATATATATATCTAATGAAGATCTCAATTAAAAACCAAGGAAACATGGAATACTAGGAAGAAGGAAGGGCCTGAAGACATCAAGATTGGCTTTAACTCAAGATTGGATCCAACTAAGGACTTTAAGATGTGTCAAGGTATCAAGGAAAAAGGGATCAATTAATCTTTGGCTAGAACTGTCTGATTGAAGGAATTACAGCAGGTTTCAAAGGAAAAAGTTATCTATCAGGTTTGAATAGATGCAAACAGGGTGTCAAGGCCTGAAACTAGAGAAAAGATTCAGAAAGAAAGGAAAAAGGGGGAATAAAATGAGGAAAATCTGTCTTTGGCCATGAGGTACCATAGGATATGGAGAAGGGGAAAGAAGATTGAAATTTAGAAAAGAGTTGATGAGAGGGGAATCATGCTTTGGCCATGAGGTACCATAGGATATGGAGAAGGGGAAAGAAGATTCAAAGTCAAATCATAGGAACAGAGGAAAATGCCAAAACCTGTCTTGATCCAGAAGAACCCTACTATAATTCAACAACCAAGAAGAATGGAAAGAATTTAATTATACCTTTACTTGCTAAATGGATACAATCAAGAAATAATTAAGAGGAGAAGATTTAGAGATAAAACAATCAAGATTTCAACAGGACCAACTGGATCACTAGGATTTTCTGGACCTTTGTTTTATTCTATATGTGATTATTAGTTTTTTTATTTATGTCTCTCAAGATCAATACCAAGAAGAAGAAGAAAAAGAAGAAATAGAAGAAGAAAAAGAAAAAAAAAAAAGAAGAAGAAGAAAAAAGATAGGATGTGGAGTCTGATGTCTATGGACAGGAATGCTGTGGACAGCATTAAGTCTGGGGGGGATGTGGTAGTCCAAACCTGTCCTATAGCCATCAGACTCACTTTTCTAGTGTAACAACAGCTCAAACCCTCAAATTAACCTCAGAAATAGATTCTACATTGAAAATAACCCATAGTCACTCAGCCAACATACCCCTCTATCTCTCATGGATTAGAAGATACAGCCCAAGAAACCTTCAACTGTGGCAAACTCATACCCACCCAGGTTTCACATCTCTGTGGAAGACATAAGGCATACCTAGTAAACCCTCAAATACATACCAGTGGCAGCTTATCCTCAAGACCAGGACCACACAACAACCAGTCCATCCAGAATACAGCATACAGATACAGGAGGCAGTGCAGCATGCCAGATCCAGTCACCTCATCCAGAATACAGCATACAGATACAGGAGGCAGTGCAGCATGCCAGATCCAGTCACCTCATCCAGAATACAGCATACAGATACAGGAGGCAGTGCAGCATGCCAGATCCACTCACCTCATCCAGAATACAGCATACAGATACAGGAGGCAGTGCAGCATGCCAGATCCAGTCACCTCATCTAGAATCCAGCATACAGATACAGGAGGCAGTGCAGCATGCCAGATCCAGTCACCTCATCTAGAATACAGCATACAGATACAGGAGGCAGTGCAGCATGCCAGATCCAGTCCCCTCATCCAGCATACAGTATACAGATCCAGGAGGCAGTGCAACCAGTCCAGATCCAGTCACCACAGCCAGAATACAGAAATACAGATACAGGAGGCAGTGCAGCATGTCAGATCTGGTCACCTGATCCCAACAAACATGCAGCAAATACACATACAAGAGGCTGTGCAGAAGTATACAGGAGCAATATATGCAGGAGAAAGTGGAACCAGCCTTAACCAGAACCAAACAAACCAACAGTATTGCACAGCAATACATGTAGGTAGAAGCAAGAATCACTGAATAAACTACCAGTACAGCACAGCAATATACCTTATCTGAACTACACAGCAATCTATGCAAGGCTGTGCATGCATGAAACCCCTGTACAAGCTTTTCCCAACCAGCAGAAATGCCTCATGTAACTGTACAAACTTTTCCCAACCAGCAGAAATGCCTCATGTAACTGTATCTCACTGTCCTCACCAGAACAGGGAGAACCCTCAGGGGCAGCCTTGAGCACCCCTGGGGGCAGGATTTGTCTATTTAAGGAGGGCCTCTCTGCCCTATCCAAGTTGTATCATTACCACCCATCTCATCATCTATTGATCCACCCCATCAACCCATCCATCTGTGGTACCTACCCAGATACATATTAGTAGTGAACCAATTATAAAGAAACAGGAAATCAGAAACCAATTTATTAACCATATTTAACCAGTTAAGCCAACCAACAGGTGCTTGAATAAGGGTTCTTCTGTGACCTAAATATTCAGCACCAGATTAAAGAAAACCCACCAATTAATTAATAAATAACCCTTACAAAGAAAGAGAGCACAACAAAAAGAAACTACCAACCTTTCCTCTACCCAGCCCCCTGTGGGTAAACCCATCCTTGGGTCCTCGCCTGAACCATCCCTTTGATAAAACCCTTGAACCCTTTGATATTGGGATACTGGTTAAGATCACATATATCTGATCAATAATTAACCAATAATCCAATACATCTGGTCTATTCTTCAACAAACCCTACCAATAACAATTAATAACTAACCTAGGTCTGATCTGAGACCTATTTTAAGTCTCAAAGAAACCAGCCATTAATTTAAATAAATTATTGTGCAAACTTACTATAGTACTAGAAGGGCAGGCAATTCAAAACCACTCTTAGTATATACTATTACTCCAAAGGAGTAGAAGCAATACTAAATTCCCCTTCAAGGACTGCCAGCAAGCTATTTGCTACTTTATTTATATAATCCCACAGGAGTCTCTACAATTGGTGTCCCAACAGTGGCCGTTTCCTTCAGATTTGATTAGTTATTAAAAACCATAAAAAATATTGGTGGATTATTATACTCAAGAATTAACTCAACATTCAGTAGGCAGAAAGAAACCCATAACAGATAATTGGAGACCTCAAGGACCAACTCAGAGGGATTGAAGATAATAACCAAGAAGTACCATCTTCAATAATCAGGATGGAGAAAGAACTGCAAGAAAAAACCAAAATACCCAGTGGATCCCAAGAAAAGCCAGAGGAAGACAAGGAAAGAAGATCAAGGCTCTGGTGGATACTGGTGCTGAATTAAATGTCATACCAGAACACTTGGCAATTCAGACAGGCTTGGTGTCCAGAGAATTGTTCATGAAGGTCACAGGAATTGGAGGCCACTCTAACCCACTGATTGGATTAGCTGAAAGAACAGTATTTGAAATAACACCTGGGGAACCAAAGTCTGCCCACTTCTTCATAGCCAAAGGATCAATGCATACAGTACTTGGAAGACCTTTCTTAGTGGATCATAAAGTCAGGCTAGAATTATCAAAGCATAAAGGGGAAGTCTTAAGCTATGAGATAGCAGGAGGGGAAAGGTTATGCATCCCCATTTGTTCACCAGATCAAGCAGGATGGCAGGTTACACCACCCAGAAGACCAATGGGCATGAACAGCATCACAGAAAACTTAGACCAGGAAGAGGTTTGGACCAGTGGACAGAATATACCAGAGATAGACCCTGAAGGCTTACCAGACCCCTGGAAAAACAACATCATCACCCCTGAAGTACCAGCAGAAAGAGGATGGGAGGAGGTGTTGAATAAACAAGAAGCTGAAGAAAACCTGGAAATGTTTCAACAAGAATTTGGAGGATTCTGGACCAACCTGGAAGACATGGAAGGGACCAATTGGGAAGAATTACCTGGAGCAGGATTGGACAACTCAGAGTTTATGGACTTACTCAACACTTACACTGGAAATACTCTTTTAATTCATGGACAATGGCCATCTCATCATGGGAGAGTCCCATGGATTGTAAGGTATTGCTTATATTATGGGGAAGAATGGGCTAAATCTTGGATTAGCCATATGATAATGATGGACCAAGTGATACCAGACCATGTTAGGTGGTCAGGATACTTGGAAGAATAAATCTCATTTTTACTGATGCAGTAGTAGGCCTTCAGTTTTCTTTGAGGAGCTGAGGGAACGGGTGGGCATTTCTCTTTTTTAAAGGAAGTCTCCAATTCTTGCTATAAAATAAATAATAAAAAATTGTAATAATACATGATTAAAAAAAAAAAGAAAAAAAAAAAATAATTGTTATAACACCAAAAAAGAAAAGCGGATTCTCGGCAAGATACAAGTTTTTTTGGTGTATGATTTTTTTATTGATGTAGCAGTAGGCTTTCAGTCTTCCTTTGAAGAGCCGAGGGTATGGGCGGGCATAGTTCTGTTTATTTTTATTTTTTATCTTTAGTTTTACTTGGTATTGCTTCACCCTTTTTTGTGTTCTTGCTTTTTTTCTCTCTGTCACTGTAAAAAAAAAAAAAAAAAAAAAAAAAAAAAAAAAGAAGCAAAAGGGGGGGGAGTTAGTATACACGAACCAAAAAAAAAAAAAAAAAAAAAAAAAAAAAAAAAAAAAAAAAAAAAAAAAAGAAAAGAAACTCACCGACAACGCATCAAATAGCCAACTTCCCGTTAACAAAACAAAAAAACAAACAAACGACGAGAAGCCCCAGCGACTATCATATCCAGGCAGTAGGGGGGTAGGACGCAACTGGAACGGCCCAGGTGGCCCTACGGGAAGAATGGGGAGGGAGACCCGGTTTGAACGAGAAGGAGCGTCAGTTAGATATGTATTAAAAGAAGAAGGAAGGAGAAGGAAGGGGGAAATGGAGAGGAAGGGACTTGCTAGTAGTAGCGAAGGGTGTTAAGCCACACTCGGATCTGATCCAACCGGGCCTTAATCCCTTCAACGGTCCTACGCAGGTGGGTTCCTTGGGGGAGGCTGATCATCAGACACCACACAGAAAAATGGACCAAATCAAAGTTTTCGGCAACCGCGTTAGGGAGCCAAGGAGGGGACGAAGGTGACAAAATACCGGAGGAAGAGTTGTTGGAGGACCCAGAGCTGAAGCCGTGACCGGAGAGTGAGTCGGAAAGGGAGCGAGCGGTGGCGCACGCATTGGCAGAAGAGGTGGTCGGGACGGGGATATTGACCAAGGCGAGGGACGGGGCGGCATCAAGATCAGTAGTGGGTAGCGACTCAGCTGCATTGCGAACGCCCGAAACGTCCAAGGAAGCCAGGCGCGGATTGATGGCGGGGAGGTTGCCTGGGGGATTACTGGTCGCAGGAGTATCAAGGCCCGCACCAACGGGGTCCTCCATCAAAGACGAAGGGGCGCCCCTCGGCCTAGCTTGATGGGGACTCTTGGCTTTGCGCTTAGCTTGACGACCGGGACGGACGACGACGACCGAGACCTCGGAGCTGGCATCATCAAAATCGGCAGATTCCTGAGGCATCTAAAAGGGCGAAACGCGTGAAAGACCCAATTAGCCACCTGGGGTAAAACGGAAAATGAAACAACAACAAACCTTTGAATAAGTAAGGGGAGGACCAGCGGATGAGGAAACGTGAGAGACTCGTCAGGACGGGCCTCCTTAAATAGCCGAGGAACCCACCAAAACAAATGGGAGAGGGAGGGCGAGTGAAGTTCAAAAAAAGGGGGGAGACCTACGGGGTCCCCAGTATACCATGACCCAAGCCCATGAACGATCAATCAGAAGGGGCCGACCGGAGAACACAAAGAGGGCATCGCCACCAGGATTGCCGGGACCCTAAAAAAAAGGGGGACGGGACCCCAGAGATAAGGGAAACCTTAAGTAAGATAGATTAAAAAATAAGAAAAAAAAAAGAAAAAAGAAGAGGAAAAGAGAAGGACGAATGAATGGATCTGATGCAAGCGATCAACCCAATACGGGAAGGGGACGTAAAACTTACATCGAGTGGCTGGAACTACGCATTGGTACCTCAATTTCCACCTAAGAAGGGACCTAGCCAAGTAAAAGATTGGCCAACAGTACGAGAGAAGAGCAATAAGGAAGCGGACAGGGGGAGGCGTCAGCAATCTAGATAAATTAAATCTAACGGGACAGGTGGACTCACGTACCCGTGTACAGAAAGGATCGGCAAACGTACTGTATTTTTTTGGCTGGAACTACGCATCGGTACCTTGATTTCCACCTAAGAAGGGACCTAGCCGAGTAAAAGATTGGCCAACAGTACGAGAGAAGAGCGATAAGGAAGCGGACAGGGGGAGGCGTCAGCAATCTAGATAAATTAAATCTAACGTGACAGGTGGACTCACGTACCCGTGTACAGAAAGGATTGGCGAACGTACTGGATTTTTCTTGATGCAATAAGGGAAAGGACCGATCAAGATAGATGAGGGGGGGGTCCACCCTACGGTATACCTGGAAGACCCAGGAGTAAAGAAAGTGGGGTGTGAGCGCGACGAGACATATTGAAGGAGATCCAGAGATTGGGTGTACAATAGAAGATAGAGAAGAAAGAAGAAGGCTTACCTGTACGCCTAATAACGTCGATCCCTCGAGCTGTATGCGTGTATGCATGTACGACGAAGTGGCGAGGAGGAAATGAGATTGGGGGAGGACACCGGTCCAGCGCAACTACCTCGAGCCCGCCTTGCAGAGCGCCTCGGGGGTTGCTGCACGCACCGCCGCACTGGGGCAGCCTTGGCGCTCAGAGCGCGCGAAGCGAACCTAGGGCACCACCAGCACAAATCTCCGCGGGTCGACGAGCGCTACCTGCAAGCAAAGCAACGGGGGGAGGAACGGCGTGGTCACGGGTCCCCTGCAAGACCAAAAACCTGCAGACATCAAAACTGGGGTCCTCTGTAAGACCTAAAACTGCAGAAAGGTGGAGATTATCAGCTGAACCAAAAAAAAAAAAATAATAAAAATAAATAAATAAAAATAAAAAAAATAAGAATAAATATAAATATAAAATAACAATAAATAAAAAAAAAAAACATAAAATAATAAAAAAAATAATAAAAGAAGGAGGATGGAGTGCCCAAAAATCACAGCAGCCAAATTCAAAACCGTGGATAAGAAGATATGAAGAGCTATAGAATTCTTGATTACCTGAACCAACAGACTGAAGGGGAAGGATTAACAATAATCAAAGACATAAAGAAAAGAATGAAGACAAGTTGGGTAAGGTCTCACTCAGTGCGGTCACAGACAAGGTAGGGCGCTCAAATAATAGGAATGAAAAGAGAAGGATGACAAGATCGTAGGACAAGACAAGTGTCTAGATAATAAAATGTGAGGATAATCAAGTTTAATCAGCAGAGTGCTTAGGATCCTTGATTGATGCAACCTCACATGTGAACAAGAAGAGGAAGTCGAGTGTGTTGGGTTAGATGGTCGATGTTGGGTTAATGGATTGTAAGATGGAAGAATCTTTGTTGGCTTCGAAGATTGAGTAGGGGAGAGTCTTGAGGGGATTAGAGAGGTGGAGTTGGATTGGGAAGAAGAAAGAAGGAAGTGGGTGACGGAGTGAGTGTTGATGTGGAGTGAGGTGGAGAAGTGGATAATAAAATATGGAGCGGATGAAGATGGAGGATATGGAGTGGATGAAGATGGAGAATGTGGAGCGGATGAGGAGAGTGTGGAGAGGATGAAGGAGGAGAATGTGGAGCGGATGAAGGAGGAGAATATGGAGCGGGGATGGAAGGATGAGGATCGAACAAAGCAAGGGAGCAGGGAGGATGAAACGGAAAAGTGATGATGAAAGAGGAGCGCGAAAGATCACGTGTGACAGGTTGGGGAAAGGTTGTAGGTGAGAATGAGCGCGGTATGGGGTTCGCGAGATTTCCTCTCAACACCCCGCCGTGTTCACATGAGAGGTTGCATTGGTGTATTGGTGAGATGCTTGACCGAGGGTTTAATGGCGGATTTTGTTAGGGAGTCTGCCAACATTGATTCCGAAGGAACGAGATTGGTAATAAGAAGTTTAGCATCCTTTTGTTCTCAAAGCCACTTGATTTGAGTGTCCACGTGTTTAAGCGCACTGTGATGGGACTCGGAATTAACAAGATCGTTCAGGGCCTTGTTGTCAATGTGTGAGCAGTGAGAGAGAGAGAGACGGATTTAACTCCTTTAGTAGGTTTAGGATCCAGATTTTTTCTTGTGTTGCTAAGACCAGTGACTTGAGTTCGCCTTCGGTTGAGGAGAGAGAGACTGTGGGCTGGATCTTGCTGTGCCACGATACGGCGCAGCCGTAGAGTAAGATCAGGTATCCAGTATGGCTCCTCCTTGAAATGGGATCATTGCCTCCGTCAGAGTCACTCCAGGATTCGAGGTCAAAGCTGAAAGAGTCGTTCTTCAAGCGAAGAGCAAGATTCTGAGTCGTTTTTACGTATCGCCAGGCATGCTTGGCTTCCTTCCAGTGAGACAGGCCGGGTTTTGCGTTGAACCTGGATAAAGAGGAGACTGTGTAGGAGAGATCCGGTCGAGTTCGGGTGGCTATGAAATTGAGATAACCCGTCGCCGATGGGTAGTTGACGTTTAGGGTGGAGAATTCGGATGCGTCAGCGTCAGTCGCGGGTTTGAGAGCAATGCCAGGGGTTATGGGTGTGTTGATGGGCTTCGATTCAGAAAGTCCAAGTTCAGTTAGTGCCGTTTTGACGTGGTCAGGTTGATGTAGGCAGGGTCCATTCGGAGAGTTGAGAATATAGTTGCCAAGGATTTTGAGGAGAGAACCTTTGTGTGAGATGGCAAATTTCGACTTCAGTTTTGTCCGAAAGTCTTCCGAGTTTCCAAAGATGACTAGATTGTCAACGTAGCAGAAAATGAAGATCTGAGCGGATTGATTTATGAAAAGACATGGATTGGCAGAAGATGTAACAAAATTTTGGTCGAGGATCCACTTCTTAAGGGTATCGTACCAGCTTTTGGGTGCTTGTTTTAGGCCGTACAAGGCTTTATTCAATTTGAAGTAGGGAAAGGGGGTGTCGTGTCCAGGAGGGGCTTTGATATATATCCTCGTCTAATTTAGCATGTAGAAATGCAGACTTGATGTCCATCTGAGTGATGGGTAATCCGTGATGGAATGCATAGACCAGTATCGTTTGAAGTGTCGTGATTTGCCCTGTGGGTGCATAAGTTTCTCCGTAGTCAAAGAACTCCAGTTGTCTGAATCCTTGGACGCATAATCTGGCCTTGAAGATGAGACCGTTGTCGTCTGGGTCGAATTTGAGCCGATAAACCCACACAGTCGACAGCGCTCTTTTACCTTCAGGCAGTGCATGACAGCCAGTCCAAGCACCCATGGATTCGATTCCATCAAGTTCCTTTTTCATGCCCATGGACCAATTTTGACATTTGGGTGAGCGTCTTGCCTCTTCATAATTTCGAGGGACTGTTCTGGTAAGGAATCCATAGCGTTGAGGAGGTTGAAGGTTGGAGCGATCTCTGAGGTTGATTCCGGAGGAAGTGAGTTGATTGGTTAGGTCTTCACCGTCGGAGGACTCAGAGCTTGACGGATGAGTTGGAGGAGATTCTTCAGGGTTTTCAGGATTGGTAGCGGTTTTTTTGGGTTGCGATGAATCCGAGGTTTCCGAGCCACCAGCGCTTGCAGAGTCGGATGAAGACTTATTTTGATTGGTGGAGAGCAAAGCGTCCAGGAGATCGGAATTGGTTTGGAGAAGTGGGTCGAAAGGAGGTTTGCATGGTGAAGAAAGTTCAGTTAGCTTTAAATTTTCAAAGATTTTTACATGTTTGGAGCGAATTGTTTCTCCAAGCTCTGGAATGAAGATTTGATAGGAATTGAATTGCAGGTCATGACCCACAAGGATTCCTTCCTAGCCCTTCTGGTCAAATTTTCCCATGTTGTGCCGGAGATTCAGGACAATGGCTTTGGATCCAAGGGTTCAAATCAGGTTAAGTTTGGGCTTGATCCCGTTCCACATTTCTGAAGGGCTCAATTTTGATTCCTTAGCTGGCAGGAGGTTGAGTATCTCGCAGCATCCCACTAGGATCTGATCCCATAGGTAGGTGGGGATGGACATGTCGATGAGGGTCGTTCTAGCAGCTTCAACTAATGTTCGGTTTCCTCGCTCGGCGATAGGATTGTGTTGTGGCGTATGAGGTTCTGACGTGGTGTGAATGATACCCAAATCCAAAAAAAAACTTGAGAGTTTGGAGTTGATGAATTCCCCGCCGTTATCGGAGTGGAATGACTTGAGTTGATACCCAAATTGATTTGAGTGTATTTTGATAAATTTGATAATTTCATCCGTGACGTCGGATTTGAGCTTAATGGGGAGACAGACCTTGAAGCGGGAGAATTTGTCGGTAAGCAGGAGAAAGTATCGATTACCAGTCTTGGAGATGGGGTTGATTGGTCCACAAACATCGGCATGTATTCTGACGAATGGTTTGGAGCAGCGGGGCATGTGACTCTTGAAGGATGATCTATGGATTTTACCTAGGGCGCAGGATTCACATGGTAGATCGGACCACCTGATCTTTGGAAAGTCCCTGGACAGAAGTCGGGTTTGATCCAGGTGAGGATGGCCAAAGCGCTTGTGTAGAGTGGTGAGAGTGACAAACACGTGGGACGATTTGGACTGAGAGAGGGAGAGGTCCTTAATGACCAAGAGGTTATCTTCGATCGACCCGAAAAGGATTTCTTTTTGCTTGAACTTTACGACAAAGTTTCTAGGACTCAACAGGTGAAGAGAGCAGCCTTTGTTCAGCAGTTGTCCCAAGGAGACCAGGTTCACTGCTAGTTGAGGGACATAGAGTGATTGACTGAGATGAACGTTGCAGTTTTCTGATATGAGCTTCGCGATTCCAGCCCCTTCCGCGTACAGAGAGGAGTTTTCCTTTCCTGTTTGAATTTGAGTGTGGTCTTCTGCCATGGTTTCAAAGAAGTCGGGCGAGTTGAACATAGATTGAGATGCACCAGAGTCCAGAATGATGGCGTTTTTGGTGAGAAGCTTGGAGTTGGTCATAGCGAAGTTATAGGAAGTGCAGGATAAGTTGGCGGAAGCGGATTTGGTTTCGTTGGGTTTGGAGCTATTGTTGAAGTTTGGGCGGAGGTGAGGATACAGCCACCAGCAGGCGTTTTTGGGATGAGATGCCATTGGGTTATGCCAGGTGGATCGGCATTTGATGACTTCCTGCTTTGCACCCTTATTCATCATAGCAGAAGCATAGGTACCTGCCGCAATTTTGTTCTTGATCTGATTCAAATGTCAAAGGACCAGGTCGCCATCCATTTTGGATTCTCCAAGCGAATGGGTGATTGTTGTTTTGAGATGCTCGAGTTCTGGAGGAAACTTATAGAGTATGAGATACGCGACTATATCCTCGTCCATTTTGATTCCGATTTCCGAAATTTGAATGAGACAGGCCTTGACATCGGTGATAAATTTGTCCACATGCTTTGTGTCGAATTGAAGATTGAGGAAATTGAAGAACACTCGAGACCTATTAGCTGTTTGGGATGACGCATAAAATTTGTTGATTGATTTCCAAAGTTCGATCCCATTGGTCAGATGGTGGTCCTTAACGGAGTTGATGTACGTCCAATTATCGAGCTTTGCTAAGATGTATCCAACGAGTTCGAGATTGATTTCCGGGGGGCATTTTTCGGATTCAGGGGATTGGATCCATTTAGCGATACCTTTGAGGGCGAAAATAGTCATGAGTTTTGAGCGCCAGAGTGAGAAATTTGACTCCGAGAGAGTGGGAATGGAGTCTGTGAGGGTTTTTAGAAGAGGGGAGTTGAGATCCGTTGGTCCAGGCGAGGGGTTCGAATCCATGTTATCGCTCGAGATCGTCGGTGAAGTTGTAGCGATTTCGGCTTTTAACCATGAAGAGCTATAGAATTCTTGATTACCTGAACCAACAGACTGAAGGGGAAGGATTAACAATAATCAAAGACATAAAGAAAAGAATGAAGACAAGTTGGGTAAGGTCTCACTCAGTGCGGTCACAGACAAGGTAGGGCGCTCAAATAATAGGAATGAAAAGAGAAGGATGACAAGATCGTAGGACGAGACAAGTGTCTAGATAATAAAATGTGAGGATAATCAAGTTTAATCAGCAGAGTGCTTAGGATCCTTGATTGATGCAACCTCACATGTGAAAAAGAAGAGGAAGTCGAGTGTGTTGGGTTAGATGGTCGATGTCGGGTTAATGGATCGTAAGATGGAAGAATCTTTGTCGGCTTTGAAGATTGAGTAGGGGAGAGTCTTGAGGGGATTAGAGAGGTGGAGTTGGATTGGGAAGAAGAAAGAAGGAAGTGGGTGACGGAGTGAGTGTTGATGTGGAGTGAGGTGGAGAAGTGGATAATAAAATATGGAGCGGATGAAGATGGAGGATATGGAGCGGATGAAGATGGAGAATGTGGAGCGGATGAGGAGAGTGTGGAGAGGATGAAGGAGGAGAATGTGGAGCGGATGAAGGAGGAGAATATGGAGCGGGGATGGAAGGATGAGGATCGAACAAAGCGAGGGAGCAGGGAGGATGAAACGGAAAAGTGATGATGAAAGAGGAGCGCGAAAGATCACGTGTGACAGGTTGGGGAAAGGTTGTAGGTGAGAATGAGCGCGGTATGGGGTTCGCGAGATTTCCTCTCAACAAGATAAAACCCATAAACCAGCCTATTCCCCAAGGCCTCAATCCACCCCTCCAAAGGCCACCCCTCTCTAGAGACCCTTACGTCACACCCTTAACACCTCATCCACCCCAGTTCTCACCAACCTCCAGGATCACACCAGAAAGATTGAAGCTGGTTAACTTTGGGCCTGACAACTGGCTTGGAACTGAAGAAATAAATCTACTCCAGCATGTGATGGTCCTCAGAGAAAAGGCAATTGCTTTCACAGAAGAAGAAAGAGGACTCCTCAAGCACTCCTATGGGCTCCCTTACAAAATACCCACAGTACCCCATGAACCATGGCAGAAGAAACCTATACCCATTCCCCAAGCTATAAGGCCAGAGTTTACAGAACTAATAAGGAAGAGGATCAGAACAGGTCTTTATGAACAATCAACCTCCAGCTATTCCAGCCCTGTATTCCCTGTGGCTAAGGCCAATGGGAAGCTCAGAATAGTCCATGACCTCCAACCCCTCAACAAAGTCACTATCAAGGATGCAGGACTACCCCCAAAAATTGAAGAATTTGTAGAGTCCTTTGCTGGGAGGGCCTGCTATGGACTAGGAGACATCATGGGAGGATATGATGAGAGAGAATTGGATAGGACCTCAAAACCACTGACCACCTTTGAAAATACCCTGGGGAGGCTCCAGCTTACAAGGTTACCCCAGGGTGGCACCAACTCAGTAGCAGTCTACCAAGCCCAAATGACCTGGATACTTCAGGTGGAAATACCGGAACATGTGGGAATATTTATTGATGATGGAGGTATTAAAGGACCCAGAAGCAGGTACAATGAAGAAACACTTGAAGATAACCCACAAATAAGAAGATTTGTCTGGGAGTATGCCATGACCTTAGAAAGGATTTTATTTAGGATAGAAGAAGCTGGTTTGACTATCACAGGAGAAAAATTTGCTTGCTGTGTCCCTGCCCTTAACATAGTGGGGCATGTGGTATCTCAAGAGGGGAGGAAAGTAGCAGAACAGAAGCTGAATAAAGTTCAAAGCTGGCCCCAGCCGAGAAACAAAAAGGAAGCTAGAGGATTCTTGGGGCTTTGCTCCTATGTCAGGATGTTCATCAACAACTACTCAGCACTCTCAGCACCAATCAGAAGGCTTACTTGGAAAGATGTAGAGTTTAAGTGGGACAGTCAAAGTGAAGAAGCCTTTCTGTTACTCAAGAAGATAGTAGGAGAAGATATAACCCTCAAAATCATAGAATATGACAAGGATGCAGGAAGGATCATTTTAGCTGTGGATTCAAGTTACCTAGCAGCTGGTGCTGTCCTGATGCAAGAAGACAAAGGAGGAAGACCAAGGCCAGTCTACTATGAGTCAGTTGGTTTTTCAAAAACAGAAAAGAAGTATTCCCAGTCAAAATTGGAACTCTGTGGAGCAGCCAAGATACTCAAGAAACTCCAGACAACCCTGTGGGGACAGCACTTTGAGTTAAAAGTAGATGCAAAAGCCCTCATTGAAATGATCAACACCCCCAGCCTACCTAGTGCTCCTATGACTAGATGGGTGGCATTCATTCAACTATTTTCCTTTGACTTGGTCCATAAGCCAGGGAAGACATTCACAATGCCTGACAGCCTATCAAGAAGGCCAGAGGACCCAGAAGACCCAGAAGACACCAATCAGGATTTTGATGAAGAAGAAGAATGGATCAGTCCACACCCTGGCCTTGGATTAAAAATTAACTCTATTGAAGACCAACAACCATCCACACCTCCAGCTGGGTTCTGGGGGAGAATGAAGGAATATTTATTGACCATGAAGAAGCCCATAGGGTGCTCTGAGAAGGAACTCCAGAAGATCAAGAGGAGGTCACCTAACTTCTATGTGGAGGAAGGAAAACTAAAAAGGAGGGGAATATGGGGCCCTTAGCTGGTGCTGACATCTAAAGAAGATATGGAAAGGGTCATGAAGAGCCTGCATGAGGAATTGGGGCACAGAGGGAAAGGTGAGACATACAGAAGGATCAAGCTTAGGTTCTGGTGGGAAGGAATGAAGAAGATGACTAGGAAATGGGTCCAAACCTGTGAACCATGTCAGAAGAGAAGCAAGCTCCAGCAGAAAGAAGAAGGAAAGGCAACTATTACAAAGACCCTGTTTCAGAAGGTAGCAATGGATGAAGTACATGTCAAAGCAGGAAGATGGAAGTACCTAGTGGTAGCTAGGGATGACTTCTCAGGGTGGGCAGAGACAATGGGCCTGACTAGTCTCACCTCAAGAAACATAGCCACTTGGTTCCTATCTGAATGGATCTATAGATATGGGATCCCCAAGGAAGTAAAAGTGGATGGAGGAGGAGAGTTTAAAAAGGAGCTCCAGGCAGCCATGAAGAAGGTTGGAACAAAACTCAGAATGGTCACCCCTTACTACCCAGAGGCTCAAGGAATGGTTGAAAGGGGCAACAAGGAAATAAAAGATGCACTAATAAAGCTATGTGGGGAGAATGGCAGCAAATGGAAGGAATACCTCTCTCTAGTCACCTTTGCAGATAGGATCTCTACAAAAAGAACAACAGGATTCTCCCAATTTGAACTACAGTTTGGACAACCAGCAGTCCTACCAATTGACCTAGAAATGGAGACATACCTAGGATTTGACTGGGAGCAGGTGACTACCACTTCAGACCTCCTGAAAGCAAGAGCAGCAAAATTGGCTCAGAAGGAAGAACACATTCAGAAGGCAGCACAGAAAATGAAGGAAGCAAGAGAACTTTCAATCAAGTATTGGGACAGGAGATTGGCCCATAGGATAAGGAAACCACTCAAGAAGGGGGACCTGGTATTAGTCTACAATAGAACCCTGGAATCTCAATGGGGGCTACTCTTCAAGAATAGATGGAATGGACCTTATAAAGTGGTCAAACAACTAAACAAGGGGCCCTATGTCCTAGAAGAATTGGATGGAACAGTACTTAGCAGAAGATTCGCAGCAAGCCAGATCAAGAAGTTTTACAACAGAGGAGCCCCAATAGATGAAGAAGAGGAAGGACCAGAACAAGACAAAGGAGAGGAAGGACCAGAACAAGATGAAGAAGAAGAAGAGCCAGCAGAGGAAGGAGGAGAGGGAGAAGAACAAAGCTCCTAAGCAAAAGCCTAAACTGCTAAATATATCATTAAAAATATATAAAATAACAAAACTCCTAAGCAAGAGTTTAAACTGCTGATACAAAAAAAATATTAAAAAAAGAGTGAATAATAAAAAGAATAAATAAAATAAATAAACAAATGAAAAAAATGAAAAAAGAGGCTGTATAAAATAAAAGAAAAAGGCTCCTAAGCAAGAGTTTAAACTGCTGAAGAAATTAAAAAATAAAAAAGAAATAAATAAAATAAGAAATAAGAAATAAATAAAAAATTAAAAATTAAAAAAATAAAAAAAATGAATGAAGGAATGAAAATAAAGGAATGAAATAGTGAAAACATACTTTTGTCAAGAAGATTATTAATGTAAAAAGGATTCAACCCAAAGAGAACATGGAATACTAGGAAGAAGGAAGGGCCTGAAGACATCAAGATTGGCTTTAACTCAAGATTGGATCCAACTAAGTACTTTAAGATGTGTCAAGGTATCAAGGAAAAAGGGATCAATTAATCTTTGGCTAGAACTGTCTGATTGAAGGAATTACAGCAGGTTTCAAAGGAAAAAGTTATCTATCAGGTTTGAATAGATGCAAACAGGGTGTCAAGGCCTGAAACTAGAGAAAAGATTCAGAAAGAAAGGAAAAAGGTGGAATAAAATGAGGAAAATCTGTCTTTGGCCATGAGGTACCATAGGATATGGAGAAGGGGAAAGAAGATTCAAAGTCAAATCATAGGAACAGAGGAAAATGCCAAAACCTGTCTTGATCCAGAAGAAACCTACTATAATTCAACAACCAAGAAGAATGGAAAGGATTTAATTATATCTTTACTTGCTACATGGATACAATCAAGAAATATTTAAGAGGAAAAGATTTAGAGATAAAAAAATCAAGATTTCAACAGGACCAACTGGATCACTAGGATTCTCTGGACCTTTGTTTTATTCTATATGTGATTATTAGTTTTTTTATTTATGTCTTTCAAGATCAATACCAAGAAGAAGAAGAAAAAGAAGAAATAGAAGAAGAAAAAAAAAAAAAAAAAAAAAAAAGAAGAAGAAGAAGAAGAAAGATAGGATGTGGAGTCTGATGTCTATGGACAGGAATGCTGTGGACAGCATTAAGTCTGGGGGGAATGTGGTAGTCCAAACCTGTCCTATAGCCATCAGACTCACTTTTTTAGAATAACAACAGCTCAAACCCTCAAATTAACCTCAGAAATGGATTCTACATTGAAAATAACCCATAGTCACTCAGCCAACATACCCCTCTATCTCTCATGGATTAGAAGATACAGCCCAAGAAACCTTCAACTGTGGAAAACTCATATCCACCCAGGTGTCACATCTCTGTGGAAGACATAAGGCATACCTAGTAAACCCTCAAGTACATACCAGTGGCAGCTTATCCTCAAGACCAGGACCACACAACAACCAGTCCATCCAGAATACAGCATACAGATACAGGAGGCAGTGCAGCATGCCAGATCCAGTCACCTCATCCAGAATACAGCATACAGATACAGGAGGCAGTGCAGCATGCCAGATCCAGTCACCTCATCCAGAATACAGCATACAGATACAGGAGGCAGTGCAGCATGCCAGATCCAGTCACCTCATCCAGAATACAGCATACAGATACAGGAGGCAGTGCAGCATGCCAGATCCAGTCACCTCATCTAGAATATAGCATACAGATACAGGAGGCAGTGCAGCATGCCAGATGCAGTCACCTCATCTAGAATACAGCATACAGATACAGGAGGCAGTACAGCATGCCAGATCCAGTCACCTCATCCAGCATACAGTATACAGATCCAGGAGGCAGTGTAACCAGTCCAGATCCAGTCACCACAGCCAGAATACAGCAATACAGATACAGGAGGCAGTGCAGCATGTCAGATCTGGTCACCTGATCCCAACAAACATGCAGCAAATACACATACAAGAGGCTGTGCAGAAGTATACAGGAGCAATATATGCAGGAGAAAGTGGAACCAGCCTTAACCAGAACCAAACAAACCAACAGTATTGCACAGCAATACATGTAGGTAGAAGCAAGAATCACTGAATAAACTACCAGTACAGCACAGCAATATACCTTATCTGAACTACACAGCAATCTATGCAAGGCTGTGCATGCATGAAACCCCTGTACAAGCTTTTCCCAACCAGCAGAAATGCCTCATGTAACTGTACAAACTTTTCCCAACCAGCAGAAATGCCTCATGTAACTGTATCTCACTGTCCTCACCAGAACAGGGAGAACCCTCAGGGGCAGCCTTGAGCACCCCTGGGGGCAGGATTTGTCTATTTAAGGAGGGCCTCTCTGCCCTATCCAAGTTGTATACCTACTCACCTAATCATAACCACCCATCTCATCATCTATCCATCCACCCCATCAACCCATCCATCTGTGGTACCTACCCAGATACATATTAGTAGTGAACCAATTATAAAGAAACAGGAAATCAGAAACCAATTTATTAACCATATTTAACCAGTTAAACCACCCAACAGGTGCTTGAATAAGGGTTCTTCTGTGACCTGAATATTCAGCACCAGATTAAAGAAAACCCACCCATTAATTAATAAATAACCCTTACAAAGAAAGAGAGCACAACAAAAAGAAACTACCAACCTTTCCTCTACCCAGCCCCCTGTGGGTAAACCCATCCTTGGGTCCTCTCCTGAACCATCCCTTTGATAAAACCCTTGAACCCTTTGATATTGGGATACTGGTTAAGATCACATATATCTGATCAATGATTAACCAATAATCCAATACATCTGGTCTATTCTTCAACAAACCCTACCAATAACAATTAATAACTAACCTAGGTCTGATCTGAGACCTATTTTAAGTCTCAAAGAAACCAGCCATTAATTTAAATAAATTATTGTGCAGACTTACTATAGTACTAGAAGGGCAGGCAATTCAAAACCACTCTTAGTATATACTATTACTCCAAAGGAGTAGAAGCAATACTAAATTCCCCTTCAAGGACTGCCAGCAAGCTATTTGCTACTTTATTTATATAATCCCACAGGAGTCTCTACAACGGCAGGAGGCGGGGTGATCAGTCCATTCAAATGCGCGCGGGGACTGATCCGCTGCTCAGATGCACGCGGGGGACTGTACCGCTGCGCGCGTGACTAGGTCACGGGATTACCTGCGCGGGAATTCAGTTGCGCGGGAGTCCGGCGCTGTAGGGACGCGGGGCTGCGTGCGGGAGTTGGCGTATGCGGGAGTCCAACGCTGTAGGGACGCGGGGCTGCGTGCGGGAATTTGCGTACGCGGGAGACCAGCGCTGTAGGGACGCGGGGCTGCGTGCGGGAATTTGCGTACGCGGGAGACCAGCGCTGTAGGGACGCGGGGCTGCGTGCGGGAATTTGCGTACGCGGGAGACAAGCGCTGTAGGGATGCGGGGCTGCACGCGGGAATTTGCCTACGCGGGAGACCAGCGCTGTAGGGACGCGGGGCTGCGTGCGGGAATTTTGACAAAACACAATTTCCCGTGTAACTCCTAAACTACACAAAACACCTGGATTTCGACTGAAATTTAGGTGTGAAACCTATACATGACATATCATGTGAAATATTAAAATGGCTAAAAGGTGCCATACTGGTGCCGTGGTCATTTACCATTTTCTATTGAATTAATTAAAAATATATAAGGAGTAAGAATTCAAGGGTGGGGTCAGTGAGTGACCCTTCCTTATTTTGGGTGGGGAATCTATTTCTGCAATAATATTTATGGATTTCCTACTCCTTTATTTTATAATAATTTTATTTATTCATTTATCTTTGTTCCTTTTAATTTTGTTAATATTATTATTGTTGTTGCTTTGTCAGGTTGCTCTGTGCTAAGTAGCAGGCTGACATTTATTATTTATTCTATCACCTCTGGTGGCTAAAAGATATCAAGGACCTTGGCATCCAGGATGCTGACAATTGGGGTCTGGCCGGGAAATATTCCATTTTATGATATTTAAAATCTTGGACCAGACATTTCATGTGAAAATAATCAAAGATATCATTTATCTGAAATTTTGACTTTGATTTATCACTAATTCCTTTTGCAGTGGATTTGAAATCCAATGCAGGATTAATATTATATTACTTAAATGTTTTAAAAATAAGAAAAGAACAATGCATTAAAAATTATAAACCAACGGTTTGGGAAGCTTTAACTCCAGGTGAAAAACTTGAAATCTCTCTTCACCTTAAAAAACTACACAAACTCCTGGAACAAGAAGATCTTGAGAGAAAAATAAATTTTCAAGCTCTATTAAGACAATACAAATCTTGGAAGAAATACCTTCTAAATTACTTTCTGAAATATAAAATTAAGTAAAAAACTCTATAAAATTATTTTTTTAAAATAATGTTAATATATTTCTTTGACCAATAAAATCTGTCTTTTATAAAATCAGTGAGCACTCCTATCCCAGAATTTATGGCCCCTGAAGTTGATCATGGGGATCAAGAGGTACCAGAAATTTCTGGAATTCCTGAAAAAATATATTGGACTGGATAAGACCTCATTGGGACTCACCAAGACCCTTTTGGATTACCTTTTCAATATAAATTCAATCCTGATAAAGTCTTAGTGCCTTTAAATATTAACTTAATTTGAAAATAACTTATTATTATGGATTTTACTTTTGAAGAAAAATACTTATAAATATTTCAATATGAACAGACGCAACACAACCTGAGGGAGATTTCCTTCCTATGGATCTTTGCCAGGAGCTCCCAATAACCGTGAGGTATCCCATAATGACAACAATGAGGGGGTTAGAGCCCATGAGTCAAATGTTGGTGGAAAAGGAGCAGAAACAAGTGCTGCTGCCCTCCCCCAACCTAGTACAGGTGAAAGTAGTAGAATAAAAACCCTCTCAATTGCAAGAAGGTTCTCTACAACCACCCCAGCAGAATCTGGCCAAGGAAGCCAAGATCAAAGGCTTATTCAAAGAGCACATGAAATTCTGGGAATAGTTCAAAGAAGCCCAGTCCAAAGAGGACTTAATACAATGAAGACTTGATATCCATGAAAAAAATAATGTCCCAAGCAAATTTTTCCCAGATAGCTCTTCAGTAGATGATCCCCAGGAAAGAGGTAGAATCCTACATAGAAAAATGGAATCCTTTGGATCAATTTTCCCAATTGAAAGGAAAAGGATCAGCAAAGAAGAGATCCTCTTCCCATCCTAAGCCCAAGGGAAAGAAAGATTGGGATCAGATAATATCATTATCTCAAAAGTTGAAACAATTTGACCACAATTAGCTTCTAATCCTGAACCTAGTGTTTTGTCTAAACAAACCTCAGATGCAATTACTTCCTTTTCTAATGATATTAGTCATAATTTCAAATTTTTTTGTGGTAATTTGGATGCTGTTTACACCAAATTGGATATTTTTTCTTAAATAGCGGCCAAATTAATTAGTAATCAATCAAAGGCTGTGGGGATGGAGGATCTTAAGGTACATACAGAAAAATTATTGGAAAAAATTACAAAAGGTAAGACCAGTCAAACCCAAAAAATTGAGAATATGTAATCAGTTATTCAAGAAGATTTTATTATGTCCATCCAACCATTGATACAAGAATTAAATAATGCTACTAAAAATTCCGTTCTTCCTCTTAATGAAAAATAAGATCTGCTTAATAGTAAAGTGGAACTTCAACTTAATTTGATCAAAAATGATCTTAGGGACTTAAAAGTTTGTCTCACCAACCCCTTGGTTAGTACCACAGAGTAACCAAAACTTCCCAGAAAAAAAACTACCCCTTATGCACCACCCTTAACAGGACTGCAAAGGAGTGACACTTTGAGGCCTATTCCTACTCCTGAAATGGAGCCTTTACCCCCTATCTCTGAATGGCCTAAGTTCTCTGGTGAAGGAGAATACAACCATATGAATTTCATCAAATATATTGACTATACAATAAACTCATATGACCTGCCAGAAGCTATAGCTCTAGTCAGCATGCCTAGGCTCTTTGAAGGAGAAGAACTAGATTGTTTTATCATTAAAAGAGAGCAAGTAGGATCCTTACCATGGAATTCTTGGAAACTATTAATTAAAAAAAAATTTGTTCAAGGATGTGGAAAAGAAAAATGATTAAGAATTTTGAAAATTCCTTATTTGACCCCTCTAAATATAAACTTCATAACTTTTTTCTGGAATAGAAGAGGAGACTAGATTGCTTCTATCCCAATTCTGACAAAGAAGAGGTTAATGGATACTTTTTAATCTATGTCTGGGTCATCTTAACCATGGTTTAAGATGAAAAATTTGTATGGATGCTGACTTACCAAAACTAATCAATGTGTTAGAAGAAGTGATAGATATGAATTGATTGAAAAAAAGGCTCCCTATAGACCTCAAGAGAGCTTCAAAAATAAAACAATTGGGGAAAAACCTCCTCATATGACTGTCCCTAATAATAAGAAACCTGCTGAGAATAAGAATAAGGAAAGAATACTTTGAACTTGTTTGAATTGCAACAAAACTGGGTACATGAGACAAGATTTCCCATTACCCAAAAGAAAAATAGCAGTCATGGAAGGAGAACCAGCAACTGAGGATCACTTGAATGATGAAGAAGCAGCTGAAACTGAAGGTTAATTGTTGGAATATGAATTGATCATGACCAATCCTATAAGTGTAATAGAGGGTGATATAGGTACTTCTGTGGAAATTAACATTATTGATGGTGAATCCAGTTTGAATCAAAAGTGGGAACCTTCTATAATCCCTAGACATATTGCTGAAGCTAAACCATTAACAGTGAAACCCATGAGTGGTAAAATTTACACCACAGGCCAAAATTGCTATGCAACAGGACTATATACAGCAAAACCAATAAGCTTACTACTTGACAGTGGGGCTTTTTTTCATGTGTCTTAATTGATTTTTTGGAAAAATGGGATCCCACTTGGAAAGATCACATGTAGCCTGTCCTAAAGGCCAAATTCAGCTCTTGCAACTCTAATATGAGTGCTATTGGATTATGACTGCCTCCATAGCACTTCCCCACACCAACGGATCCCTGAGGATCCAAGAGGAATTTGTAGTTTTACTTAATGGATTATGTGAATACCTGATAATAGGTAATGATATTTTGTGTCTATATGGCATAGATGTCTTCCAAATTAAAGGAAGATAATTTATTGTAGAATTTAATTGGGACAAAAAGTTCAATATATGCACTAACCAGACATATGACCCCTCTTCCACCTATTAGAAAAACTGGGAAGAATTCAACCAAGAATACTTCTCTCAAGCTTCTTTCAATAAGAAACTTTCTGAAGAACAGAAGAAAGATATACTGACCATTTGTTTTGAGAATCAAAGTGCTTTCTGCGCCAGATTTAATCCCATTTGTAATATCAAAGGGCATGACATGGTTCTGAAATTAAACATCAAAACTCCTTACCCATTCAGCCTAAGGAGGCCTGCCTATCCGTCTAGCCCTAAATCCAGGTTGTCTCTTGAAGGGCATATTCAAGAACTAATCAACCTGCAAGTATCATGGAAAGTAGTCCACAATGAGAAAGTGTTTATAACTACTCCTTTTATTATTTTCAGCCTCCTGGATTCCAAGATCCTTGCTATCCTTTAGCTACCAGAGGTGATAGAATAAATAATAAATATATTATTCAATAAATGCAGCAAAAATCTGTAAAATATATGGATAAAGCTTATTGCAAGGTTAATTGGTTTGGATATGGTTTATTTTTATAAATCAATATAAATCAATTGATCATTAAATATTTTTATAGAGGGGCCCCAATTATATTGGGGATCTTTAACACCTCTCTTCAGGGAATTCAGTATGAAAAAAAGTAGGCCTGTTTACTTTGGAACCTTTAATTTATTTTTTAAAGGATATATTTCCCAAAAATAATATGTATATAAAATACACGGTGGAGTGGCAGGGAATTTTCACCAAGCTTCCACGACAGAGAAAAGAAAAAAAGACTCACTGGTATATTATTAAATCCTGTTGGTACCTGTTTGGGGCGTGCACTGATGGGTTAAACCTGTATACTGGGGTTATAAGGTTTTTCAGCGGTTTAAATTGATAAAAAGGGTTGGGGACGGATATTATTAATCAGACTAAAGCCATAAATCACTTAATTATCTCTTATAAGTATTTCATTACCTTGGAAATGTTTCTGGATATAAATCTAACTGGGTCTCTGGGTATCAACAACCTCAAAAAGGGGCCTTTATTTATATCTTTTTGAGTCCCATTTCTGTACCTCTGAGAGCTATAGGGTCTCAAGGGGACGGTTGCTAAGGCTAGCAGAGCAACCAGTGCTGACCCTGCATGTTCTCTAGATGCTTTAGCCTGGTTGGGAGCTGGATCAGTCCGGATCTGGAGCTATTACCAATAATATTTTATTAATTTGTTTGGAAAAAGCGCCTAGTTGGTAATATGATCTTCCTTTAGTCTTGTATGTCATGAGAATTTAATGAACTTGATTGAATATTATAAATGTTGAATATTCCACAAACAGTTTGAAGTAAAATAGCTCCTGTTTATGCCACTCTAAGTTTAAGTTCTTGTCCTTTGAAGTTGTTATCATCAATTTTTGAAATTGGTGTTGGTTTATTCAAATAATTTACTAAAAATAATTGCTTGGAATTTATATGTAATGTATTTGCTTTTTTGGATTGAGGGAAAGCCTACGGAAATGGATATTTCTTCAAAATTTCTCAAAGGTCATGGGAAGTAGTTTATTAGACTCTTCTAATCTCTTATTGGTTATTTTCGAAGTTCAATGATTTTTGGTAAAATAATTTATTTAAAATAGTTTCTTTGCGAAATTTAGTAATATTTTTACATATCTGGGTTCATGAAATCTTCAAAAAAATTTGGTGTCATGAAGTCCTCATTTATGTCAAGATAAGATAGGTATGCAAGCCTCCAAAGTTTTTAGTAGTCTTTTTCGACATTTTATGTATTTATTTATATAATTTATTTAAATATTTAAAATCATCCTTTTATGTATTTTTAATTGATTTATCTAGTTTTTTATTCAAGTTCTACGCGTGGAGATATTTATTACATAACCTGGATCTATTAGTATGGTAGTAACCTTTCTGATTGGTACCTTGACAGCGGTTCCTCATCCTGTGTTGATGGCTGTCGCGCCTTTCGCTTTGGATCTCCCCATGGTTGCGCATTGGTCGCCTGCCTGGGGCGGCGCGCCCACTTGTCAGCCGTTGCTCTCACGCAGGTTTATACTCTTTCATCTGTCATGCCAGTGCACGGGGGAGTGTTGAGAAAATGCTTTTTTGTTGATAACTCCCAAAATATACAGAATTCTCTAATTCTGACTAAATTTTAGCTATGAAACCTAACCCTGGGTTTTTGTGTGAAATGATTACAGTGGCTAAATGTGGATTGGTGGCGCTGTGGGCTAAAAATTCACTATTATGTGATTCAAGATGGGTAAGGAGTAGGAATTGGAGGGTAGGGTTGCTGATTGACCCTACCTAAAATTAGGTGAGGAGTCCAAATACTCAATAATATTTTGGATATACATACTCTTTTTTGTTTTTTTATTAATTTGAATTAATTTTCTTATTATTGGTGCTTCTGTCAGCTCGCTCTGACATAGTAGCAAGCTGACAATAATAGCATGGTATAATTATAAGTCAAGAATTGTTGGAGACTTCAGAATGCTGAATAATTATACAGAAGAAGACTACTATCCTATCTTCCGGATCAATCACGCTCTGCATAACTTTTCAAATTCAAAATAAATCACTACAATTGATATGCTTAAAGGATTTCACCAGATAAAAATAAGTTGT
The DNA here is from genome assembly GCA_025617555.3 of Puccinia polysora. NCBI lineage: Eukaryota > Fungi > Basidiomycota > Pucciniomycetes > Pucciniales > Pucciniaceae > Puccinia > Puccinia polysora. Next base: position 29,383,451 of record CM062638.1, on the reverse strand, counting down.
GAGAGTAGAAAGTTTAGGCAAATAATCTGTCAAATAGGTATACATGAATACCTCAGAATGCCTTTTGGTATAAAAAATTCCCCATCAAACTTCAAAAGAATGATGGATACAGCTCCAGGAACTTACATCAGGCAAGTATGGATGATGTTTTATATAGATGATTTCATTATATACTCTGATGATTGGGAGAATCATATAAATTAGGTCAGATTAGTCCTCCAGAAAATTTAAAAATTAGGATTAAAATTTTCTATGAAGAAATGCAACTTTTGGTATGGAGAACAAAGAGCTCTGGGACATATAGTATCTGGATCAACTCTAGCTGATGATTAAGATAAAATAGCTGCTTTGATGAATAGACCAATGCTACAGAATAAAAAAGAGTTGCTATCCTTTTTTATTTCCTGTAGTTATTACAGACAATATATCTCAAAATTTGAAGTGTTATCTAAAAGCTTTTAAAAAGTATGCAATAAAAATACTCTCTTTGAAATGACACATGAGAGGTGGAAAGACTATGAAGACTTAAAATTAGCTATGAATTCTGCCCCAGTACTAATACAACCAGATTACTCCAAACCATTTAAAATATACATTGATGCTTGTGTTAATGGGTTAGGGGCAGAATTATACCAAGAAAGGATAGAAAATGACAGGCCTGTAGAGAAAACTGTACTTTTCATATCCAGGCAGATCAAAGATACTGAGAAAAGATATGGAGCCGGTCAAATGAAATTCCATGATAACTGCTCATCAGGAAATCTTTCTACTGAGAGAAACCTAGAAAAAGTTAAAAAAACTGCTTGATGGAAAAATTTGAGAGAAGCCACCATTGAGTATGATGCTAGTTGTGATAATTGGAAGAAATACAATATAACCAATGGCAAGAGATTTGGAATTCTACAGAAGATTGCTGAACCCAAAACTAGATGGGAAACTATTAACATGGACTTTGTCACAAGACTACCCCCAGGAGGAACACACTCCTATAGCTCTGTCTTGGTCATAGAGGACTGGTACTTTAAGAAAGAAAATTGTTCTACTAATCATAAAGAGGATAATGCCAAGGATGTGGCTCTGCTACTTTGGAATAGGATTATAGCTAATGTAGGTATACCAAAATTTCAGAACCCAAATCCACTTCTGAATTCTCAAGGAATTTACTTGATATATTGGGAACTAACCTAGACTTTTCTACTGCATACCATTCTCAGAATAATGGGTTGGCTGAGAGTGTTAAATCCTCCTCCTAATCCTCATCCCAAGCATCCTAAGATGGCCACAACATACTCTGCCAGCCCGCGCACTGCTAGCTCACAGTTGGCGCAGCTACCACTCTCTCTCCAGCTTGCGGCGCCTGGCCTCACTCATCAACTCTCCCAGGGACTCAACCATTGCCTTTCCTTTTTCCTTTCTCTTGAAAGTGTGATCTTCTCTCCAATTTCATTTCTGATTCTCTTCTGTTCATTTTCCTCTTTCATCTCCTTTGTCCTAACCTTTCTTTCCTTCTTATCATTCTCAATCCTCTCACCTCTCAATCCACCTCGTCAACATAACAACAATCCCCAATCAATTTTCCTTGATTCAACACCAACATCCCAGCCACAAACTCTCAACGTTCATTCTTCAACTCAAATCTCCATTTTCAATCCAGATTCCCTCAACGCTCATTGTCAACTGTCTGGTATGATTTCCGCTGTCCTTTTTCTATCTGCTGTTTTCTTCAATTCTTTAGTCTCTTGTCTCTCAACTGAATCCTGTTATTTCTCAGACTGTGTCACTTCCCTCTTAGTCTTGACTTCTTCATTTCAATGAAATTCAAGCTACACAGTTAAAAGCCAAATTGCACGACTTGCTAATCTTCTGTCAAGACCATGGAGGCACCTGGCTCATTTGATGGATTTTGGCAAATCATGCTTAAAGCCAAACTCAAAGCTTTTCCCAACCTCACCAATGTGGTGCCCCATCCTGGACACCCTGGCCAGTGCGGAGACTTCAATTTTTTTTTATGATTTTTCCTTATCATCATTCATAGGCATCATTATCAAAAAAAAAATCTTTGATCTGGAATAGGGTTCCATTTGGTTCCCAGCCTCCCAACTGCTCATTCTCTCAGTTGGGAAGGACAATCATCACTGGTTTCCCGGGAAAGTCTTCTGTTGCCTGCGCAGGTTGGTGATGTGTCCCGCGCCCCTCAAGGATTCTGACCGCGCAGTCATCCGCAGGCCAGCGGTTTCCAAGGGGCATCAGCCTGTCTGCGCGGCCCATCACCTCAGTCTCACCTGCCTTTGCCCACCATGGGCACGGGCTGGTGTTCCTTTTCATCCCCTCTCATTCATTTCCTTTTATTATTTCATTCATCCTCAAAAAAAAAAAAATCTGCTCTATTTGTAGTATCTCTTGTAAATAGTTTACAGGGACCCATGGCCCATAAAAGGATGGGCTCTCCCCAGGCTTTTGTTCATCATCCATGGGAGTGTGTGCCTATGTACCCCCCGTTATTGTGAAATTAGATCCTCATCCTTATCCTGGGTATATCTCTGATTGTCCCCTGATCCATTTTTTAACCTTAGTCTTTGCCCCTCTGTGGCCTGATCCTTATCACCAACAAATAGCCTTGCTGGTTGAAGAAAATTCTGTCTGTTGGAATTTTTGAGTGTGTTATACCACTCCTTGATCCCTTTCTCTGACCATACTGGTCTTGATCCCTGATCATCTTTCTGGAGCCAATCACAATTGATTGAAGAGGTCTTATTAAGCTTAAGACCTGGAGTGTTATACCTCCCTTTATTTTCTTTGGAGTTGCATTCTGACAGCCTACTCTTGAGTCCCTTGAGAAGTGTTGAGGTTATCCTTGCTTCAAATCAGTTACTGTTGCCTTTAGAGCTTCTTAAACATTGTGCTTTGTCTTGTACAGCCACCCTCAGTTATCTGGTACCCTTCAAGCGCTTGATTGGGGAGAGTTGGGCAGGTTCATTGAGAACCTGGAGGTTGTTTGGGTTTAAGTTCATCATCCTCAATCTTCTGCTGACAACCAGAGTTATTAGCTTGTGGGCTTTGTTTACATACAACAGCTTTTGTTCTTTGAAATGTAAGCAGACTTTAACTTCTTTTGTTCAAGTTTTCCCTGCATAATCTTGTCTCAGATAGTGCTGTTCCATTGCTACCAAACTATTATCATCTTTATCCTCTACTCCTTGATTCCTCATTTACCAGGTTCTGGACCTTGATCTTGGTTACATCTAAATATTTTTGTAACACTCAGGAGGGCAGCCCAAACAGCACCTTTCCCCTCCACAGAACTGCCACAGCCTAGCACCGTTTGGAGTCTTACACCGACAAAAACTACTTGATCTGGAAAGATAAAATATCTATCCTCTTTGAACTCAAAGGAATCAAATCTAACCTGGATGACAATGTCAAAAATCTCAGCTCTTCCAACAACCTCAAAATCTGCATAATCATTCTTTCCAAAATCAACACTACTACTCACAATAACGTAGCAAATCAGGACAACATCAACTCAGCCAAGAGTCTCTGGAAGACCATCAAGGAGAGTTTTGCATCATCTCAAATGGCAAACCAAGCTAGAGTCTTCAATAACTTCCTATATCAGTCTTTCAAACCCAAAGCAATTTCTTCCTTCATCACAGAAATCAAAATATCCCTCAAAAAGATGATTGCCGTTGGTATAGAACTCCCTACGGATATACTGGCCTACCTTGTGCTTTTCAAATTCCCAACTTCCCTCCATTCACTCCAACAACAAATTATGCATTCCGACAAGGAAGTTACCGCTGATCTTGTCCTCAACCATCTTACCCAACTTGCAAATGAATCAAAGTCTAAAATTACCAAAGGACCAGTTTGAGAAAACTCACTCGTGTCTAACAAACTGAAAACCTCAACGGCCAAAGGTCCTTGCTGCAAGCAAGGTTACCACAACCCAAACGCAACAGATCATCCTGAGGAAAGGTGCTGGCACAAGTACAAACACCTCGCACCAGATTGGTGGAAAGAATTGCAGGGGAAATGGAGAGCTCAACGGCAATACAAAAATCCCAAAGTAGCTCATTATCTTACTCTTCTCACAACATCGATTAACAAGGTCAATGCTGATCATTGGATCATTCTCAACTTTGGGGCCTCATGCCACATGTTCAATTCAACTGAATACTTCACATCCCTTCAAGAATGCGGAGAAGGACACATAAGTACCAGAAAAGATGGTGCAACTCTCCCAATTAAAGGAAAAGGAGATGTCTTCCTTACTTGGAAACATTCCCAAATCCGTCTTTCCAATTGCTTGTTTGTCCCAGATTTAGTTATCAACCTCATCAGTCCCGGAACCCTGTTCTCTGAAAAGCAATGCTCAATTTTTGCCCACGGAAACTCCTTCAAGGTTTTCCGCTCCAAAGTCCTCGCGTTCAAAGGATTCATCCGCGACAATCTCTTTGCCCTCAATCTTCCTTTGTCAATTGGTAATCACTCCAGAATGAGCTACCTGACTCAAAAAACCTTTGATGACAATAAATTGCTTTACCTCCATCAATCTCTTGGCCACGCTAGCCCTCTTTGGTTAAAGAATGCACAACCAAACATTCCTAACGCCCTAATTGAAAATTTCCAATTCCCAGACTGTGCCTTCTCCAAAATCACCAAAACCCCTTTCAGCAAGAAAGCTACCCTTGCCTAAAAACCGTTTGAAAAACTCCACTTTGACCCCATGGGATCAATAAACCCAGAATCCGGCAACGGGATGAGGTACATCATGACAATTGTCAACAGCTGGTCTGGTTATATATCAGCTATTCCTCTAAGAAACAAATTTGACACTTGTCTTAATCTTTTATCCATTCTCAGATTTGAGAAGCAAAAACAAGGGAATTTTCACTCCACCATCTGCTCTGACGGCAGAGGCAAATTTTTGTCTCACAAAATACAATCCTTCTTCGAAGAGAATGCTATACAACACATTCTAACTGAACCGTATCACCACAAACACAAGGGACGGGTGGAGCGCGCTAACCAAACTATAGCTGAATTCATCAGAACCAATCTTCAATCTTCCAAGCTTCCGCAGTATTTTTGGGCTGAAGTGGCTAAATCCTTGACCCTCATGCTCCGCCAAATCCCAAAGCTCCGGCATCAGAAATCCCCATACATAATCTTCATCAACAAGTCACTTCTGCTGGACTAATTCCACCCCCTGGGCTCCAAAGTAGTGTACCTGAACATGAAACTTTCAAGTGGGGACAAATTTGCTGATTGGGGGCTCGCAGGAACTCTCATAGGCTTCAATCCTGATCTACTCTCATACCACATTCTCAAACCCAAAAACTCAATCATCTCCTCCAAGAACATCAAGATTATCAAATCCAATGCAAATGCTCCCTCCAACAACAACTTGCCAACTGTTAGCCCGCTTGACATTGACTTTCCAACTACTACCAGTACTTCCCCTTCCAGAAATTCTCCTACCACCAACTCACATCCTCTACTAGGCAATCCTACTCCCTCAGAATCTGATTCATCCTTGTCCATTGACAATCAAGACTCCAACTTGTCAATAGATGTAGCTGAGGAACTCGCTCCCTCCAGGCTGCTTTGCAATTGATTGTTGCTCAAACCTCCCATTCATTATGGCTATCACCACTACTTTGTTCCAAAGTCCTACAAACAAGCAAAGAAATGTCAAGAATTTCAAAAGTGGCAATTGTCAATGAATGTTGAACTAAACGGTATAGAAAGCATGGAAGTATGGGAAGACTACGACGGGCCTGAACCAGCCAATCCTCTAAATACAACCTGGGTTTATTGCATCAATGATAATTGCCACGGGGACCCCCTCATCTACAAAAGTCAATTATGCGTACAAGGGTTTAATCAAATCTACGGGCTTGACTATCAAGATACTTTCTCCCCAACAGGAAAGGCAGCTTCACTCAGACTAGCACTTCAGTTCGGGCTCTACCACAAGCTACCAATCTCTCAATTTGACTTCAAGAGTGCATTTCTGCATGCTCCTCATAACAAAGACGGGATCATAAAAACCCCAAAAGGATGCCTTAGAAACTCCAAATATCTCAATCTAAATAAATCTCTTTACAGACTCAAGCAAGCCCCTCTGAACTGGTTCAACACCCTGACTCAATGGCTATCCAGCCAGGGGTTTCATGAATCCTCCAGCAATCCCTGCCTTTTTTTGAATCCCCAGCATAAATCAATCATCTTCTTCCACGTCAATGACCTCATCCTTATCTGTCTTGGCAATCAATTCAAACAGAACTTCCTCAACCGATTTCCAAACTCCACCGCACACGAGCCAAACACCATCCTCGGCATGAAGTATTCCCAGGAGAACAATAAAATTCTTTTTTCCCAACCAAAATACATCAACCACGGACTCAAAGAACTCAATCTCAGTGATTGTCACCCATCCTCAATTCCGCTGACTGCCCACCTAAATCTGCGACCCGCCATGGATGAAGAACATGAAGAACTCAAATCCCTCAACCTCAACTACCAGTCTGCAGTCTTTCTGATGAATTACATTGCTTGCCTCACTTGCCCAGACATCAGTTACGCCGTTTCCAGTCTGGCTCAATTCTACAAACAACCCAGAATCAATCACTGGCGGGAAAGTAAGTGCTGCTGGAAATACCTCAAGGCAACTAAACACCTCTTTCTTGTGCTGGAAGTGAAACACCCCAAGACTCAACTGCATTGTTACAGCAACGCTACCTGGAACAACAATCTGGAGACAAGACACTCCCAATCCGGCCAACTCACCCTGCTATTTGGATCCCCCATCTCTTGGATCAGCTATTGCCAGAGGAACGTTACTCATTCAACCACCAAAGCAGAACTAAATCCACTGGTGGATTCATTCCTCGAGGCTATATGGATGAGAGGGCTCATATTGGAAATTCAGAAAAAAAACCGATTCAACCCAGTCTACATTAAATTGACAATAAGGGGCTCAACAAAAAAATAAAGAAGTTTGGGTGCAACTCCAAGACTCGCCATATCAACATCAAAACCAAAGCCATCCGCGAAGAACTCAAGGCCAACAATCTTAAAATCAATCTCATTTCTTCTTCTGATATGATTGCCAATGGCTTAACAAAGGCTTTATCTAAAGCCTCTTCCGCGAAACTTCTTCAAGTCATCAATTCTCAGTTCACGCATCCTGAAATCCTACCAGCCATGGGGGGTGTTAAATCCTCCTCCTAATCCTTATCCCAAGTGTCCTAAGATGGCCACAACATACTCTGCCAGCCCGCACACTGCTAGCTCACAGTTGGCGCAGCTACCACTCTCTCTCCAGCTTGCGGCGCCTGGCCTCACTCATCAACTCTCCAGGGGACTTGACCATGGCCTTTCCTTTTTCCTTTCTCTTGACAGTGTGATCTTCTCTCCAATTTCATTTCTAATTCTCTTCTGTTCATTTTCCTCTTTCATCTCCTTTGTCCTAACCTTTCTTTCCTTCTTATCATTCTCAATCCTCTCACGTCTCAATCCACCTCTTCAAATTCACAACAATCCCCAATCAATTCTCCTTGATTCAACACCAATGTCCCAGCTGCAAACTCTCAACGTTCATTCTTCAACTCAAATCTCCATTTTCAATCCAGATTCCCTCAACGCTCATTGTCAACTGTCTGGTATTATTTCCGCTGTCCTTTTTCTATCTGCTGTTTTCTTCAATTCTTTAGCCTCTTGTCTCTCAACTTAATCCTGTTGTTTCTCAGACTGTGTCACGTCCCTCTTAGTCTTGACTTCTTTCTTTCAATGAAATTCAAACTACAGAGAGAATAATACAAACTCTAGAGGACATGTTAATGAAATTCTGCAGTTTTGGTCCAGAATAAAAGAATTCAAATTGATACTATCATGACTGGGTAAGCTTACTCCCAGCATTGGAAATGGCTTATAATATTAGCAAACACTCCAATACCAAAGAGATCCTTATATATTGGAAAGAGGATGGATCCCAAAACTCCCTAGGAATAAATTGAGCCAGGACTTTGCATCTATTCCCCCAGCTCCCTGGATTTTAAAAAGATGATACATCTGGCTAACAATGATTCCCAGAAATGTGTAGAAGAATCTGTAGAATGTAATAAAAAGAGATGGGATAAATCACACAAAGAACCTGATTTTAAGGTGGGAGATCAGATTTTTCTATCCACCACCAACTTTAACAACCTAGCTGGGAAAAGAAAATTGAAGCCAGCCTTTGTGGGAGCCTTTTTTATCAAGAAACTAAATGGCCAAAATGCTGTAGAAGTAGTTCTGAGTAAATAATTCTCAAGGAAGCACCCAGTATTCTCTGTAAGTTTAGTAAAACATTTTCAACCCAGAGAAGGAAGCAAACTCCCTCTGTTAGTAATCCAAGTTGAATCTGACCCTATGAAAGACAAGGGTAAATTAAGCAGAATACTGAGAGAAAAGAAGGAAAGAATTCAAGGGAAAGATTTTATACTATACTTAGTTAGATAAAAAGGAGAACCTGCAGACAAAGATGAATGGTTCCCAGAGAGCAAAATACCTGAATGACCAATACATCTTTGGAACTATAGAGCCATTAAGAGACACTAAAGCATACATGGATTATTTTTTCTCTCCAGACTCCAATTTATTTCAGATATGGACATATCTTTGAGTGAGGGAATGTCAGCTTGCTACTGCTACAGAGCAATGTACAAAAGTAACAGAAAAAAACATAAAATACAAAAACAAATAAATAAATTATGAAGGAAGAAATAATCTTCATATATGATTCCCTATTCAAATTTTCCGCTTAATTTAAGGTAGTTTCACTCACTGACACCTACCCCAAATTTGCACTCCTTGTATTTTTAAATAATTAATGAAAGATTAACAGAAGACATGTCCATGAGGCTTTTTGGCCATTTTAATATTTCACATGAAACCCCAAATATAGGTTTCACAGTCAGAATGTGTCAGAATCCATAAATTCTGGGATTTAGAGGGGTTATGTGTGGAAAAGTGATTTTTCACAATTCGCGCACGCAGCCATGGCAAATAAGACATCTGCATGCAGCCACGGAAACAAAGACATCTGCGTGCAGCTGAGCAGCAGCACCACCCTGCTTTCTACATGACATGAAAATTTGGGTATGAAGTACCAGGAATCTGACAAGTATGCAATCGTGGGACAACAGGCTGACAAGCCAACAAAATAAATGAGAGTTGAGGTACCGGGTAAAGGTGCTACTACCAACACAGGAACATACCACATGTGTAATACATGTCCCTGTGGATTTTACATAGTTTAAAAATACATAAAAGTATATAAAATGACTTTAAATAAGAATTTTACATAATTTTACAAAATATACTAAGTAAATTCTAAAATTTCAAAAAATAACATAACTAAGCTTGAGAAATCTTTTAAAAGACCTTCAAGTTAAAAATGTGAGAACTTCAAAATATCAAAATGTCCGTGAAATAACAAAAAAATTTGAATATTAAAAAAAAATTACATACATTCCCAAAGAATATATTTTCAATTAATCATTTCAAGTAAATGAACAAAATTTATAAAATAAAGACCAAAATCATTGTTATGATTTTGTTCCCATCAGTGAATACATAACAAGAACTTATCTTAAATAAGATTATCTGCAGGAATGTATACTAAGAATAAATATCAAAAATCTGGGAATATTTACTAAGGATAATTAATGGAATAAAGATCATGTGGATATATAAGGCATTATTCACATGCCAACAACTAAATCAAAGAGTTAAATAATTCCATTATCCTGTGGAAATAGATGCTACCCGTGTTATAGCACTAATAACTCGTAATGGGATACCACTGGCTCAACTGCAAGCCTTATAATCTGTGCCTTTGCGCCCCTATAGCCCTCACAAGTACAGAATTAGGACCCAAAAATCTATAAATAAAGAGCTCTCTGAGGTATTGATACCCCAGACCCAGTTACATATACATCCAGACACCATTCCAAAGTCATCAAGTACTTATAAGAGATAATTAAGTGATTTTTGGCTTTGTTCTGATTAATATTATTCGTCTCAAACCAATTTTTATCAATTTAAACTGTTTAACAAACTTTTAACCCCAGATACAGGTTTAACCCATCATTACACATCCCAAACAGGTACCCAAAAAAACAAATACTATACCAGTGAGTTTATTATCCTTTTTCTGTTCTGAATGCTTGGTCACAAAGCCCTTAACTCCGCCATATATTTTATATGTATGTTATCTTTGGGCAATAACTCCTTTATGAATATATTAAAAGGTTCCAAGTTTACCAGTTCTACGTATTTTTCAAGTGAGTTTCCTCAATAATAGGTGTTAAAGATCCCCAATATAATTGTGGCCCCTCTTTTTATTTATTTAAAAATCAATTAATTAATATTGATTAATAAGAAACATTAATATCCAAGCCATACCACCTTGCATTTCCTTTATCCAAATATTTTACAGATTATTGCTGCATTTTCATAATAATAAATTTATTATTTATTCTATCACCTCTGGTAGCTAAAAGTAAGCAAGGAACTTGGCATCTAGGAGGCTGACAGATTTTTCAGGGAGTAAATACTGGTATGCAATTGGATCAAGTCATCTTTGAGAGACCTTTCCCAATTTCAAGGGGAAAGCTAATATTTAAAATATTTTCTGATCTGTTTAAATTCATGCCAAGTGGAGTGTTAGGAAGATTTGCTGATGAATTTTTGAATTTTGAAGGAATTTCTTTTGAAATTTGACATTATCAACAGTGAGTATTAATTCATTAATTTGAAAGAAAAGTGCATCAATATTTTCATTGCTATTTGTTTCTAAAAAACAAAACATAGGTTTCAGGATGGTTTAAATAGGCTTGCTAATCAATCCAGGAATGAAGGCTCTTTAAATAATTTTTTGGAGATATCTTGAGGCCCTAAAACAATTTTTGAGACAGAGATAGTTTCATTTTCAACCCAAAAAAAGTAGTATTGAATTGATAGCCTTTTTCATCTAAATAAGAATGGAGAAAGGCTCCCTTTAGCTATAATTGAAGGAGTTCAATAATTTTTTCCACTGCAAAATTAAGGATACCACAAAGAAAAGCTACACGTCTGGCCAGAATTTACATTTCAAGGTAATAAAGACCATATTTTTGGTTAAACCCCTTTTTTACACATTTTGGTTTTTTTTTCTGGGCGGCTTTCCATGGGTTTTTTGCTTTAATTTATAAACTTCAACTGTTTTTAGTGGAATTTTGATATTTTAATTGTCAACTTCTTCCAAAATTCCCTGTTCCTTGATAGACTAAAATTCCTTGAAATTAGATTCTTTCCAGACAGGTGTTTTCAAGGCTTCTTTGATGGACAAGGAAATGCTTTTGGAATCATAGCCATATTGATTATCCTTGCTCAAATTTGCCCAATTCCTTTGGGTTGGTCTGAGTTTTTTTTAGAATATTTTCATCTTCAACAGTGCTACAGACACCTGCGTCAGAAATTTCTTCCTCTTTGACTGTGCAAACCAAGGAGTGACTGGATTTTTCTTCTGTGGTAGTCTCTTGAACTGGAATTGGAATAGTGTTTAGCCTCATAGGACTTTTGAACAAATAAAACTCTGAATCAAGTTGAATGGGAAAGTCTAGAATTGATTTCTCGCAAAAGATGAAACTTTTACTGTCTATTATCCTACCAGAGGTTGATTAAATCTTATAGAAGAGAAGAGGGATTTTGAAGAAAAGAAGGACTCCAGCTTCTCCTGCCTTTTCCAATTCACACTTGATATTAATGTTTCTCAGATGTTATGTTTTTTTTGACGCAATAGGTTTCAAATAATCTCCTGCAAGTTCTTTCCTAGGCATTAGTACACATGGAGACTTGCCACATTTTTATTTTGGTATTTGATGAAGCAGGAAGTAACAACCTCTGACAAATTTGTGCTGGTACAATTTGGGAAGCTTATTCTCCAAAATGTTGCTCTGGTTCATCAAATTATTGTTTTATTGGTTCTTTCCATGAGCCTGTTGGGTTGATAGTAGTAGGTCTCTGAATGATTTTGATTAATGACTTTTTTTTGTAAAAGATCCTTATATTTCTATTGAAAAACTCACTAACCCTGTCTGAATGAATTTTTTTAGGATATTTTTCCTGTTTTCTAAACTTTATTTCCATGATAAAAATTAAGATATAAGTGTTTTTTTCCTCAGATCAAAGTTGAATACAAGCAATCTGGCAAGAAAATTGTCAGCCACAAGAAAATTAGATGTGTCCAAATTACTTCTCAACTCATATTTATTGCTTGTATAGTGGTTAATTACTAACCTCACATTCCATTATCTGACACAAAGGTCACTGCTTCAAACCATCATGGAGACAAGAATGATTAATGATCAGGAGTTTCAGAATTATATAATAATTTTTATAATATTTATATTATTTTATAAGTATATTTTTATGAGTATTGATTATAGAATTAGAACCTTGATAATATATATTATCAAGATGGGGATCCAATATAACTTTAAAGTTAATTATGAGGGCTCAGATGCGTCCCAACTATTGATATAGAACTTCCCAAGAAGTTCCCTTCCTTTGGGGACAAGCTACAGGAATTAATTTAGTCTATACTCTCTACTGTGTATAAACCAATCACATAATCTTAATATTATCTGCCTGGGGTTGTGATTATACTGTGATAAACTCTCCTGAGCCTTGAGGGCTTCCACTCAGAGTGCCCTGATCTTTTTTTTAGAGTATATAACTTTTGGGGTATGTAAATAGGACCCTGTCATAACCGTATTTCTGACACTCCTTCAACTAAACCAATCCAATCTCTTCATCAAACTCACCCTCATATCAAACCTAACTTCACTACGCCTGTACCTTTCACCAGATAGTACTACCTCTGCATCTCTTGCAGTCTCCATCCTCTTCCACAAACTTCACCCTCTCCCTGTATGGTGTAAGCTCTATGTCAATGTACACCTCACATGTCATGTGATTCAGCCAACCTTCTCAGGATCTCTCACTCTCTCCATGCCTTGGTACAACCTTCATCACTCCTCAACCCAATTGGTATATGAGTTAGTACATGCTACACTTAGTATATACATAGTAAATACTCTCCACTGTCTGTTCAGCCCATACTCCCAGGACTCCAGATCAGTAAATGTCAAACCTTCCTGGATAGGCCCATCACCCAATTAGTCAACTACAGCCTGTATATGAGTTAGTTCATGCTACACTTAGTATATACATAGTACATACTCTCCACTGTCTGTTCAGCCCATACTCCCAGGACTCCAGATCAGTAAATGTCAAACCTTCCTGGATAGGCCCATCACCCAATTAGTCAACTGCAGCCTCCAGCCCAATCAGTCAACATGTAATACCATGGGAACTCCAACCTGCAACACCAGCCACTCATCCCTCAAGGCCTCCTTCTCAGCTCTCACATATACTGGCCTCTCCTTCCCTCCTGGACTAATTCCCCCCAAGGAATTAGTATACTACTTCTTACTGGTTAGTCCCTCTGCCAGTAGGTGTCATCTCAGCACAAGACAACCTTCACCTAGCCTGCTTAACTCATATCACCTTGACCCTTCCTGGTGTTACTCTTATAGGATTCAACAACCCTCTCTTCAACAACTTCCTGGACTGGTATTCCCATCCTTCCTCTCCTAATCACTTGTACTCCTCCTTACATCTCCTTCATTGAAATCCAATCAAACATCCTTGAGTTCTATGATTAGTAGTGCCTGTGCCTTCAGCCCCTTGCACGCCAGGGGAAGTCTTGACAGACCCTTTACATTGAGAATCCCCCCCAATGATTACTAGTACCCTATTTCTCATTGGGAAGGATGTGATGGGGTTCTGAACCCTTGAGGCCGAAACTAGGGAGATACTAGAATTCCCCTGATGATTCCTTGAGTCCCCTGAGGCCTCCTGTTACCTTAAAAGAGGACGGTCTTCACCCTATAACCCCTTCCTCACCAGTTATATATTATTATTTATATTTAAGAGAATACAGCAAGAGTTAAAAGGCCCATTAAACTTAGTTTCAAGAGGAGATTGACTGGGGCTATAAACTTCAGTATTATAATCAATTAATAATCTCATTGGAAACTCCAATTTCGAGTGGAAGGTCTGAATTGGAGTGGTAACCCTTGTTTTTTACTACTATGAAGCGTGTGAGCTTATTTATAAGCAAAGCTCCTTTGATCTTCATTTATTTGGAGCCGGTCCCCTTGCCTTCTATAAAGGTTTAAGGTGTGGCTTTTTGTACTCATAATAGCTTGTTATTTTTTGAGTTTGTGAGATTTTAGCTATTTTCTGAGTTATTTGAGTCAAAAACTGACTTTTATATTGGTTTTTGCCTTATTTTGCAGGTTTTACCATGGCCAAGTATAGAAGTAGAGGTTAAATCCCTGAAATTTGGGGGCCTCATCAAATTTTAGAGCCTTGAAAAGTGTTTCCTCTACTTCAAATACGCAATTTTGTGGACCTCTTTCCATTTTTGATGAATTTGTATATTTATTTTTTAAAAAAAATCCCAAAATAGAAAAAAAACAGATATTTTTGAATTTCTTAAGAATTTTGTTTGCAGCATTGAGTTTTTTGCCATTTCCACAGTATAGTTGTGTTTTGAGATATCAGACTTGAAATACTATCAAGTATATTTTATAGAATAAAAATGTTTTTTTTTCTTTAAAAAAAATCAAATGTTTTCTGGAGTAGGCTTTTTTTCCCTCAAATTAGGAAAGGTGCAAGCGGTCAATGCACTAATGGAGAAACCAATTATTTTAGCAAATTCACGCGCATTATGGTGGGGCCTTGTGGTATTGACATCCGCCTTTGATTGTGATTCCAATAGCCAGGGGATTGCTCAATTACCCACACCATGTTTTGAGAACAAGAAATAAAAAAGCTATTTTTTTCCGCAATTAGTATGGATGAAGATAGAAGTACTTTTCATTGCGCTATCATGGCGCAAAAATCAATCCAGAAATAGACTCATTTTCCAAGAAATATAGTTTCCCTGGGGGAGTGATTAAGCTTGCATCTCCAGAGGTTGTTGATTTCCTCCAACGTGCGTCAACAAAATTCTCATTCTGCTTTAGAACAAGGATGTGGGAATGATGTTTCTGGTAGAACAATTGAACTTAATAAGTCCTCACCGCTTAAGATTGGTCAAGATTTAGGAATGTGGTGATTGGTTTAGACATATTGGAGATTGCATTGCAGTATGCTGCTTCTTCCGCAACTTCTCCGGTTCAATGTGCCAAAGCACTGCACCAATTTTAGTCATAATACATGATGATGATAGAAGCCCTATTACATGGCAGTCTCTGTGAGATTGAAAACAGAAAAAATACCTAGATTGATTTTTTAAGTTCTTCCCAATTGGATAATAAGCCATGGAGGACTTCACGAGCTAGTTGTGACTTGTCAAGATGCACATGTCACCATGTGATGCCCAAATAATCAATTCCGCCTTCCAAGAACCTTAAGATGGACCAAGATTGAAAGGAGATTGTAATGGAATGGAAAAGATAATTGAGCAAACTTGGCCTCCAGAAAAACTTGCAAATTGAGTTGAGCTTTGAATTTTTATGGAGGCGAGTGACTTATTGATATCCTATCAACAAGTGTCAATAGCAATTCAATTTCTTGAATTTCTTTACAACTCATGTTATTAGTTGACATTTCCTTGACCACATCAACAACCACTAGTCAATTTTCACCCAAGGGACATGACTGATGATGACTAGGATCTCCTGTCCAAGTTACCACCATCTCAAAAACCTATCATCAGCTCTCTGGAGCTTGAGGAACCAGTTCAAAACAATGATCAAATGCCAAGTGGGATGTTCAAAAAAATTTCCAATGATGAAATCAGAAGCATAGTAAGTGGTTGCATTCATATAAGGCAGTTGGTATGATTGTTACACTGGGGACTCAACTTGATGGTTCTTTTCTTCTCAAGATTTTCTGGTAGAAGCCAAAGCCTCACACTAAAAGTATAGAGGGGGACAATCTGGCTTAGCTTGGGGGTGACCATGGTTGATCAAACCCTTGAAATCAGAGCTCAAAAAAAGCTCACTGGTATGATTGCAAGACCCAATTCAGCATTTGAAGTCAGTGGAGAGAGCTCTTGATAGGCTCAAAGATCAAAGCTGACAGTGGAATCTTGGAACTTGGGCTGAAAACCCAGAGCTTGGAATTTGGAGCAAGGTCAAAACCACTACAGAAAAGCATTTGGTATTAGTCCAATATTTAGATTCTTCTTTTTAGGTTATGTTTAACAGATAATATTGAGCAAATGCAATAACTGAAGTTGGTTCCCAGCGGTTCTCACAAGAGGTAAATGGATAATTACTAAATAACAATACTGCTTCAGTATTTATTTTTGAAGATATGAGTCTTGAAAATTGTTTTTTATTGGTTTTTGAATGTGATTAGAAAAAAGATAGTCGTCATTTTCATTAAAGTATTGTGTCAATTGATTCAAAATGTTTTTCAATGGAGAAATTTGGTGAAAAAATTGGAGAATGTTTTTGATGAGAGTATAATATACAGTTCAAGATTGTGTTTGATTCAGAAGTCTCAGTTTAAAACAATAAAATAAAATAAACAAAAAAAAATGAGTTTTCAGCTTTCAGAATGAATGAGAGTATGAAGAAAGACTGTTGAATTATTTTAATTAAATTTTGCATTTTTTTTTAATGAATGGGAGAATCAGGAGAATCCTGTGGTACAAATAATTATGAAAAATTGTTGGTAGAATATATAAATTGGATTATTAAGTTTTAGAAACATGACAAGAACAGAAGGAACTTTTTTGATTATTGGAAGAAAGAAATGAGAGGAAAAATTTTTAGGATGAATTATAAAGGACCTTTCAATAAAGGTTTTTTTTTTTCAGTAATTGAAATTTTCCCATTATGAGTATTTGATATCTTTTGATTGATCAAACCAAAATCAGAGCTATCTGATTGAATCCAATGTTGGTAATTTTTAGGGAAATGCAATTTTTTGAATTTTTGAAAGATGTTAAAGATTGGAAATTTCAGACTTTGACCATAGCTTTCTTTTTGTGTAGAGGGGGCTCAATTGTTTCTTTCAAGATAACTAAGGAAAATTTTGAGCATATGATTAAAAAAATTCTTGACCAGTGCAGGACTGCTGTTTTGTCCAGTCCCTAAGAAAATTTTAAGTTAAAGCTCAATGTAGTGAAAAATTATATTGTGAATCACATTTAGATTTTTTGTGATTAATTAATATTGATAGAAATTTTATTATTTCTTACATAGATTTGAGCTTGAATTAATTTATGAATTCACAGCTCTTTATTCATGTTTGAACCTGAAGAAACCCAAAAGACATGTTTTAAGCTGGCAGATTTCCATACAGGAATGGAGGGTTCCATGAAAATAGTTCAAATGGAAGCATTGATACATAAGAATGCAGATGGTTTATCATGTTGGGCACTACCCAATGAAATAAATAACCTGCTTACAACCCTGAGGATACTGTAGATACATTGCCTATCATAGCTATATCAATGAGCAATTTTGGCACAAAGCTTCTAAGATTCTGTGTTTGAATCCAATTCTAACAACAAAAATGCCTCATAAATATATGAAATCTTGCAATCATAAACTAATACACAGGAACTGATGGAAGGGCTAGATGAAGAATGGAAGTAGGAACTACTTGATTGTAAATTTTTGCTTTTGGATGGTTTTTTATATCACAAGTCAGCTCACTGCTGTTCTGTAGTATTGACAAAACATCAACATGTAGAGTTATTGATGAGTGAATCCCATGACAACATCTGCTCAGGACATCTATCTAAAGAAAGAACAACAGACAGAATTAAGAAGATAGATTGGTGGCCAGGTTGGAGAAAAACTGTCTCTAAATACTGTGATTCTTGTGAGAGATGCCAAAAGTCCAACAGAACCACAGGAAAGAGGTATGGACTATTACAATACATGGAAGAACCAAAGGAGAGATGGTCCCAAATACATATGGACTTTGTGTCTGGGCTATCACCAGGAGGGAAAGATAATCATAATTTTGTACTAGTGGTAGTTGATTGATTATCTAAGAGAGCTTGGTTACTACCATGTTACAAGGATATTTCTGCAATGGATATATCTCTATTATTCTGGAACAGCATTCTTAGTGATGTAGGCTGTCCACAGAATATAATTAGTTACAGAGATCCCAAGTTTACTTCTGAGTTCTGGAAGAGTTTGTTTGACATACTAGGAACAAAATTATCTTTCTCAACAGCCTACTACCCGCAGAAAGATGGTCTGGATGAAAGAATGATACAAACCTTGAAATACATGATAAGGCGGTATTGTGCATATGGAATTGATTTCAAAGACAATGATGGCTATACGCATGATTGGGTATCACTGTTGCCAGCTTTGGAATTTGCATATAACTCTAGTAATCATTCTACCACCAAAATTTTGCCTTTTGAACTAGAAAGAGGTTGGATTACTCATATGCCTCAGGATATGCTCCTTAGCAAGAGTATAGCACTTCACCCCTCTGCTGATTGTTTCAGAGAAATGATGATTAGGGCTGAGAACTTTGCAAGCAAATGTGTTAAGGAAGCAGTGGAATACAGAAAGAATAGATGGGATTAAACTGACAAGAATAATGTCATCAAAATTGGAGACATTATTTAATTTGAACTGTCAATTTTTCCAACATAGCAGGACATAGGGAACTCAAGGACTCATTTGTTGGAAAATTTGTTGTGAAGGCTTTGCATGGGAAAAATGTGGTAGAAGTAATTCTCAGAAAAGAATTTGAAAGAAATCATTCAACATTCCCAATCAGTCTAGTAAAGAAGTTCATACAACCAAAGGAGAAATTTCCACTGAGAAAGAACCCTGTAATTCTGATCCCAGCTCTAGAAGGAATTGAGGATGAATTACCCAATAAAATATTGAACCAAAATATCATTAGGAAAGATAGTAAAGATGTGACACTCTTTCTAGTAAGGTTTAAGAACAAGTTAGCCAATAGTTATTTATGGCTAGAGGCTCAAGACATTAAAAAATTTGATATAGTATTAAGAAAATATAGAGCATCTAAGAGAGGTAATAATTCCTCTGAAGAGTAATTTTTCTTTTGGTGGTAGGGAGTGTCAGCCACAAGACAATTAGATGTGTCCAAATGACTGCAAAACTCATATTTCTTGCTGGTATAGTTGTTAATTACTAACCTCACCTTCCATTATCTGACACAAAGGTCACTGGTTCAAACCACCATGGAGAAACGAATGATTAATGATCAGTAGTTTCAGACCTATATCATAATGTTTATAATTTTTATATTATTTTATAAGTATATTTTTATGAGTGTTGATTATAGAATTAGAACCTTGATAATATATAGTATCAAGATGGGGATGCAATATAACTTTAAAGTAAGTTATAAGGACTCAGATGCTTCCCAACTATTGATATATAACTTCCCAATAAGTTCCCTTCCTTGGGGGACAAGCTACAGTAATTAATTTAATCTATAGTCTCCACTCTGTATAAACCAATCACATAATCTTAATATTATTGCCCTGGGGATGTGATTATACTTTGATAAACTCTCCTGAGCCTTGAGAGCGTCCAATCAGAGAGCCCTGAGCTTATTTGTAGAGTATATAACTTTTGGATTATGTAAATAGGACCCTTTACATTGAGAATCCCCCCCAATGATTACTAGTACCCTATTTCTCATTGGGAAGGATGTGATGGGGTTCTGAACCCTTGAGGCCGAAACTAGGGAGAGACTAGCACTCCCCTGATGATTCCCTGAGTCCCCTGAGGGCTCCTTTACCTCAAAAGAGGAGCATCTTCACCCTATAGCCCCATCCTCACCAGTTATATTTTATTATTTATTTGTAAGAGAATACTGCAAGAATTAACAAGCCCATTAAACTTAGTCTCAAGAGGAGATTGACTGGGGCTATAAACTTTAGTATTTTAATCAATTCAAAATCTTATTTGCAAATCCCATTTCGAGTGGAAGGTCTGAATTGTAGTAGTAACCCTTGTGTGTTACTACAAAAAAGGGTGTGAGCTTATTTATAAGCAAAGCTCCTTTGAGCATCATTGATTTGGAGCCAGGCACCTTGCCTTCTATAAAGGTTTAAGGTGTGGCTTTTTGTACTCATAATAGCTTGTTATTTTGTGATTTTGTGAGCTTTTAGCCATTTTTTGAGTTATTTGAGTCAAAAACTGACTTTAATATTGGTTTTTGCCTTATTTTGTGTCAGCCTCCTGGATTCCAAGACCCTTGCTATCCTTTAGCTACCAGAGGTGATAGATTAAATAATAAATATATCATTTAATAAATGCAGCAAAAATCCGTAAAATATTAGGATGAAGCTTATTGCAAGGTTAAGTGGTTTGGTTATTGTTTATTGTTTTAAATCAATATGAATAAATTGATTATGAAATATTTTTATAGAGGGGCCACAATCATATTGGGGATCTTTAACACCTCTCTTCAGGAATTTCAGTATGAAAACACATAGTCCTGGTTACTTTGGGCTCTTTAGTTTAAAGAATATTTTACCCAAAGATAATAAGTATATAAAATACAAGGTGGAGTGGCAGGGCCTCGTAGCCAAGCTACCAGCACAGAGAAAGGATAATAAAACTTACTGATATATTATTAAATCCTTTGGGTGTCTGTTTGAGACGTGTACCAATGGGTTAAACCTGTATACTGGGGTTATAAGGTTCTTCAGAAGTTTTAATTGATAAAAAAAGGTTGAGGACGGATATTATTGATCAGAAATTGCCATAAATCACTTACCTATCTCTTATAAGTACTTGATTACCTTGGCAAAGTTTCTGGATATGAATATAACTGGGTCTCTGCCCATCAATATCCTCAAAAAGAGCTCTTTATTTATAGCTTTTGGAGTCCCAATATTGTCCTTCTGAGGGTTGTAGGTGCTCAAAGGTACGGACAATAAGGCTATCAGGGTGACCAGGGGTAGCCTGTGATGTGTTTTTGGTGCTATAGCACGGGTAGCATCTAATTCCTCAGTGTATGGGAATTATTCCACTTTATAATAGACATTAGGATGTGTGAATAACACTAATCTGTCCTATTTATGTATTATTTAATTAATTATCCTTAGTAAATGTTCCCAGTAATTTAATAATTATATAAAAAGACATTTCTACTGACATCTTGATGTCAGATAAGTTCTTATTATTTATTATATATCTGGAGTAAAAGTAATGATATTGATTTTACTCCTTATTTTCGAGTTCCAGTTGATTTACTAAGATAATTACTTAAAAATATAAGTCATGTGAATTCATGTAATATTTTTACATCATTAGTTTTCTTATTATTTCACAAAGATATTGATGTCTAGTAATTCTCATAAAAGTATATTCAAGTATTTTAATATATTCTTAGAATTTGTCATTGTATTATTTTCAACACTCTTGGTACTTTGAATTATATTTAATAAAAAATACATATAAGGATTATTTATGTATTTTTATATAATATTTGTATTCTTGGACTGTCCACTATCCACGGGAACATTTATGACATATGTCAAATGTTCCCGTGTAGGTTGTAGCATTTTTACACAGTACCTGAGCCTCTTAGGCCGCCTGTCACTCTGTCAACCCGTAGTCCCGCCGCTGCGTACTTGTCAGAGGCCCGGGTCTGCGTACACAACCTTGATGGAGTAACAGGGCTGTATCTAAGCCGCGCGCGGGTGCATTGGCTGCCGCGGCTGCGTGCGGGAATTGTGACAAAACACATTTCCGTCCGTAACTCCTAAAATATACACAACACCTCAATTCTGACTGAAATTTAGGTGTGAAACCTATACGTGACAATGTGTCTGAAATATTTAATTGGCCAAAAAGCTCAATAATGGAGCCTTAGTATTTTGTTTTTACTTTCCTTAACTTTTTTAAAAATATAAGGAGTAGGATTTCAAGGGTGGGGTCAGTGAGTGACCCTACCTAATTTTGGCTGGAGAACCCATTTCTGTCATAATATTTATGGTTTTCCTTCTACTTCTTAGTTTCATTGTATTTTTATTATTTTTATGTTATTTTTTTTACTTTTGCAGCTTGCTCTGCAATAGTAGCAAGCTGACATTCTGCAGGTTTAACCACAGCCAAGTATAGCAGTAGAGGTTAAATCCCTGAAAAATATTAGTCCACAAGTTTAACAATTTATTTATAACCTCCTTTAGCAGTAGGATTCAGAGTTCCAATCAGATTTGGGTGTTAAAAATTGAGAATCTTTATGGCCTATTGCTTAGAATGAGAAAAAAATCTTTCAATCTTAATTTTCTCACAATTCAAGAGTTTAAATTTCTCCTTTCTTCTGATGAGGTATATTTATTGCAAAATTTTCAATACAACCTATGCTGGCATGGCCTAATGTGCAGTATGAGTCTTTTAATTCAATTTTGGCGCAAATTCCTGAGTTTTGATATGTTTCCATTTTGATAAAAAATAAGTTTTTCAGGATCTTCCCATGATAAGGCTCCTACCACTAAGTCAAAGAGCAAATGTGCAGGGTTAGATGGCTGAATTGAAATTCAAGTTCCCTTGTTTTCTTACCCAATCTGTTGATGCAAGGAGGGTGACCGTTGTGGTGCCCCATCCTGGACACCCGGACCGCCTTAAGACCTCAATTCATAATCTGTTGCAAAACGTACCGCCCGGCTGGACAACTTATCCTCAGGCTCATCCAACTATTGTTTACCTGCGCGCGCGCGCCGCGCCGCGTCGCGCTGCGCTTCCATTTTCCGCGTCGCGCTCCGCGTCGCGCTCCGCTTCGCGCCGCGCCGCGCCGCGCCGCGCTCCTTCCATCCGCGCGCGTCGCGCGTCGCGCAACCTTTATCCGTGTTGCTTCTCATCTCCGCCGTTGTTATAGAACCTCCTCATCTTTGTTGGTTGCGTGTCTTCATCTTTGTCGTTGCGCCTCCCTTCTCCTCTTTGCTACCGTCGCGCGACGCTCATCCATGATCTACTGAATCCATCCCGACCGCTCCGCAAGCATTTGGCAGATCCTTGACCAACGCGAGTGACCACATGGTTGCCTTCCCGTTTCCGCTCTATTTGTAGAATCTGTTGTATATAGTCTAACAGGGCCTCCTGCCCATATAAGGAGGGGCTCTCCCCTGCTTTTTCGACGATAGGCCATGATCCATCATCCTAGTACCTCAGATCCTAGCGAATCATCGCATCATCATTGCCTCAGCATCGCATCATCATAAGCAATTTATCCGTGGGCATCCTTCCCCACTTATCTGAGCAAATTATCCGGGTATATCTATGATTGCCCCTTGATCCTTTGAGCCTCCATACTCAAAACTCTGTCCTTTGTGACCTTGATCCTTATCACCAACCAATAGCCTTGCTGGTTGAAGAAGAATTCCTGTCTGCCTGAATTCTTGAGTGTGTTATACCACTCTGATCCCTTTTTCCGACCATACTGGTCTTGATCTCCCTTGATCATCTTTCTGGAGCCAATCACGTTTGATTGAAGAGGTTTTATTAAGCTTAAAACCTGGAGTGTTATACCTCCCTTCTTCTTCGAGGTTGAATTTCGCCACGCTATTCTTGAGTTCCTTGAGAAGTGTTGGGATATCCTTGCTCAAATTCGTTATTGATTTGCTTCTAGAGCTTCATAAACAAATTGCTTTTGTTTTGTTCAGCCTCCCACAGTTATCTGGTACCCTTCAAGCGCTTGATTGCGGAGAGTTGGGCAGGTTCATTGAGAACCTGGAGGTTGGTTGGGATTGAGTTGATCTTTCCTAATCAGCTGCTGACGACCAGAGTTATTAGCTTGTGGGCGTTGTTACTTACAACTGCCTTGTTCTATTAAACTCTGAACAAACTTTGACTTATTTGTTCAAGTCTTGCCCTGCACCATCTTGTCTCAGATAGTGTTGTTTCCATCGCTACCGACAACTCTTATCCTCTTCTCTTAGTTTGATTTCTCATCCATAAGGTTCTGGACCTTGATTCCGGTTACATTAAAATATTATTGTAACTCCTAGGAGGGCAGCCTAAACAGCACCTTTCCCCTCCACAGAACTGCCACGGCTTAGCACCGTTTGGAGTCTTACATTTGGTCCCCCGGGCCGGGATCGAACCAGCAACCTTGGGATTTACAGTCCCAACTTGAAGAATCAACTCCGAAATCCTATCCAATTTCTTTCTTTTTTTTCTGTTTGTTCTTTTTTCCGATCCGTGGAGGCAGCTTGGTCTAGAAGTAAGTCCTCCCAATTTGTGCACCGCTTGGGCAAGATACTTGTCGCTTTTGGCGAAAACCTACTCTTGCCACACTCGTGAGCCACTTTGGAAATCTGCTCTTTGGATCCCCTAGGAACTCTGTTATTCGATATGGCATCTCCCGCTACTCCAACCACCTCTGTTCGACCTAAGATGGTAAAGATCAAACCCCAGAACAAGAACTTAGGCTTCAACGGTACAAATGTCGAGCGATTCTTGGACTCCTACGAAATGGCTGCTGAAGTGGATGGAGCTAGTGAATTCGATATGGCTTATCAGTTACGATTCTTTATCTCCTCTGACGAAGTTATGGAGGTAATCGAGTCTTTCGAGGGATTCGAATCCCACAACTGGACGCTTCTCAGGGAGGCTATGTTGGCATACTGGGGTAAAATAGATGTGGCTAGGTTTACTCTGCAGGATTTGGATGCTCTTGTTTCTCAGTGGATCTCAAATGGTGGTATTTCTTCAGCCTCTGACTATCAGATCTTTAGGAAGTCTTGGGACCCCATTCAAAACTATCTTATCCGAAACGATCACATTGACACAGTGGACGAAATTCGAGCAAAGTTCTTTCAATCTTTTTCGTCGGCTGTGCAGGAAAGGATTAAAGAAGAACTGGTCAAATATGGATCCATGATTACTACCAGGGATAATCGATTCAAGCTCCCTGTTTTTCTTACCCTTAGGAGTACTGTGGATAAAGTCATGAAAGGTCAAACTGCTCTTACCTTTGAAAAGCCTAGAACTACTGAACCAGTCCATGCTCCTTCTTTTAAAGAGTCAAACGATATTATGATTAAAATGGAGGCAGATTGTAGGCCTAAAGCAGATCCTAATTCCAATCAAGAACCTACTACTATCGATGAAATCACCAAGTTACTTAGAGCCTTTGAGAACAAAATAGATCAAAAGATTTCTTCGCTAGCTACTCCTAAAACTCCTTCTTCTGTCCCCAAATCAACTCTGGTCTGTTACTACTGTCATAGGGAAGGCCATGGAACCGGACGATGTCAAGAACTTCAGAAGGACTTAAAGGAAAAGTTGGTAGAGCAGAGGGGAAACAATTACTTCCTCCCTAATGGTGCCCTAATCCCTTTTGACTCATCTCGTCCTATCCGACATGTGGTGGCCTCTTACCAGCCATCACCTCCTGTGAAAGCATCTCTTGCTTCCTTTGAATTTCGATCATCCTGTGGTACCCTCCAACCTTGGTATCCTCCAGCCATTTCTTCCTCTAGTCTTGCTGGGACTACTTATCAATCCGATCCAGCCAGGAAACGACATGAGGAACCTAAACCTCATAAGGCTCCTTCCTTGCCAACTTCAATCCTTCGAAAACCCGTTAAACGTCGATCAACACTTGAGCCTCCTTCCTCTGATGTAGAAGACATGGAGGTGGAAAAGGAACCACTCATGGAAAGGTTCCCAGATCACCCTGATCCTTCTCCCTCACCTCAACCTTCTAATCCAATCTTAGATTCTGCGTCACCTGAACTTCCTCCCCCCACCCAGCCAAAAGTTTGATTTGAAAGAGGCATCTCCAAGGATCACCCTAATGCTGTGGAGGGAGTATTAAAGAAAATTTCTGATCTCAAAATTCCTGATCTATCTGTGGCTGAACTTCTATCGATCTCTCCATCTGTTGCTGAAGGAATGAAGAAATGGGTCTCTCGTCGACGTGTGGAAATTGGCCCTGAAGAACTCAAAGTCTCCTCTGGCACTTTAATGGAGGACTCTGGTGGAACTAGTCCTTCTATAGAATCCAATCTTTATTCCTGTCCCCTTGGCTTTCTTCCTTGTTATCTTGGTGACTCAGCTAAAACTACTTCTCCTCTTGTGGATTCTGGATCTCAGCTTAACTTAATCTCGGATGCTATGGCCTGCAAGCTCAAACTTAGTCCTAGGGTCAGCTTCAACTCTGCAGTGTATGGGATAGGAAATCAAGCTTGTGAACTGGTTGGTATTGCTGAAGATGTACCAGTCAGGATTGGTCGAAATATCGTTGGAACCTGCCATTTTTGGATTACTCGTTTGGACAGTCCTATGATCTTGGGACGACCCTTCTTAATGGACTTTGGTGCAACCCTGATGTTTTCTGATCAAGTTGGGGAGAGAATTCTTCTCCCTGATGCTGATGGCAGGAAAATTGAAGTCCCTCTTTGCTCTTTGGATTCTGGTTGTTGGGAAAGAGATTTTCCTGGTTATTCTCCCAAAACATCTTTTAAGGGAAAGCAGAAGGATAACTCTAGTTCCTCTCATTTTTTAGGGGAATAGTTGATCCTACTAATGATTGTAGTTCTTTTCAGCCTCAGACTGCAACTCAAGGGTCAACTCCCCTCCCTCAGGCTTATTTTTCATTCCTTTCATCATCCTCTTCTGAGCTCAAGAATATTAAAAAACAAAAACATATCAAAATAGAAAAATCCAAAAATATTTCTCCTCCATCTCCTTCTCTCTCTGGATCTGTTGTGTCTTCTTTTCCTTCTACTTTTCCCGATCAATCTTCTCTCAGTTCCGGTTTGAATCTCCGCAATGAGTCTAAACTAGATCCTAATTGCAATTCCGTTTTTGGCGATTTTGGTATGAAGGAATATGGGCTGCAGTGGAGGCAATTTGGGGTACAAGTAAGTCCTCCCAATTGTGCACTGCCAGGGCAATCTTCTACCATCATTTTCGAAACTCTACCTTGTGCCACACATGTGAGCAACGTATTATCTCCTGGTTCTCCTTTTATGGAAAAGGCACCCTTCAAGGATATTGCAGAACATCGGACTTGGAAGATGTTGGAACTTGGAATCAGCTTTCGTAATCAAGTCTCTCTGGTCAACTCTTGGAGGAAACAAGAACTTCTCTCTTTTGCCACTAAGTATAAACCAGTTGCTAAAAAGATCCAACCAGTCAACCAGCCTATGCCTCTCAACCTCAATCCCCCCCTTATGCGTCCTCCTCTATCTCGCGATCCTTACTGTGGTCTTCCTCAATCTCTTACTGGTCCCTTTGTGCCTAATGGACGGGTCACTGAAGAACGTCTGAAGGTGGTCAACTTTGGTCCAGATGGATGGCTTCTTCCTGATGAGTTAAATTTAATCAAAAATGTCTTATCTCTAAGAGAAAAATCTATTGCTTTCTGTGAAGAAGAGAGAGGTCTCTTGCGGGAATCCTATGGCCTCCCTTATATCATCCCTGTAGTTGAGCATGATCCTTGGCAAAAGAAAAAGATCCCCATCCCTGCTGCTAAAGTTGACAAATTCATCAAGTTGGTCCGGGAACGAGTTCGAACTGGCCTGTATGAACAGTCAACTTCTAGTTACTCCAGCCCCGTCTTCTGTGTCCTCAAGAGTAATGGTAAACTTAGAATAGTTCATGATCTTCAACCTCTTAATAAAGTTACTATTAAAGACTCTGGTATCCCTCCTGCTACTGAAGAATTTTTTGAATCCTTTGCGGGAAGAGCTTGCTATGGTCTAGGGGATATTATGGGTGGCTATGACGAACGATCCTTACATCCTATTTCTCGTCCTCTCACTACTTTTGACACTCCTCTTGGTCGATTTCAACTTACTCGATTGCCTCAAGGGGCCACCAACTCGGTCGCAGTCTATCAGGCTCAGATGATGTGGATCCTCCAGGATGAAATCCCTGATCATGCTGGTATCTTTATTGATGATGGCGGAATTAAAGGTCCAGTATCTGACTATGATAATGAGCTCTTACCTTGGCATTCAGGAATTCGTCGTTTTATCTGGGAATATGCTACTACCTTGGAGAGGATTCTGTTTCGAATCGAGGAATCTGGCCTTACTGTCTCTGGATCCAAACTGGCGGCTTGTGTCCCTGCTCTGGAAATTGTTGGTCATGTGGTCTGCAAGGAAGGAAGAAGGATGGCACCAGCCAAAGTCAACAAGATCATCTCTTGGCCTACCCCAATCAATCCAACTGAAGTTAGGGGCTTTTTAGGTGTTGTCACTTATGTTAGAATCTTTATCCCATCTTTATCCAAAATCTGTGCACCCTTGCGTCGTCTAACCAGAAAAGATGCTGAATGGATTTGGACCCAAGATTGTGAATGTGCTTTCCAGCTACTCAAAAGGATAGTTGGTGAAGACATAGTTTTGAAAAAGATCTCTTACGGACCTGGAGCTGGCAAGATCAAGCTGGCTGTCGATTCTAGTTATCAATCTGTTGGGGCCGTCCTTACTCAGGAAGATGAAAATGGTTGGGACCGTCCTGTTCTTTATGAATCTTTGTTGTTTTCAGATGTAGAATCCAGATACTCCCAGCCCAAACTGGAACTCTGTGGTGTGGCTCGAATGATGAAGAAACTTCAAACCGTTCTCTGGGGCCAACATTTCGAATTGCAAGTTGATGCCCGATCCATCATTGAAATGATCAACGCTCCCAGTCTTCCCAATGCTCCTATGACTCGTTGGGTGGCCTTTATCCAGCTTTTCTCTTTTGATATTGTTCACAGGCCTGGAAAATCTTTCACCATGCCTGACGGTTTATCTCGACGACCTCTTGGGGACAACGAATCTGATGTTGGAACCAATTTCAATGAAGAGGAACCTTTAATTCGACCTATTTTCTCTTTTTCTTCACAAAATTATTCTGGCTTTCAACAAGGCTTCTGGTTTAAATTAGAGCAGTACCTTTCAACTCTTCAAAAACCTCCTGATCTCTCTGCTAAGGAATTTCGATCTCTCAAACGAAAGTCTTCTAATTTTTTTGTTCAAGGCTCTAGACTTATGAAGAGAGGCAATCCTTGTGCTCTTATTGTCGTTACTATTCCCTCTAAACAAGATTCCATTCTTGAAAGTCTCCATGAAGGCCTTGGTCATCGTGGGGAAACTGAAACTTATTGACGATTATCCGAACGATTCTGGTGGCCATCTTTGAACAAATCCGTCTCCCAATGGTGCAAGAGTTGTGAAGTTTGCCAAAAACGTGATCTTAGGCGCCCAGCCGAAATTCGTTATCCTACTGGGGAGTCCACTGTCTTTGGAAGGATTGCTATGGATGTGGTTCATATTAAGGCAGGTGGTGCTAAGTACCTCATTGTGGCTAGGGATGATTTTTCCGGATGGGTTGAAGCAAAATTTCTTAAGAACCTTAGCTCTGAATCGGTGGCAGCTTTCCTCTACGAGACCTGGACAATGCGTTATGGCCTGGCTCGATCTTACTCTACTGATGGTGGCTCTGAATTTGGGGGCAAGCTTGCTGAAATGATCCAATCCCTTCCTGGACAACATAGAGTTACTACTCCTTATTATCCTGAAGGCCAAGGCATGGTGGAACGAGGCCATGCCCCTTTGAAGGCTGCACTTGTTAAACTGGCTGGCGAAAGTGGCAAGAATTGTCGCAAATTCCTTCCTCTTGTTCTCTTTTCTGATCAAATCTCAACCAAAAGGACTACTGGCTACTCACCTTATGAAATCATCTTTGGTCAAAGAGCAGTCCTTCCTTTGGATCTGGAAATGGAATCTTTCTTGGGTATCTCTTGGGAAGAGGTGTCCTCAACCACTGATCTGTTAGTGGCTAGATCCAAGCAACTGGAGCGAAGTGAAGACGTTCGTGATGAAGCTTATCAAAAGATGATGGAGGCCAGAGCAAAATCCGGCCAGTATTGGGAGGACAAGCACTCTAATCGAATTAGGGAGCCCTTGAACCCTGGTGACCTAGTTTTAGCTTATAATCGATCTTTGGAAACCCAGTGGGGCAAGCTTTTCTCTAATCGTTGGAATGGCCCTTATCGAGTGGTTCATCAAGTTAGAGGTGGATCTTATGTTTTGGAGGAGCTGGATGGTACTCGGTTGGCCAGAAGGTTCTCTGCTGATCAAGTCAAGAAGTTCCATTGTCGTGGGGGCAACTTATCTCAGAAGTAAGTCCTCCCAATTGTGCACCACCAGGGTCATTTGCTGCGTTTTTGTTGTAAAACTCTACTGTATGCCACATATGTGAGCACCTGGGACGCCCTCCTTGTTCTATTCCTGCCGCTTCTAGGGTTCATTTGGAAGAATCAAGATATTTTCCTCAACTCTTCAACCACTCTCAAGATCAAAATGGCCATTCTTTGGTTTCGATCATCTGTCTTTCCTTTCTTTCTTTCTATGGCATCAAACTCGGGAGCAGACTAGGGACAGTCTGTAAGTTGGGGAGAGATGTGGTGCCCCATCCTGGACACCCGGACCGCCTTAAGACCTCAATTCATAATCTGTTGCAAAACGTACCGCCCGGCTGGACAACTTATCCTCAGGCGCATCCAACTATTGTTTACCTGCGCGCGCGCGCCGCGCCGCGTCGCGCTGCGCTTCCATTTTCCGCGTCGCGCTCCGCGTCGCGCTCCGCTTCGCGCCGCGCCGCGCCGCGCCGCGCTCCTTCCATCCGCGCGCGTCGCGCGTCGCGCAACCTTTATCCGTGTTGCTTCTCATCTCCGCCGTTGTTATAGAACCTCCTCATCTTTGTTGGTTGCGTGTCTTCATCTTTGTCGTTGCGCCTCCCTTCTCCTCTTTGCTACCGTCGCGCGACGCTCATCCATGATCTACTGAATCCATCCCGACCGCTCCGCAAGCATTTGGCAGATCCTTGACCAACGCGAGTGACCACATGGTTGCCTTCCCGTTTCCGCTCTATTTGTAGAATCTGTTGTATATAGTCTAACAGGGCCTCCTGCCCATATAAGGAGGGGCTCTCCCCTGCTTTTTCGACGATAGGCCATGATCCATCATCCTAGTACCTCAGATCCTAGCGAATCATCGCATCATCATTGCCTCAGCATCGCATCATCATAAGCAATTTATCCGTGGGCATCCTTCCCCACTTATCTGAGCAAATTATCCGGGTATATCTATGATTGCCCCTTGATCCTTTGAGCCTCCATACTCAAAACTCTGTCCTTTGTGACCTTGATCCTTATCACCAACCAATAGCCTTGCTGGTTGAAGAAGAATTCCTGTCTGCCTGAATTCTTGAGTGTGTTATACCACTCTGATCCCTTTTTCCGACCATACTGGTCTTGATCTCCCTTGATCATCTTTCTGGAGCCAATCACGTTTGATTGAAGAGGTTTTATTAAGCTTAAAACCTGGAGTGTTATACCTCCCTTCTTCTTCGAGGTTGAATTTCGCCACGCTATTCTTGAGTTCCTTGAGAAGTGTTGGGATATCCTTGCTCAAATTCGTTATTGATTTGCTTCTAGAGCTTCATAAACAAATTGCTTTTGTTTTGTTCAGCCTCCCACAGTTATCTGGTACCCTTCAAGCGCTTGATTGCGGAGAGTTGGGTAGGTTCATTGAGAACCTGGAGGTTGGTTGGGATTGAGTTGATCTTTCCTAATCAGCTGCTGACGACCAGAGTTATTAGCTTGTGGGCGTTGTTACTTACAACTGCCTTGTTCTATTAAACTCTGAACAAACTTTGACTTATTTGTTCAAGTCTTGCCCTGCACCATCTTGTCTCAGATAGTGTTGTTTCCATCGCTACCGACAACTCTTATCCTCTTCTCTTAGTTTGATTTCTCATCCATAAGGTTCTGGACCTTGATTCCGGTTACATTAAAATATTATTGTAACTCCTAGGAGGGCAGCCTAAACAGCACCTTTCCCCTCCACAGAACTGCCACGGCTTAGCACCGTTTGGAGTCTTACACCGTGGAACTGGGAACCCACATGCAGATTTTGAGGTTTATTATTGAGTTTAAGAAAAGCATGAGAGCATTGCCCATTCCTTTGATTTGTATATTTTTGTTGTTTTTACCAGTTTGAATCTTTGCGCTGCTATCTGAGAGAGAGGGATATTTTGAAGCATTTTTTTTTTACAATCAATATTTATAGAACATCTGGAGGCTAAAATGAATTGGTCGGAATTAAGTTATTTCTGAGATACCAAATGAATACTGCAGAAGAACAAGTAGAAATTTTCTTCTTCAGCATTTTTCTTCTTACCCTTTTCCCCTCTGGAATGAAGTTTTGAACTATTCAGCTCAGGGAATTTGGCTTATCAGGTTGAGGCTGATATTTTGTGAAAGCTGGGTTATATTTGAAATTCTTGCATTGGGTCCTGTTGTAAAATGTTGTGTTAACCAATCTTTTCTTATTCTCTTGTGCAACAATTTTGTTCTCATGCTGGGTGAGATGGTTCAGAAAAAGTTTCATTTTGAATTCTGGTGTCAATTTCATGATCTGTGTCTTCATGTTCTGCATGGAGGTAGGAAACTTGAAGATGACTAGTTAGAAAATTATTTATTTTGGAAGCTTGGTTCCCAATTCAGTTAGCTTCTTCAGATACTTTTTGAAAGTATTGAAAAATTATTTTATCTTTTTTGAAATTTTCAGATGAATAAACCCATTGAAGACTCTTGCCCTATTTTCCAATGGCAATGAAGCAGAATATGATTGATTTTACAAAAATATTATTTTAACATTGTTCTCATTATGGTTGTTGATAAATTGTTTTCAGGTCTTTTTCAATTTTAGCAATCAGATGATATCCAATTTCTTGATCAGTCTCTTTTTCTATTCCATTTATTCATCTTGTGAGTTCATGAAATAAAATATCCCTCTTAGCTTTAAGATTTTCTTCATTATCATGTGTCACATACTATCATGGTCCTTTTTTATTACAGGCATTGATTTGATGAGTACGTTAATGGCTTGGTGTTTGAAATTCATGGGATCTCCCCCTGGTCTTGTTTTTGAGAAAGGACTGGCATCTGCAATTTTGTAAGCTTTCAAATTTGTTAGAAAAGTTAGTTTAAAAACAGGAACAGACTGCATTTCATTCAAAAACACAAGGATCAGATAAAAGATAAAAGAATAATGAAACAGAAATAAAAGAAGATTAAAAAAACAGGATAATTCTGCTTATTTAAATTAGAAAGAGGACAGGACAAGATATTGGAGCTAAGAGAGTCAAATAATAAATAAGCGGTTGAAAATTTAGATTCAGAAATAGCTGGGAAATATGATATTTATGAACTAGGTTTCACTTAACGTAATTTACAATTTGGAAGCTTCAAGAGTTACAGAGAAGGACTGGAGAAAAAGTGCCTACAAAGATATTTTCGAGATGAGTTAGTAAGGATAATTCCAAAGAGTTGATAGATAATTCTTACAAAGCTCAAGTAGGCTTCCATTTGGAGGATGAATATTTCAAGAAAAGGTTTGATGAGAAAAGTATTTAAGATGATAGAAGTAAGAGAATTAAAATGATAATTTAAAGATAATCAAGGTGGCTTGGAGAATATTATTGATTGCCTGGCCTGTTTAGACTTTTCCTAAAATGTATGAGTTTGCACCCCATCTTGAGATGAAATATGTTCCCTCTGAGTAGAGTGCAGCACATTTCAAAAACAAAAAATGAATCAAAAGATGTTGAATCTTTGATTCAGTCACTATCTCTCAGTTCCATTATTTTCACTTCCTTCATCTTATTCATTCTATCCTTTTATTTATTTCAATTATTTTTTTTCATTTTATTTTTATCTGTATGTGCATCCATTAGGTCTCTGTGTGTGTCTCCTCATCTGCGCGCGTCTCTTCTTCTCTTGCAAGCACGTACCAGTGCCAATACTCCAGATCTGGATTGCAGCTAAGCTACTACCTGGTTCCTGACTTGCGCAAACCTCCTTCCTCTTTCCTCACACAACTACATTGGTTGTGTCATAGGATTGAGGGTGTCTCGAGTCAGGTAAGCTCTAGCCTTAAACTCTCCCTATCTTGTTCTCAATCTAACTATCCTTGATTCTCGAGTCAGTTCAATTCCATTCTTCTATTGCCAATTTGATTACTAGTTTCAAGTAAAGGTCTTCTGCAGCATCACTAAGTTGAATCCTGGTTTTAGGTTATTATTCCTTTCATCCTCTCTTGGTTTTTCCTTTTAAAGTTTTCTTGTTACTGTCTCTTTTTTCTCCTCAGTTTCTGACGGCAATCAATGGTTTTAGTTGCCTCCAATTTTTACAGATTTACAGTTCCAAGGCCCACCAACTTCACCAGGATCAATACTCTCAAATCCCAACATGTCTGACCACAACAAACCCAGTCCTGAACATCTCAACATACCACCCCTAAGCGAAACCAATTTTGCTTCCTGGGTAATGCAAATGAGAAGCCATCTTTGTAGAAAAGGACTTCTTGAGTATGTTGAGGAAACAGAATTTGAATCCCTTGTTGCTTCTCCCTCCACTGGTCCACAGAGGAAGAAGAGTTACAAAGCTGCAGACCTCATCATTCAACATCTAGGAGACACTGCATTCAACGCTGTCACAAACCCACTTAACCACTCAAAACCTCCACTCATCTGGCAAACAATCCTAGAACAATATGCATCCCAATCCACAAACAACAGAGGACCTATTTGGTTTAACTTCATCCAATACAAATTTGATGGCAATCTACATACCTATCTACAAGAGTGCAGAAAACCTATGAATTAACTGGCCTTTGTTAAGCTCAAAGTTCCCCAAGACATACTTAGCTACACTATTCTTGCTAAATTGACAGCAAACTTTTACCACGTAGTTGGCATCATTCTCCTCAATGACAGTTTACTCCAAAGCCCAACTCTGGTCCTCAACAAGCTGCAAGAAGTGACCCATCTAGAATCTTCCCAAGCACTCCCTAACTCAATCACTCCCACAAAAAATCCTCCTGAGAAAACTGGATCCACTGCCCTGCTGAAAACAAAAACCCAAAAAGGCCCCAAAAATCCATGCTCAAAGGGTCATCACAACCCCCTTGCCAAACATCCTGAGTCACGTTGCTGGCATCTACACCCACATCTTAGACCTGACAAGAACACTGCCCAAGCTCACCACTCCCAACCTATAGAACCAAGCACATCAGCCACCAAAAATCCTGCCAAACCTGCCAATGCCTTCTACAACGCTCAGCTCTATCAGAAGGCAATCATTCCTGACTCTAAGAAGATGACTGTCCTGCCTCCTGTTCTGGACTCTGGGGCTAGTCATCATGTTGTGAATGATCCCAAATACCTTCTCACCTCAAAACCAATCAACCTGCAAGTGGGATTGGGCTCTTACTCCTCAGCCCATCAAGCCATGGCTATAGGGACCGTCAAACTTGTCAATCACATGGGCCCCAAAATAGTACTGAAGGATGTCCTGTTGATACCGGATCTGAAAAGATGCCTGCTTTCACTGAAAAGACTTCTAGTGCATGAATCAAATATCTTGCGATTTGGCCAAAGTGGAATCTTGATCAACATAGACAAGTTCCAGCTTGTTGGCTCAACCGTCAACCATCTTCTCAAAATATACCGCACTTGATTTGAGACCATTCCAACCCACTCTGAAATAAACCACCTCTTTTCCAACAAGCTTGATTCCAAATGGCATCACTGCCTTGGTCACCCGGGCACTGCAATCCATAGATTACTCTTCCCTACTACTGGCATGACCAGCACAAATTGCAATGTGTGCCAGACCTGCAAGATGACCACCACGCCATTCAATGGCCATTTCAAGGCTGCAAGCCAGCCTTTAGAAATTGTGAAAATTGACCTTGTTGGTCCTGTCTCAATAGAATCAGCCGGTGGTTGCAAATATTTCTTAACTATTGTAGACCAATACTCCCACTTCAAGACAGTTTCATTCCTGAAGAACAATAGCAAGGCCCTATTGGCTTTGAAGCAATTTGTGTCAGCCTCTGAACGTTGTCTAAATCAAAAATTGATCACCTTAGTCTCAGACAATGATGGTGAGTTCACAAGCCCAGATTTTAAAAAATACTGTCAGGAAGCTGGGATTACTCATCACCTCTCACCTCCCTACACCCCCCAACAAAACGGCTTAGTAGAACAAGAAAACAGATCCATCATAGAGAAGGCCAGATGCCTGTTTAACCACAGCAAACTACCTCCTTGCTATTGGGCTGAAGCCATCAAAACTGCCACTGATCTTCTCAACCTACTGCTGGTAACATCTAACCACAAGCGCATTCCCTACGCTGTCTGGTTCAATGCAAAGTTCAACTACAACATGCTCAGACCTTTTGGATGCACCTTGTTTGTTCACATTCCCAAATCAAACCAAGATTTTAAACTGAGTGTCAATGGCTTCAAGGGAATCATGCTGGGTTACAGCAATCAATTCTCATCATACAAGATCCTCAACACCGTTAATGGTAAAGTCCTTATCACTGCAAATGCAAGATTCAATGAAACCAAATTTGGAGG
This sequence comes from Puccinia polysora, assembly GCA_025617555.3. Classification (NCBI taxonomy): domain Eukaryota; kingdom Fungi; phylum Basidiomycota; class Pucciniomycetes; order Pucciniales; family Pucciniaceae; genus Puccinia; species Puccinia polysora. The sequence goes on along the minus strand of CM062638.1, from coordinate 29,346,939 downwards.
AAGTGTTTCAACTCACTCTCCATTTCCGTGTTTCTCTGATCTCCCTGCCAACTCAGTTCACCTTCCTAATGATCTGGGACCTGCCGCAACCCTCAATTCTGATCCTTCACTATCCGAATCCATCATCAGGGAGCCTAATATTGACAACATTCATAAAGCCCGCCTCAGCAAAGTCAGCACCAACAACATAGTCACGTACCCCAGGCGTGAAGGATCTCAACTCTATCTGGCTGTAAATTATTCAGATCCAGTCACTCTAGACAAAGCCCTGAACGACAAATTCAAATTAGAATGGATCAAAGCCATGAACCAAGAAAATCTCAACCTGGAATCCTACAACGTGTGGGAAGAGAAAGCCATTGAGAATGAATCTAAATTAATCAAATGTGTTTGGGTCTTTTGTACCAAGCCCAATTCCAACAATGAGATAATTGAATTCAAGTATTTAATTTGTGTACAAGGTTTCAATCAAAGGGAGGGAGTCAATTTTGAAAGCATTTTTGCCCCCACGGGTGACAAGACTTTGCTCCAACTATTGACCACTTACACAGCTCAGAACAACTTGCTGTTCCACCAACTTGATGTCAAATCGGCTTTTCTAAACGCCCCACTCAAGGAAAACATCTTCATCATCCCTCCTGCTAATGTATCTAAAGCACCAGGCAAGACTCTCAAGCTCAAGAAAGCTCTGTATGGCTTGAAACAAGCTCCTATGGCTTGGTATCAGACACTCAGCTCTTGGTTAATCAGTGTAGGTTTTCATTGAAGTGAAGCAGATAACTGTGTTTTCTTCTCCAAAGACACTTGGCTGTACATCCCCGTGGATGACATTGCCATCTTCAGCAAGGACCCTTTGAAGTTCAAGAAGCTTATTGAGTCTCAATTCAAAATCAAGTATCTGGGCCAAGCTTCAATGCTCCTTGGAATCAATGTTGATGTCACTAAAAATGGCTTGAAACTATCCCAGTCAGCCTACATCAACTCCTTGGTCAGCAAATATGAGCTACCCAATCACAAAGAACACTCAACTCCCTTCAAACCTAACGGAAAGCTACAAGTATCCTTGAATGAAGAGCACGAGGAATTTCTGAAAACCGGTCATGACTATAGGAAGATCATTGGTGAATTGCTGTACATCAGCTGCAACACACAACCCAACATCACCTTTGCGACAAATTACTTGTCACAGTTTCTCACAAAGCCCAACAACACTCACTACAATGCTGCCCTAAAGGTGATCAACTACCTCAAACACACCAGCTCAAAAGGTATCAACTATTGAAAGGTCAAGACTCCCAAGGAACTGGTTGCATATGTAGACTCCAATTGGGCAACCTGTCCTCAGACCTGTCAATCAATATCTGGACTCTTGATTACCTGGAAAGGAAACATAATCACGTGGAAGTCAAAAAAGCAGCCAAAAATTTCTCTTTCAACCACCAAATCCAAATACAAATCAGTAGGGGATGGGGTGAAAGAGGTGCTCTGGCTAACTACCCTTCTGTCCAAGTTCTTTCAGTTCAACCCGCTCAAGCCTACCCCAATCCTAGAAGACAACAAAGGCTGTATCAAGCTTGCACTTCAGCAAGCCAATCACTCCTCCTTTCAAACCAAGCATATCAACATCCGTCATCACTTTATCAGGGAGGAGCTTGAAAAGGGTACAATTAGTCTGAAAAAGGTCTCTTCAAAGAATAACTACGCCAATTTCATGACAAAACGGGTGTCGAGACAAATACTAGAGACTTGTCTGAGTGCTTTAAACGTTTGCTGATCATGAACCTGAGAGATGGGGTGGCTGTTGAATCTTTGATTCAGTCACTATCTCTCAGTTCCATTATTTTCACTTCCTTCATCTCATTCATTCTATCCTTTTATTTATTTCAATTATTTTTTTGTTTTCATTTTATTATTATCTTTATGTGCAGCTATTAGGTCTCTGTGTGTGTCTCCTCATCTGCGCGCGTCTCTTCTTCTCTTGCAAACATGTACCAGTGCCAATACTCCAGATTTGGATTGCAGCTAAGCTACTACCTGGGTCCTGACTCGCGCAAACCTCCTTCCTCATTCCTCACACAACTGCATTGGTTGTGTCATAGGATTGAGGGTGTCTTGAGTCAGGTAAGCTCTAGCCTTAAACTCTCCCTATCTTGTTCTCAATCTAACTATCCTTGATTCTCAAGTCAGTTCAATTCAAGTTTTCTATTGCCAATGTGATTAAAAATTTCAAGTAAAGGTCTTCTGCAGACTCACTACGTCAAATCCTGGTTTTAGTTTATTATTCCTTTCATCCTCTCTTGGTTGTTCCTTTTACATTTTTCTTGTTACTGTCTCTTTTGTCTCCTCAGTTTCTGACGGCAATCAATGGTTTTTGTTGCCTCCAATTTTTACAAAAGATAAGACAAGAGAAGATGGAAAAATATAAAAGGATAAGAAAAGGGACACAAATGAAAATATAGGAAGGAAAATATTAAAAAGAAGTATTTGTTAAGAATGTGTATGATACCAAAAAATAAAATGGAACATAAAAACCAGAATAAATGGGTATCAGGTTAAACAGATATCAGTTATGCAATTTTTTTCTCTTGCAATAGTCTCAGAAAATCCAGGAATAACTCACTGGAACAAGGTCCTGAAAGTTTTCAAATATTTGGGTTCATCTATAAATTAGCCTCTTCTAATCTCAAAAAATAATAATTCAAGAAACATAGTTTGCTACAGTGATTCCACCTTGGAAGATGATATCAATTTTAGAACTTCTAAAAGGCGCTTTATCTGTTTCTTTTGAGTCTCAATATGTTTCTTGAACAGCCAAAATAAAATAAATATAACCTCATCCTCAAAAAAAGCTTAATTTTATGATTTAAGCGATGGCCAGCTCAAATTTTTCAGGATAAGACTTCTCATTCAATAATTATGGGAAAATCCCAAATAGTCCTAATTCTCACTTTCTCAATAATCAAGGGCTAGATGATATAATAAAAAATTGTGGATTCCAATCAAAAAATAAATTTATTGATCTAAAATGAAAGGGAATACAAGAATACATCAGCAAAAACTGTATTAAGACTCAACTAATCATTCCAACCAAACGGTAGCAGACAGTTCAATTAAAGCTTCTAAAAAAATCTACCTTCAGAGACTGATTCATCATTTTAGTGATTGAACCTATCCCATTTTGAATAAGGAGGTCTGTTAAGAGTAATAATTAAATATAATCATTTGTATTTTCTTCTTTCTCAAAGCACCCTGCATGGATGGGCAAAGTTTTAATACTTCATTTGTGGAAAAATCAACCCAGTGTTCTGGTGAACGCATTGAAGTCTTTGGCCTTGAACTTTAGTGATACACATTCATCTCCTCCATTTCATATTCTATAGATCATCAAACTTCTGATAATTTTCCATTCAATCCTACTGAAATCATTCTATTCTTCATTCTCTTTCACCAGAATGTTTCTCATAAAGCTATTTCATCAATTTCAAACTGCAAATAAATTTCAAGGTGATGACTATTAATTTGATCCAGTTCAATCAAAAAATTCAGAATAAATACATCTTATTCCTAAAATATTCATTTTCTCCACTCTCACAAGGTCTCAAGGTTTCTTCAATAGACATTTAGATTTATTCTAAAATTACAATTTTAATCAATATTCAAGTATTTCTTTATTTTAAATGGTTCTGACATCTTTCAACAGAATTCATATTCTATTTATCCAAGTCTCAGTTATGTCTCAAATGTTGAGGTGCTGATTTCACCTTCAAGTATTCCACTTTTTTCTGGGCCTAAATCTCTATCATTTATTTAGTGTAATGTTAAATCAAAAACTCAAATGAGCTGTGTTGCATGCTACACAAATACAATGGAGTTGTTCAGCCCCCACATAACTTTACTGTGGTTTTCTAGCCTCCACAGAACGGCTTGGTGCTGTGTGGAACTAAACACAACTACATTTGAGTTGTGTGGGGTTTTACACAACTCAAATTTAGTTGTTTTCCGTGCCACATAACAACAAGAATTGTATTACAAAAAAATAAATAAAATAAAAATAAAATAAAAAACTTAAAAACTCAAATAAATTGAATAAAAATTCAAAACAAAACCAAAATAAACCAAAAATTCAAAAAATGTTGATTTTTTGTTTAAGCAAAATCAAAATAAAATAAACTGAAAATAAGTAAAAATCAATAAAAATGATAAAAATAAATAAATAAATAAATAAAATGAAGACAACAAAAAATTAAATAAACAATGAAAGAGTCTATGGAGCAGCCGTAAATTATAAGTGCCAAAAAATACAAGTTTGACTTGACTATCCCTAAAGTAAAAATGCCAAAAAATACCAGTTCACTTTGACAAGCCCTAAAATAAAAACACCAAAAAAAAAGTTCAACTTGTGTTAAGCTGATACCATCACAAGAATCAAAAACACTCCTTATGATTGTATCATCCCAACACAATTTGAACTGACTTACCAATTAATTTTCATTTAAAAAACTGAAAATAATGATTTTAACTAAAAACACTCAACATCATGATTTTAAAAATGTGGTAACCCTTTATATCAATAGATTTACAAGATCAGAACTTAAGACCAAACCCAAATGATGAATTTAAAATGATTTCTATAAATTAGAATAAAACTTGAGTTGATCTTTGAGGTGATCAACCCGATCAGAGGATTTTTTAGAAATCATGGAACATGGTTTAGAAACTATGGGCGGGATTGGAATCAAATCTCCCTTAAGTAAAAGCTGGGCCCAATAGCTATTATTAACAAATGAAGTGAATATTGGGTGTGATGCTTCTTTTACAACCATTTTCAAAGGAGTATAAGTACAACATGAATCCAATGAAATGAAGCATATTGGTCTTCAATAATTATCTGCTATTAGTTGACCCATGTCAAGCTTTGAAGGCCATTTTGAAGAGGGAATCTTTTCATTGCTGTCATTAATATCAAGCCTTTGTTCTATCTTTTAAACATCTTTACTTTCACAAAGGATCTTAGAATAGGATGTCTTACTTTTCCTCAATGTTTCAATCATTATTTTTGTACTTTAAAACATCCATGCTCATCATACCCAAGTCATTTAGAAATGACTCTAAATCCACAATTCCCATCACCAATTGGATCCCAAACCTCCCCCAAGAACTTACATAAGTTTTCAGGTATTTGATTGAGTGAATTCACTTTTGGCTCCTACAATCAAAAATTAATTAGTCAAAATTCTGATCAATCTCATTAAAGAAATTGATACTTGTTGGAGTATTATGTCTTCTGCTGATAGCCTTGATCCTTTCTGTCACAGAATCTTATTACTACATGTCACCTGGTCATTTATTAACTTATGAATTCTTCATTATTGGCTTACTCCATAAGTTCATCACATTGTCTTTTGTCCATATAGTTTCTGCCAATGCTGATTAGTCATCAAGTCCCTAGGCCCCCTTTGAGGGGCTCTCTAGTTGTCTATTTAAACCGGTCTTTTCCATGACCTTGCAATTCACCTTATCAACTTTGTTTCTTACAAATCCGGTCCTCAACTTTCTGAGTTGATTCAGAGTCCCTGAACTGATCATCAACTCCAACAGGTTATGAGCCCAGAGCACCACTTACTGTGCTGTCTCTGATTTTGCTTCAAGTAAATCCTCTTAGTACGGTAGCTCTCCAATTATCCTATTGTTAATTGCATCTACTCTTTATTCAGTGACCTTTGTTGGTCATCCCTCAACACCGGTAGCTCTACTGTCTTTCTATTACTGATTGTATCTGCCTTCTTATCCAAAATGATCCTATTGATCACCTCAATTAGTCATCTCTATGGTCTTCCCGAGTAGCACTACTGTCTTTCTATTACCGACTGTATCTACCTTCCCATCTGACCTATCCTGTTGACCACCCTCAATTGGTGACCTTCATTGGTCTTACTTACCCTTACTTTGACCCTGTTGCTACCTCAGGATTGATCCTTTAGTTCCTTGATCTTTCAATGCCCCCAACCGTCATCTTCATCCAGTCAATCGCAATTTTCCCTACATCTTGATTGCTCTCCGACTTCAACATCTGTTATTGCTTCAATAACCTTCATCGGTCTTACATCCACTTCCATCTTTGTTGAACTTGACTCAAACCTCATGTCGGAACCCTTCATTGCGGTTACTCAAAATTTAAAAGTTACACTACTCCCCTCGTTGCACCGAATCCATCTCATTGCTCCTGGCAATGATCCACCTGGTCGCAATTTTGATCTCTCCTTCCAGATTGACCGTTACTCGCATTTCTGACCCTGCAACTTCTTCAACTTAGCTTGCTTGTTTCAACTTGCAATTTTGATTGCCCTCATTTACAACTTTGCTCCGATCAACCTCCCCATTCACTCATCAAACGGTCCGCCTTCAATAGTCTTATCCGGAATACCTACTTTTGACTCTTTTGGCAAGGGGGTGAGATGAGGATGAGCCTTGCCATTAACAATCAAGCTCATCCTATCCATCCACTTTGACGTTCTTGTTGTTAACCATCAAATTCATCATCTCCTTGGTCAGACTTCTGGCCCTTGTGAACCCAATCTCTCTTTCTGCTGGTCCGCCTTCAATAGTCCCATCCCTCAAACAGGCCTCCGACTCTTTCAGCAAGGGGGTGAGATGGGATGACTCCCTAAGCCCTCAGCCCTCACTCAATCTCCCCTTTGACTGGTTTTTCAACCACCGTTACTCGCAACCATGGTCAACCCTATCAGCGTTCTCCCATCTACTATCTTCCTCAACATCATTGTAACCATCAGCCTCGTCAAAGATCAAAACAATCGCTTGTTTAGATCTCAAGACTGTTGATTCCCCTTTCCAACTTTCTGTTTCTCCTCAATCCTATCCTTTCCGATTTTCTCCTCTAACGACCCTCCTGATCATCCATCTGGCTTGCTATCCATCAACTCCACCCTACCACTCAGTGTGGAAAACCCCAAGTGTTAGACTTATTGCCATCGATAAGAGTTGCTACGCCCACTGGCCACCTGTTTCCTTGAGGGCCTCAGTCCTCAATGGTTCTGAGCACAAGATTGTCAGATCCTTCGATAATCTCATCCCACTCAAGCTATGAAACGCTCACCCTAATCTCATCAAGCTAATCCGTCCCTGAAAACCCAATGGCGACTTTGATCGCCTCTCAGCGTTTGCTGCTCACTTCCAACACCTCATCGCTCGCGCATCATCCGCGTACTTGCCCTTGCTGCTTGCATTTCTAATCCTGCGGCTTCAATCACTCTCATCTCCAACTTTTCCCGCGACATTGTTGCTCAACCCTTTTTCATCTTGTGACTTCAAGTCTCCTTGCTTGCGACATCATCCACGGACTTGCCCTAGCTTTCTCTGTCTCTTGCAACTTTGATTGGTCCCCGTCCTCAACTGTTGCTTGCTTGCAACCTCACCTTCTCAACTCCTGCCTGCGACTGGTTGCAACTGTCCCACTGACCTAGAAAGCTTCTTAAAAACGATGGCTCGCGCGCGACCTTGTCAATGCAATCCTTTAAATCACGGTTCCTTTTGTCTCCATCCATTATTGTTTCTGATGAAAGTCATTCTGCTAGCCTGTTATCTTGTCCTCAACCAGAACCTGCTTTTTGATATTTGATCAGACCTATTTCTACTGTTTGGTTTCTGTTTTCTTATGTTTTCCTTGACCTTTGGTCCTGTTCCTTTTCACCATTTTGTTAGCCTGCCTTGTCATACCTTTTCATCTTCTCACCCAGTCTCAAGCCTACCAGCAAGGGGGTGTGTTGGAGTATTATGTCTTCTGCTGATAGCCTTGATCCTTTCTGTCACAGAATCTTATTACTACATGTCACCTGGTCATTTATTAACTTATGAATTCTTCATTATTGGCTTACTCCATAAGTTCATCACATTGTCTTTTGTCCATATAGTTTCTGCCAATGCTGATTAGTCATCAATTCCCTAGGCCCCCTGTGAGGGGCTCTCTAGTTGTCTATTTAAACCGGTCTTTTCCATGACCTTGCAATTCACCTTATCGACTTTGTTTCTTACAAATCCGGTCCTCAACTTTCTGAGTTGAGTCAGAGTCCCTGAACTGATCATCGACTCCAACAATACTCACCAAAGATGAGCTTCTGTTTGACTCCTCCATTTCTTTGTCTTCATCCTTTGAAAAGGAATCTTATTTCAACAGAAGGGACCCTAATGAAATTTGAGTCTCTTCCGCTGATTTATGAAATTCACATGAAGAGTCTTCCTTGCACTACAGAAATCATTTTCCCATCAGTTCATTAAACCATAAAAATGAAAATTCCTCAAAACAAAAGACTTAAAATCTTTTGTATTTTCTTATTTATTTCCCATCTTATTCCCTTTTGCTGCTTGATTTCATTTTCAATGTGTTCAAGTCAAGAACAATCTGATCTTGGGTTCTCTGTCAATTTTTTCCAAACTCTGCTTGATTGCAAGACTTTTGTTTCAAGGCTTGCCTTTGATTGATACTTTTTGGTCTTCTGAATCAAGCACTTAAAAAGATTGTGGTGATGTTTTTCAGGATATCCCAAGATCATTGCATTGACCTTCTCATTTAACTGAGAATTTTTGGTAAATTCAGTAACATATACCTTCCAAAATTGAAAAGGATGAAGCATCAGTAAAGTAGGAATCATCCATCAAAAAGCATTAATCAGAAATCTTTAATCACAAATTGATTTGAACAATCCAACAATACAACTTAAATCAACTTAAAGAACTAGAACTGCAATTTTCATAATACAACCCCAACTGAGGATGAACATCCTCAGGCACAACGGATCCTCTTGATGCTAGTAGGTCACCTATCTGGTGGGAACAGAGAAAACCCATAATCTTGGAGTATGACTTGGTGCACACTTTTCCATCAAGGTTTGGCTTTAATTTCTCAAATTGTTCCACAAAAAATTTAATTGCCTCTAAAGACAACTTTGATCCCAATGGTGTCATTTCAGTGGCAAAAACTATTCCTAACTCTATTTGAGAGTTTTAAAGCAATGCCTGAACTGATTTAATTTGATTTGAAACTTTTCCATCTAGGTTTTTCCAAAAATCTAGAATCTTTTGCAAAGAATTTGGAAGGAATCATTTCAGAGTAGCATCAGCCCCTTCCACCTGAGATGTCAAATTGAATCAGGCATTGGCCAGATTAACATATAATTTTACTCACTTCCAGAGGTTATATCCATTTTTGAAAAATTTTGTTCCTCAATGGTAACCCTAGATGAGGATGCAACGGGGCCTTCCAATTATTCATTACCTGGATCCTTCTTTTACTCAGCTTTTTTGATGGAACTATCAATTTATTCCTTAAAAACAGTCATGTCATAAAAATGAGGGCTTGCCACTGTTCCCATAATCCAAAGAAAATGAAATGGTACTTCATTATTCAATCCTACTTTCAATTGGACAACTAAAAAGTTTGCTCACTTTTGAGTTGAAAAAGATGCACTTAACCAATGGTTAGTAAAAATTTACCTTTCCATTGTCTAACTGGCAAGTTGAGAGTCTACTTTGTGGGACAGGGAAAATTTCACAGATTTTCTTTGCCAAAGGCAATGATTATATTTGCAATTTCACTTTATGGTTCACTTTGTCAGCCTCCTGGATGCCAAGACCCTCGCTATCCTTTAGCTACCAGAGGTGATAGAATAAATAATAAATATATTATTTAATAAATGCAGAAAAAATCCGTAAAATATTGGGATTAAGCAAGGTTAAGTGGTTTGGTTATGGTTTATTGTTTTAATCTAATAAGAATTAATTGATTATTAAATGTTTTTATAGAGGGGCCACAATAATATTGGGGATCTTTAACACCTCTCTTCAGGGATTTCAGTATGAAAACACGTAGCACCACAAAAAAAGTAATGGCACTTGCTAGCAAGTGCCATCAAGGAAGCTCTGGTTGAAGCTCTGTCCAATCTCTAGTTGAAGGTTTTTTCATTCTCTAACATGTTTTTGGTTCACAGTGACTGTGCCCAATGAACAGCAACTGTGCACAATCCACAGCAACTATGCACAGTTGCTGTGCATTTTGCACAGTTGCTGTGCATTTTGCACAGTTGCTGTGCATTTTGCACAGTTTCTGTGCATTTTTCACAGTTGCTGTGCATTTTTCACAGTTGCTGTGCATTTTGCATAATTGCAGTGCATTTTGCACAGTTGCTGTGCATTTTGCACAGTTGCTGTGCATTTTGCACAGTTGCTGTGCATTTTGCACAGTTGCTGTGCATTTTGCACAGTTGCTGTGCATTTTGCACAGTTTCTGTGCATTTTGCACAGTTGCTGTGCATTTTGCACAGTTGCTGTGCATTTTGCACAGTTGCTGTGCATTTTGCACAGTTGATGTGCATTTTGCACAGTTGATGTACATTTTGAACGGTTTGTGTGCATTGTGCACAGTTGCTGTGCATTTTGCACAGTTGCTGTGCATTTTGCACAGCTCTTGTGCATTGTGCAAAGTTTCTGTGAATTGTGCACAGTTTTTGTGCATTGTGCACAGTGCTGTGCATTGTGCACAGTGCTGTGCATTGTGCACAGTTTCTGTTCAATGTGCACAGTTGCTGTGCATTTTGCACAGTTGCAGTGCATTGTGCACAGTTGCTGTGCATTGTGCACAGTCACTATGCATTGTTCACAGTCACTGTGCATTGTGCACAGTCACTATGCATTGTGCATAGTCAGTGACTTTGCATTGCAGTGTTGATAAATTTTGACATGATCTTGATAGGAGCTTGAACTGAGCTTGGCCATACATTGGGCAAGAGCTCTTTGACGGCACTTGCTAGCAAGTGACATGCAGATTTCTGTTGTGTAGTCCTGGTTACTTTGGGCTCTTTAGTTTAAAGAATATTTTACCCAAAGATAATATGTATATAAAATACATAGTGGAGTGACAGGGCCTTGTAGCCAAGCTGCCACAACAGAGAAAGGATAATAAAACTCACTACTAGTCTTTTATTAAATCCTTTGTTTATCTGTTTGAGACGTGCACTGATGGGTTAAACCTGTATACTTGGGTTATAAGGTTGTTCAGCAGCTTCAATTGATATAAAAAGAGGTTGAGGACAGGTATTATTGATCAGACGTAGACATCAATCACTAAAGTATCCCTTATAAGTACTTGATTACCTTGGCACGGTGTCTGGATATAAATATAACTGGGTCTCTGCCCATCAATATCCTCAAAAGAGCTCTTTATTTATAGCTTTTGGAGTCCGGATATTGTCATTCTGAGGGTTGCAGGTGCTCAAAGGGATGGACACTAGGGCTAGCAGGGTAACCAGGGGTAGCCTGTCATGTTTTCTTGGTGCGATAGCACGGGTAGCATTTAATTCCTCAGGGTATGGGAATTATTCTACTTTATAATAGATATGAGGACGTGTGAATAACACTGATCAATCCCATTTATGTATTATTTAATTAATTATCCTTAGTAAATGTTCCCAGTAATTTCATAATTATATAAATAGACATTTCTGCGGACATATTGATGTCAGGTGAGTTCTCATTATGTATTATATATCTGTAGTAAAAGTCAAGATATTGATTTTACTCCTTATTTTCAAGTTCCAGTTGATTTACTAAGATAATTACCTAAAAATATAAGTCATGGGAATTCATGTAATATTTTTACATCATTTTTTTTCTTAGTATGTCACAAAGATATTGATGTCTAGTAATTCTCATAAAAGTATATTCAAGTATTTTAATATATTTTCAGAATTTGTCATTGTCTTATTTTTTCCATTCTTGGTACTTTGAATTATATTAGATAAAAAATATGTATAAGTATTACTTAAGTATTTTTATATAATATTATGTAATTTTAGACAATCTGCTATCCAAAGGAACATTTATTACATATGTAGAATTTTCCCGTGTGGGTTGTAGCATGTTTACACGGTAACTAAGCCTCTCAGGCCGCCTGTCACTCTGTCAACCCATAGTCCCAGGGCTGCGTACTTTTCAGAGGCCTGGGGCTGTGTAAACAACCTTGACGGAGTGACAGGGCTGTATCTCAGCCATGCGCGGACGCATTTGCTGCTGCGGCTGCGTGCGGTAATTGTGACAAAACACATTTCTGTCCGTAACTCCTAAAATATACACAACACCTCAATTATGACTGAATTTTAGGTGTGAAACCTATACGTGACAATGTGTGTGAAATATTTAATTGATCCAAAACTCAATAGTGGATCCATAGTATTTTGGTCTTTCTTTCCTTAATTATTTAAAAATATAAGGAGTTGGATTTCAAGGGTGGGGTCAGTGAGTAACCCTACCTAATTTTGGGTAGAGAATCTTTTTCTGTAATAATATTCATGGTTTTCCTACTCTTTCTCAGGTCAATTATATTATTATTATTTTTATGTTATTTTTGTTACTTTTGCAGCTTGCTTTGAAATAGTAGCAAGCTGACACACTTTATGATTGCTAGATGTGGTACAATAGTCCGGAATAGTATGCGTTGATCCCAAATTTGGTTTGATGAAATCCAAATGCAGTCCAGGGGATCCCAAAATTTTGGCACAACCCCTGGCGGGTTGTGTAACCCCGTATATGCATCTCAGTGGTTTTCTCCAGGGAGTAAAAAACCCAAAAAATGCAGTTTAAGGGGCTAAACAACCCCCCAGGGGTTGTGATTGTTTGGAAAAACACATTGGAGTTGTGTCTGTGGGTTGCAAGTCTTTGAAGCAACCCATTAAATACATGTATGGGCCCCCACGCGTTGAAAAGGCCATGTAGGGCCCTATGCAACTCCCACAGAACTGGGAGTGGTGAATATAAAATTGCCCTTTTATTTATTCTTTCTTCATAGAAATATTTTGAATTAATTCTCTTTCTTCCTCTGATTGAAATCAAAGCAGTGGTCCTGGTGTATCCAGTTGTTTATTCAACATGAATTGTAAGTTTCAAACTGAGAAGATTTATGTGACTCCTGTCCCACAGGATGAATAATGTTTCATATTTGTATGTTTACTTGATTTTCTTCAGATTCAAAAATGGTTTCATTTTTCACCAAAGTGCAAAGTTTAATTATTGCACCTTGCACAGAAGTATGTTGAAGTTAATCTTACAATTTTTCTTCAAGATCTGTAATAAAAGTTTGTGGTGAACAATCCCCTTTTCATATTTAACTTGTTCAATTTTTTCATTTTTGTGATAATGATTTATTGCCAATTGGTCCAAAGGATTTTTGATATTGTCATTAATCTTATGACAAAGTTGAGGATTTTTTTTTCAATAGAGATTTGGATGTTGAGGTCATTTGAGTTTGGTACAGTCCTTTGGAATGGATTTTTAAATTCAGGTAAACTTGAGGATTTGGTTTTAATTCAAAGTTTGAAATTATCTTCTTGTGGTTTAAAATGGTGGGAATATCATTATTGAAAATGGTAGATGATGGAAGAGCTATGAATCTGATATATTTGAAGTGGATTATTTAAGATATATTTTTACAGGAGGTATTATCATTCTTTGGGAATTTTGTAGTTTAAATTTATTTTAAGAAGGAGGAGATGGAATATTTTAAGTATCATGAACAATTCTTTATTGAAAATTTTGATTGGTTGATCAATTGGATGGATGAATTTTTAAAATTCTGAATTTTTTTACCAGTCACACCTAGAAATCCAGCTGCCTCCCTCATCAGGAAAAAAATAACCCTCTGTCTGTCCAAATGCACACTAAAATCCTCAGTGATGAATTTCATTTCAAGATTCTCTTTCACTCTTTGTTCTTTTTGTAAAAAAAATAATGTCTTCACCTATTTGCAAAGATCTACCATTTCCAATTCCTCTGCCTATACAAACCTACTACTTTTCAACTTAGTTAAATTTAATGAAATTCTCTGCACTACTCTACTATGGTAATTCCATTAAATCCATAATCCACTCCAGAATACTCTCTTGTAGATATTCCAGCTTCTTCAAATTGTGAGATAGCTCACACATTTTCTATATTGCACTTATTAGTATACTTCTCACTGAGGCACCCACTCACTCCAAGAATTTAAAATCTATCCATTTGCCTTTGGTACTAGTGTGACTTCAAATCATCTTAAAATCACTAGTACCTTAATTTCATATTCATTCAATGACTTTTCCCTTGGCCATCTGCATTAATTAAATATCCACCTTTCTTACAAAAATATGGACTTTTATCCTCCTATTTTTTGAAAATTCACTAGCCCACTCTTGCTTCCAATTTTTCATTTCTTAGAAATAAATCATGAGTTTTTAAAGCTTTTGAAAGTCTGCCCAACTCAAATTCTTGTCTAAATTCTGCATTCCAATTTATTTTTGTGCTGGATTTCTGGCCAAAAACCCAAAAATCCCTCAGATAATTTCTGATATTTCCCAAGCTTCCTCAAATCTCCTCATCAATTTCTCAAGCCTCCCTTTATTCACATTTGCCCTTATTTCGCATCCTCAACTTATTATGGTTTTTTTCCTGCAACAGTGATACAGGTCTGTGGTGCTGGATGAAATGATTATGCTTTTAATGTTGAGCATGGTTTTAAATAGAGTATTTTAGTATTTGTTGGGGACAGTTCTTAATTTTCAATAGAGTTCTGGGCAGGGATTTTTGAAATTTTATTATTAAAATTGTTAAGGTTCAAGGGTTTTGTGAGACTGGATGAAAATCCTAGCAAAGAGAAAAGGCCAAATGATTAGAACAATGAAAATTAAATGATATCAAAAAGCTGAAGTCTGTGGTAATAGATGAAGAGAATGATTGGAGAAAATTCAGATTAATAGGGCGTATAAGAGTTAAGAAAATCCGCCATTTTTTGATGGCGGATTTCAAACCAAGTCTTCCATTTCAAAAACCGCCATTAAAAATAAAAAAACCCACCATCAACATCAGATGTGTCAGAGTTACCGGGAAATATGTGGGTTTTTTCAAGTAAAGTATATAAAGGCTTCCACCATCTGTCCACCTCATACATTCCTGGTTTTTGACCTCCACCAACCTCCCAAAAATTCTACCTCCATCCTTATCTCAAAAAATGTTGATTCATTGCTCTTCATCTCTTCATTGCTATCCTCGTCACTTTATTTCCTTCATCACATCCATCTAACTCTCATTGAATCACTGTCCTCATTGCTTCATCAATTTCATCACATCATCATTCTCATTGCTTTATTGCTTTCATCACCTCCAGCTAACTCTCATTGCATCACAATCCTCATCACTTAATCACTCTCATCACTTTATTGCTTTCATCACATCCTAACTATCATTGCTTTATCCCTCTTGTCACTTCATCACTCTCATCTCTTCCTATCCTCTTTGCTTCATCACTCTCATCCCCTCCTCACTTCATCACTCTCGTTACTTCATCACTCTCATTGCTTAATGGCTTCAGCACTTACTCTTTTTAAATGGCCCCTCAGCAATCCTCCCGCCACAATTCCACTAAACAATCCAATGGACTAAAGAAAACATCCCACAGGAACTCAAAATTTAAAAATCCTCCCCCATCAGCTTCCACAGGCCCAAGTCAGCTCAAGAGAGCTGATCACATCATCCTGTTAAACTGGATCAAAATTCCATACAACTAAAATGCTTGCTTTGAATCCAACAATGAAACAAAAGTTGGCCAACCTCCTTCCTCCAAGCGTAATGGTATCTCCTGATGGCCAATGAACTCAAGAATAAAAACAAAGTTAGGCTGCATATTTCATCCAAAAAGATGAAGGAGCGATTCAAGAACTATTGAACCAAGTAAAAAAAGCCCACTCAATGTCAATCTTCACCGGCTTTGGTATCACCAACTCCAATAAAGAAAAGGGAATAAACTTGGGGGTTGATAATTTGGACTCCATTTGTCCTTTTTATGTTCAAATGTATGAAATCTTTGGAAAGAAGGCCAATATTACTCCTTTAGCCACTTTTGATGCCCAAAAATCAGATTCAGTTGATGATGAGGACCTGGATGTGGGTGCTTGGCCTAGAAATGATCCCAATAAAACCTATGAGTGGCTCCAATCAGATGTGGAGGAGGATATTCCAACAGAATCAGCTCCAATCACGTCTACATCAGCATTGATCAACAATTCAAACCCTTCCCTGAACACCTCACTTCCTCCTTTGGATTGCTCTCTTCCTGGGGTGGAAGAAATTAATAACTTGGCCAACAAGGAGCAATTAATTCCTGTATCACCACCATTGTCATTATCTGCTCAAGTAAGGAACCAAGATCTTTTCTCTTCTGTCTGGTTAATCCTGACTGATTTGAATTTTAAAAAAACAGGCTCATCTGTTCCTGAATGGCCCAAAACTCAAGCCAATTGGGCCTCCCACATCTCCTTCAAATGAGAGAAATGATTTTCTCACACAAACCTCCTCTGCAAAAGGAAATCAAAAGGCCTCCAATTCCATCAAAATCAACCCCAATAGCAACTTCAAATTTTTTGGGGTTTGAGGAGATCATGGAGAAGCAAGATTCCAGTAAGCCCATTGAATTCTCCTTAGTTTCCAAATCAAGCTCATTCCTATTCCCCTCTGAAAATCAAGGAAATTACAAATTGAATCCAAAACAATTCAGTTTGAAAAGGAGAAGTGGGATTGTCAACTGGCCATTGATTTTCAAAAGCAGAAAGTAGAGAGTTTGGCTCATCAACAAAAATGGCATGCTGAGTGGAAGTTGAAACAGGCTGAGCCACAATTTCAAAAATAGGGAAAGGAGAATGATTGACAGCAAGCACAACTGGAAATGGAGAGGGAACAACTGGAAACAGAGAAAAGGGATAAGTGGTCAATAGCTGTGGCGTTCATTGATAGCAGTAGAACAGTAGATGAATTAAAGCAGATTACTCAAATTATGGGATTTTAAATATATTTCCTTGGATGAAAAACTTAAAAAGAAAAAAAATAAAATTATTTTTGATTAAAAAGATGGTTACAACACTTAATAATATTTTTAACCCCACCAATGAAAAAATATTTTTTTATTTATATTTGTTTTCCTAGAGTATATTTTCCCACTTGCTAAGTCCCTGAAAATGTTTGGAGTTGTTTTGTTAATTTGCATGGATATGGCCATTCTGGTATGGTTGGCCATTTCCACAGCAGGAATTTTACAGTGCTTGTACCAATTTGCTGCCCAAACCATTTTCACTATACCTTTTTGCTTGAAATCAATTCCAAACCCCGGCTCTGGAAATGAAAATTGGCCATCTGACACTTGAAATTCATCTGTGGTTTCAATAAGTTCTCCATTTGATTTCTTGGTTGGAACTGCAATTAAAAAGGAATACCCCAAGATGTCACCTTTTTCAATGTGAGGTAATTTGTAAAAAGAGTTGGATGTGAAAGTGACATGGGGAGAGCAGTCAAAGGGTGTACGCTGGGAACCAAATTCTAGAGATGAGAAGGAGGGGATGCGGTTGTCCTTCATTATTTAACGGTTTGATTCAAAGGGAAGTCTGGCAAAATTGCAAAACATTTGTCCTAAAATTCGAGAGACTTTGTTGGCCTTAAGGTTGAGACAAGTGTACTCCTGAGGGGAAGATTGAATGGATGATTTCTTCACATAGAGTCCAAATAACTCAAAGGGGTGCATTGATTTTTGCCATCCAATTGCCCACATTTTTCACCCCAAGATCTTGAGGGACCAACAGTGTTGAAAACTTTTTTTTTCTGGTGAAGGAAATTTGTCAAAAAGTTGATGTCCTTCTTGTCTTTTTTGGAAATTTTATCCAACGGGAAAAATTTAATTATTGCAACAAGACCCTTGTGATCAGAATCATTGATAACAATTACTTTGCCATGGGTGAAAAAATGGAATTTCTTGATTGTCTGCTTGTAATTTTCAAACTCAGTGGACAAGGGTTTCAATTGTTCTTTTTCTTTTTTGCGGTAATGGCAGGATATAGATCCAAAGGTTGTAGTTTCTTTCCAGGCCATACAACCTTTTCATTAATTCCCCCCTCTCCAAGTTCCAAAGAAATTTCTGATGCCCCCTTTTGATCCCTCTTTTGCTTCAAAACCCTCTGCTTTCCACCTCTCTTTATGTTTTTCACCTCATCTCCTTTCATCTTATTCCCTTGCAGGAAACTTCTCTGCTTGGGTTGAGGATCAAGAAGGGATTCAATTTGGATTATAAAATTGTGAGTTTGGTGGGAGAAGCAATAGAATGGAAGCAAAAGGGGTCAAAGAAGGGTTAAAAAAAACCATGTCAGTTACATTGTGGAAACTAAGAGGGAGAGACTCCTATAGTTTTCCTCATGTTCCAAAATCAATGGTCCTAGCATCTGTAAGGATAAGGATTCTGCAGTAAAGAGAGAGAGAGAGAGAGAGAGAGAGAGAATACCCCAACCACCCTCTAGCCCGCCTCCTGTTACACACACCCAGTTTTTCCTTCTCATGACGCAGCCCTCCGCTGCGCCGTACTCAGAGCCCCCCGCGCTGTCCATATCCGCCCGGCCCGCTGCGTGATTTCCTGCTCCACTCCTATATCCCCAATTTCCCTGCTCTATCCTCCCAAATTAGCTGCCCACAAACCTGGGTGGGCCGGCTCCATGCTTGGGTCTCCAATTTCCAAGCAGGTCATGATAAGCGCGCCAACCATTGCATGGTTCACAATCCAAGGCTATATAATGACACCACAACATGATGACAAAAATAATTTTTAAAAAAAAATACCATAGTGTGAAAAAAATGGGCTGGGTCAGTAGGCCAGGGAGGATGGGGCAGGCTGGGGTTGATTGGCTGGGCAGGAGGTGGGGCTCTGTTGGCTGGGCAGGAGAAGGGGTGCTGGCTTGGTCAGCTGGGCAGCATGGGGTTGGGCAGGGGCTGTCAGCGAGTCAAAAAGGGGGGGTGGGTGGAGCAAATGGGGGGAGGCCAAGCCAAGGGGGAGGGCAAGAGAGGGGGGCAGCAAGAGGGGGCCGGTTGGCTTTGGCAAGCCAAGGAGGGGGGCAAGAGGGGGCCGGTTGGCGTTGGAAAGCCAGGGGGGGTGAGAGTGGGCAGCAGCAAGAGGGGGCCGGTTGGCGTTGGCAAGCCAAGGGGGGGGGCAAGAGGGGAGGGAAGCAAGCAAGCAAGGGGGTTGCAATTGGCATTGGCAAGCAAGGTGGGGGGGCTTTAGTTGGGAGAAAGGGGGAGGGAAAAGGGTGATGAGGAGGAGGGGGGGAGCTTACCTGGGGAATCAACCAAGGAGGTGAGGTGGGGGGGGGGCTGAAGGGGGATGGAGGGGGATGGATGTCAGTATTTGATGATGGGGAGGATGAGGAGGAGGGGGGAAGCTTACCAGGTGTGCTGGTGAGGTGGGGGGGGGGGGTGCTGAAGGGGGATGGAGGGGGATGGATGTCAGTATTGGATGATGGGGAGGATGAGGAGGAGGGGGGAAGCTTACCAGGTGTGCTGGTGAGGTGGAGGTGGTGGGTGAGGAGTAGAGTAGACTGGTGGTTTTGTGGGGTGAGGTGAGTGGTTTGGTAGGGTGAGGTGTTGGGTCTATTTTGTCTAAGTCAACCAAAAGAGAAAAAAAACCCCAAGTGAGTCAGCCAGCCTAGGATTCTTGGTTGAGCAACCAAAACCAAAAAAATACAGTGAAGAGATTTTTTACCTATTTCAAAATCAAACATTACTCTTTAAAAAAAGCAAGGGTGAGAGGTAGAATACTTTATCTCATATAAGAAGATGAAGGAAAAGATGAAAAAGGTATGAACTGAGGTGGATCTGGAATATCATCTTCAAATGTTTTGTCCCATTCATCTTTGATGTTGTCCAAAAGGTTGTGAAGGGTTACACAAGTGATAATCCAGTTGATGAGGAACTTCATGTCTTTTGGTTTTTGAAGCTGGTTTTTCATTTACCTTAAGCTGGCTCATCTTCCTTTCAGTAATCCTCTTGCATGCTTAATCCAAACTGATGATTGGGAAAGATGATAGTTGAAATCAGTTTTTCCTTGATCATTGGACAAAAAATTCTGGTATGCTGGAATCACATATTTCCCACTAGCATAAGCACCTTCCAAAATTTATTGATATTTGTCAAAGTAGTTCTCTTGTTTTTGGCAATCCACATCCAATTTAAAACATATTAATCATGACAAGAACCCGGAAGGCCAGTGTGGAGGGATAGGAAATTCTTGTTGTTATCACAAACAAGTTGTAGGGCCATGGAGTATCTAAACAAAGAGATGCAACATATTTGGTCAGTGTGTGATTCAAATTATTATTAAAATAATTGGAAAAGAATGTTGTGATGTACACCTTGCACCAAGCGGTTATAGCTCAATGGTTAGAGCATCCCGCATGCAATGGGCAGATGTGGGTTTGACTCCCACTGACTGCGTTACCTTTTCCCCGTCATTAAAGGTTATGAGCCCAGCACTGCAGCTGTAGCATCCTGATTCACGCTGAATATCACGCTATAAAATTGAATAAAGACACATGACTATGGGGTAAAAAGGGCGTGCAAAATGGGTTCTTGGTGTATGGGGGGGTGTTGTGATGTACACATTGCACCAAGCGGTTATAGCTCAATGGTTAGAGCATCCTGCATGCAATGGGCAGATGTGGGTTTGACTCCCACTGACTGTGTTACCTTTTCCCCGTCATTACAAAGAATGAAACAATTGCCTCTTTTTCCAATCAAAATAGTGGCTTCCATCTAGCTTGGGTTTTTGACTCAAGGGGATGGTGATTCCATCAAAAAAATCAATGCAACCTGGAAAGCCTTCTGTCTCGATTACTTCAGATATCTCCTTGCGTTCTTCTCTGGTTGGCCAAGAAAGGACTGAGTGATGGAAGGATAGGATAGCAATCATGACTCTTTTGGTTTATAAGTCAATGGTTCCATAACCAACTGAGAATAGATTTTCTAATTGATGAATTGCTGCTCCATTTCCATTGTATTCCAACCTACAAAGATAAACAGCCAGTTGGATAACTGGATTTCATTGAGGATTCCAAGAATTTTTCTGGAAGATGTGGTGGTCTTCAATCATCTCCAAAAGTTTTCTGAATGAAGACAGAAGAGTTTGGAATAGTTGCTGGAAGCTTAAGTTGGGGAGGAGATGAAGCTTTTGCCTTTCATACTTAGGATTGTTTAGAGTTTTTCTTCTTGGAACCATGTATTTCTTTTCTAATAGAGCATTCAAAGCCAACCAAGTTGATTCAAAATTGGATTCTGAATCAGAGTCTGAATGGGATTCAAATAATAACAAAAGTTCAGTCAGCTCTTTTGTGTTTTCAACTTGCTTCTGGGAAGTTTGATTGGAAATATTGAGATAAGAAAGATGGTGATGAGATGATGGCAGTATTTGTGCAAAGTGATAGAGATGTGAACCAATTGAGATGTGAAGCAATGGAGATGAGAGGTGTGTGATGTGATGGAGATGGGATTGGTATGGATTTGCTGAGGCAGAGGTGCCAACAGGTGTTTTGGATGTGATGGATGGTGGATGGATGATGATGCAGAAATGGCGGGTTTAATTGCGGTTTTAATGTTTTAAATATTCCATTTTCATGAAATCCTCCATTTTGAAATACACCAGTTAGGGGGTATGTGTATTTCAGAAATCCGCCATTAAAAATGGCGGGTTTTGTCAAAAAAAATGGTGTGTTTGCTAACTCTGATATGCCCTAATAAAAACAGCAATAGCCAATTCAATATAGAGAAGGGTGAGCAGAGAGCAAAGGCTCAGGAATCAGAGTTTAAAGTGAAAAATTTCCCAAATTGGTTGAGCAGCAGCAATAGAGAGTGGGGATTGATAAGTTTATCCAAAATAAGAAATAGGTTTAAATAAACTAGTTTCAAGAGGTTTTAATCTGTGGTTGAATAATCAGGACCACAATGGATGGAACTCGGAAAATTCTTAGGCCAGAGAGAAGTGTCCTGGTCAGAATTACTATGGTTTGATATCAGAAACAATGTATTACATTTTTTTGTGAAATTCTGTGAAAATGAATTTTGCACTCAATTATAGAGCAACTGAAAAAAGAGGACAATAATTCCAACCAAGAAAATTATTATATGTGGCTCAATTTCTCATGTTATGATATTGAGAATTTTGAAGAAGTTCATTAGGATTTGAATTACAAGATTTATGTTGAACCAACATTGATGAAAAGGTCCTTTTATTTGAATTTGGAAAATTACTCATTGTTTTATGCAGATAAATAAAGGATATCAAAAGGAAATTCAAAATTTAGCTTTTGCTGTGGGAAGATGAGGAAATTTCATAGGTGGTTGTATTTCTTGATCAAATTACACCCAAATTAGTGTTTCAATTATTCCTTGTTACATCTTTGGCAATATCCTCTATTTCTCCTTCATTATAAAAGTTTCATTCTCAATATCCCCCAGTTAAAATAAATTTCCACAATTAAAATTAAGTTTTTCTCCATATTTGAAATATAAACTGTAAAATTAAATACACCACCTACAATAAATTTCCAGTGTTACACTGCAGTTTTTCTACTTAGTTAAAATATAAAATATAATAAAAATTACCCCAGTTAAAAATAATTTTGAGTGTTACAGTGAAGCTTTAGTCCTTTCAGTTTTTAAATTGAATGCAGATTCAAATGGATTGGTGAAAGGGTTCAGAATAAAAAAGCAGGAAGGAATATTATGTTGTAAGTACATGCTGATTTATGTGCATGTATTTTTTTGATACTTGGTAGAAAAAAATTGGAAAAATGAATCATGCCTGTTTGTAGGACTAAAAAAATGAATAAAATATTGAAAGTAGATAGAATAAAGTCTTCATTCTTGAGGCTTCAAACTGAATGGAAAATGCACCACTAGGGCAAACACAACTGGTTTTCACCAAGGGTACACAAGCCAAACTTTTCAGTATGGTATATTGATAAAGAAAATAAATAATCAAAAGAGATACATTTAAAACTTTCTTCAAGAAATCTTCACACATTGCAGACACTTTTTTGCTGCAATTACCATGCAATAATTTCAGGAAAATCCATACTTCCTGACATGTGAAGGTTCTATCATGCCTAAACCACCCACAACCACCTTTCCGCCATCACCAGATAAAATTCACACCTGAGTGCATGGCCCCTTCCCACTCTTTACAATTTTTATACCATAAGGAACCCTGATGAGATATAAATTTATAAATCCAGGCCTCATTGAACCTTTATTTTCCCCAAACTAAATTTTATAACTATCCAGAGAACCATGCCATAAGAATTCAAATTATCAAATGATCAAAATTGACATGCGAGGGCAAATAGGGCCCTTTTTTCCTCAGTTAAGTTGTAATCAAGTGATCATTTTTTGATTGTCTTATATATATGATTTGAAACCATCAAAACCCACTTGGTACCATACCAAGTCTTCAATCACACCTACCAGGCATAATTGACCATAGTTTCTTTGTTACTAAAGGTACTTCGCCTTTTATAACTCCCCAAGTAAGCAATCAAATTCTGTTCTGGATTTTGGATACCCATTATCAGAATTATTCATGTATAGAACTGTCTTCTCTTGAATAATAAAGCTTCAAACCATCCCGGGTGCAAAAATTATTCAAATAATTCCCTGAAAATAGGTTTTCAAAATCCAGAGTGTCACTGTGGCCCCTACAATTTAACTTAAATGGATTAAATTATATGGATCAACAAACATTTGAATCCAAAAAATCATCTCTCCCTGGCTGCACCCATATTACTATTGGTTATTGCTGCACCTCTTTAATCAAAATATTTATTTCTCCAACCATCAAATCTAGTAGCTAAAGGGTTTCAAGAGTCATGGAATCTAGTAAGCAGAAATTTCAAAATGTATTGATTTGGGAAGAGATTTCCCTTGTGTGGAGCATTTTTCAGTGATTTTAAATACAAAAAAGTGTAATCAACCAATAGAAATCCTCATATTTCCAAATTTTAAGGTTTAAATATGCTGTAAAATGAGTATGTACAGAATTTTTGATTCAAAATCTTGCATACAATCACAATTTTTTACCTTCACTGGATCAGGATATAGCATAGTTAGATCTTTTCTGTAAATTTTTGCTGCATTTTGAAAAATACAATCATTTAATATTGATTTCAGTATTTTGGATTAATGAAATTCTACCTATGAACAACCACAAGATCACAACAAGGCAAATAATTTCCCTCTTCATCTCCCAGACAATGAAGATTTGATAACCTCTGAAATTTTTTTTGGCCTCATTCTGCTGTGGATTCTACCACATTACACAGGTAGTACATGAATAAAACACCAAATAAAATAAACTTAGAACTACTAGCTCCATATAATCTATTTTTTACCCAAACACATTGATACTTTGATTCAGATGACACAGCCATTCATAATTTAATATCTTCAAACAGATAAAGAATTCATTAATTTTTATAACCTTCCCAATTCTTTTGAAATTTTTCTGATTTTAAATTAAATTTTACTTTATTTAGCACTCATTTAAATAAATTCCAGATTTGTCACCTCTAAAGGTTTATTTTTCTACATAAAAAAAATTCTAAATGGGAATTTACTCAGAATTATTTCATACTAGTTTCATCCATGTCCTGTGATACATCTAAATTTCAGTAACTCACCTTGGATTAGATTCCCATCTTTTAATTTGACAAATTTCATAATTATTAGTAATAAAGGAAAAAATTGTAATCAACACCAGAAAAGTTGCGGAGGAATGCATAAATATTTTATATGTGTCAAATAATATCTTGAACCAATGAAAACAAATCTGTGGAGTAAATCAAATCATATTTTTTTGCATAGTATGGATAAAGGTAATTCTTTTCTCTCCATCTCTTATAGTTTTTAAAGGGATAAAGGCCTGGGCATTGATTAGTTCTAATTTTCCTCAAGCTAGCAGTAATTCCAAGAAGTGATAGTATTTTGTGCAGTTTACAAGAAATTTTCTATATCTGTAACATTACCACAGACCAAATTTGAAACTAACATGATTGAATTCTTACTCCTTCACTGATTTTTTCACATATGTAGTTTTCTCCCTCTTCTATTCATTGAAATTCATCCAAAAATTTAAATTTGGCTGAATCAAGAAATACATTTTATGATATTCCCTCACTCATACTAAAATCTACTCTTGTCTTCCAACTATCCAGTGTTTGAAATTTTTACAATTTAATCATTAGAATTCCTCAAAATCAACCAATTTTAGAAGCTTTTCCAAGTTTTTCAGAACAATCACCTCTCCAATATTGTTAATTTAATCATAGAAAATGACATACCTGCACACCTGCCAATTCCAACAGCCTTGCCAAGTTTTAGCAACCAACCCCTAACCCACTCTTGGTAAGGAGAACAGACTGAATTGGGAATGGCAGACAATTTGGTTCATAGAATATTTACAAATTTTTGAAAATCTTTGATAATCAATGATATTTCCCCTTTTTTCTGTGATTGCATAATTTTAATATTCTTTATCTTTATAGGAAGGCAACATAAAAAATTTTTGGGCATTTTTCAAAAAGGAGCATTCAGAGCTATGTTTGAAATAAGCTTTTATTTAGGATTGATATTGATCAAAAGTTGAAAATCAGATTTGATTTAAGATTGATATTAAAAACAATTTGAAAATCAGCATTGATTAAAGAATAAGAATCCAAAAAACAGAACACAAAAGAGGAGTATAGCTATTCAAATATTTATGGAAATCTCTTTGTCAAAATTCTTTAGAATCAACTGGAAGACTTCTACTTTCAAGAAACTTTGAATCTGTAGTTACAGTAGTATCCCTTTAACATGGACTTCAAAAGAATCTAGTTGAGATCTGAAAGGCTAGATATCCACAGGACTGGTATTTACCCCCATTCAATTTTAAATAGGAATTCTATAATCAAGATCCTCACACAGATGCACTTTTTGGGAGGGTAGGCAAGCGTGGAAAACTTTGGGAACTCTCAAGCTTGCCTGGGACTTTTCCAGTATTTCATTTAAATCAAAACAAAATATTTCTAAGAGTTTTTATCACTTGAGAGCTTCCCATTACTCTCAAAAGGCTTCATAATCCATGCTATACTATGTAACAGGAAACATTCCAACTGGTGTTTCCCTTGTCTTTCCCTTCTATGAGGGCCTTGATGATCTTTATCACTTATTTCCTGAGATGCTCCTCCCCAACACAATAAAAACGTGGGCCTGCGGTCTGAAACCCTTTATACAAGGGGAAAGTGAGACTTGAGTTTTTTTTTGTTGTAGAATACTTAATTTATACAACAGGATCACGGGTTTGATAGCTGGCATAGAATAGGATACCAGGCCCCATGACAGTGACAAGAATCCCTCCATCAAGAATGACTATTCAAGGTGTTGGGGGGCTTAAACCTCTCTCATGTTGGATTCAGTCAACTTTTGAATTGAGTTTTTGGATTCCCCATTGGTGACAGCTTTTTTTTTCTTGCACATTTTTTTCTTGTGGATCTTTGACAAATTTCTAGGTGAAATTACAGATCCATCTCAAAATTAAACCAAGATGCTTGCAATGCAAATCCTTGATATCTCAATTTGGAGTGTTTCAGCAAGTGAGTTTTCCACCTTGCCATGTGCACCTATTAGATGATAGATTCAATGGTTAAAATACTACTGCACGTAGCAATTGCCAAACATAACTGATCCAGCTGGATTGTTTTGTTGGATTTTACTACTGGTAAGCTCTGTCCCTCAAGCCTAAATTTTTGTTCCTCCACCATTCTATGTGCAGGTCTGAGAGGAAATTCCCTGAAAGCCTAGAGCTGACCTGGATTATACTCAAGATTTTGCTCATTGATCACCAATTGCATATTCAAAGTGGACCATGTGAAATGAAATTTTTCACTTTATTAAAAAACAGTCCTCATGACATGGGTTGGTAGACTACCTGGGCCCATGCAACGGAACCCAACATATTTTGATCAGCCATTGAAGAGTTTGAAGGCTAAGGTTGCTCCTGAGAGTTGATTTGAATGTAAAGAGTCTTGTAAAAGCTACCTTGGCAGTGTTTGGCTTTTTGCTGACCTTGGCCACTGTCATGAAATTGGGGGGAATCCTCAGATAATTCATTGAACAACGTGAATGGCATTGTTGCGCTACTCCGCTGGCATTTCTCATGAGTTCTCCTAAAGGCTAATTGAGCATGCACATTCACTACGTAATCATGTTCCAACTTGTAAAAAAGGTGTTTAAATGCATTTCCCAGGAAAAAGGTAATTTCCCCACAACCATGCAACCGGCCAAGGTTTGAGGAATTGAGATGAGAACAGCAGTGGTAGTTAATGGAATCAAGGGTCATGTTGTGATGTAAGTATGTACACCTTGAACCAAGAAATGGCTGTTATAAATATGGGATATGCATATTCATTGAGATAGAGATTAAACTCAAATATGCTAGAATATGCATTTACACAATAACACCATCCCATAAATCTTGTATATCAATACCCCAACCATGATTAACATAATTTTCCACTCTTGGGGAATTAAAAATCTTATTTTAATCTTCTTGATCATTACAGGTTATATAGCCCAGCACTGCAGCTTTAGCATCCTGATTCACGCCAAATATCAAACTATAAAATTGAATAAAAACACATGAATATGGGGTTGAAGGGGGTTTCAAATGGGTTTTTGGTGTATGGGGGGGTTTTGTGATGTACACCTTGAACCAAGCAGTTATAGCTCAATGATGAGTTCATTCTGCATGCATTGGGTAGAGGTGGGTTTGACTCCCACTGACCTTGTTACCTTTTCCCTGTCATTACAGGTGAGGCTAAATCTAAAAGCTGATGGAACCAAATTGCCAGAGTGGGCTGAAGCTTTTCATCTAAAGATCTGATCCTTTTTTCAACTACCTGACTATTTTGGTTTGACTGACATCAAAAAGCACAAAGATAGTGCAAAAATTGCTGGAATCATTTTTGAGTAGGCCCTGGACGCTTCCACATCTCCATTTATTTAATCTAAACCTGGGAGAGAAGCATTTCACATCATGAAGGAGCAAATTGGCTCCATGTCCTGGTCCCATGTGATGACCAAGTAGTTGAAGCTCATGAAATACCCTGAGGTATTTGCAAATCCAAACCGTAAATACAACAAAATGAAGCATACACTGCAGGATATTGCAAACAACCTTGGTGGTCTTATGGTTGATTTGGTCCTAGAAATGTTTCTCCACTCCAATTATCAACATTTTATTGAGAAATTGGCAATGCGCTCAATGGAAGAATAGCAATCAGCAGGAACATTGCCAGAACTTCACACAATGTACTGGAGCTTTTATTTAGACACGCTAAGGCGGCCAGTTATATACCAAGTAGATCTCTCCTCAGTTATAATTCTGCAGCCCCAAATCAACTCCCTAACCTCCCTTACAAACAGCTTTCTGCACCAACTCTTACTGCACCCAAGCACATGGAATCTGTCATGAACAAGAGCAATCAATGGGAAAAGGCCAACCTCACTTGGAAGAATCATTCTCTGTACTGCTACAATTGGGGCCACTGGCCAGGCAATTTCCCCCAGAAACACCAGAAGCTACCACCTCTTGGATACCTGCAAAAATTCAATCTGCAAGCTTTCCTTAATAAATCAGCTGTCTGTCATCTAGTCTTTAGCCGTACGCCAGGTGCAGGCGTGGCGTCTGTAGGCCACCAACCAATAACCCATTATTTTGTGCTGTTAGATTCTGGTGCCACTGACAGTATTAACAATGATTTCAGTTTTTTCAAATCTTTGAAAGAAATAAATATTCATCTCACTGTTTCATCATCAAACCGGTTTCCCATAGAATCTTTTGGTGAAGCAATCATAAATACACTGTATTTAAAACTAAAGATCTCCTCCATGCTCTACTGCCCACACATCCAAGGAACAATCATTTCACTAGGAAAATTATGGCAACTGGATGGGCAGGTGACTTGTGATGGTTGCTGCTACTTGCTGTTTCAGGATGGTATTTTTTTTCCCTCTTGTGAATCAACCTTCCATTTTTTCATACCAATTGCACAGGAGTCATCTGTTTCTGCTGTCACCACCAATGCTTACAACCTCCATAAATTGATTGGGAACTTTTCACTGAGAATGCTACGCAATACTTTGAACAATGATGCAGCCATTAAGATGCCTCCAATTCCAAGAAGGATTTCAGGCACTGTGGACCGTGCTTGGTCATGAAAGCTGAGCACGTGGTTCCAAAGATTCATTCTAGGACAATTATATGAAAAAAACCGGGTGATGTTATTGCAGCGGATGTGATAGGTCCATTTGCGGGTGGGGTTGAAGGTTTTTTCATCTGGCTGCTATTCAGAACCAACTAAATAAAGCCCCCAAGAATAAAATACATCAATTAAAAATAAATAAATAATAAAAATTAAGAAATCAAAACTTAACTTGTAATAAATGTAAAGTACCACCTATACACCCTACAGCCCTGTTCCGCACCACATAGAGCCCAAGAAGCGTCACCATGTGGTGAAGAATGGTATGAAAACAGATAAAACAACAAATAATCCGGAAAAATGAGCCCTGCATCCCTTTTAAAACTGTATCAAAGGCTGTCAGGGCCCCTGTAAAAGGGCCTGTACAGTAGTTTTGGATCTAAAAGGTTTATGTTAGTTACTGTAACACCGTGAAAGTGTTTACTAAGGATGAACAGAGCCTAGCTTTTTGCTAGATAGCTCATAGGGTACCAAATACCCATACAACACCCCCCTTGTGTCCCTGGTAACTTAAACTGTACATACCTAAACATTACTAGGAGTTTACTGTCCTATTAAGTGACTGTAAAACATCCCAATATGGACAAAATAACCTCAGGCTCGAAATATTCTTGCAGAATGAGGTCCCCAGAGCATGTGCTCAAGCCCCTGGCATCAGAAAACCATGGCTTATATTTAAAAATATTAATTGAATACCTTCTTTGATAGATACAATGAGGTCATTAAGAATACAGAAACATGTATCAAGCCCCAAGTATGATGAAATAGGGCTTCCTGTGCCTCTTTAGTGAACATAGCAGGTCTACACAAACACACTGATGGCTCCCTGGCCTTGGCACTAGCCCAAGTCACCCTCCTGTTGCTTTAATTGAATACCTACTTTGGTAGATACAATGAGGTCATTAACAATACAGAAAAATGTATCAAGCCCCAAGTATGATGACATAGGGCTTCCTGTACCTCTGTAGTGACCAGAGCAGCTCTACAAAAAAACACTGATGGCTCCCTTTCCACAGTACTAGCCTGGGTCACCCTCCTTTGCCTGGTAAAAGGGATGTACCATGAGGGGACCAAAGCAATATAAATAAAAGCTCTTCCCCCAGTGTGGTGACCAATCCGGGACACCACGGAAAAAAAAAAAAAAAAAAGAAAAAAAAAAAAAAAAAAGAAAAAAAAAAAGAAAAAAAAAAAATATTTTATTCGGTTGTACCCCTATGGGTACCTTCATTTCCCCCATCTCTCAACTTCTCCCTGTCCTAGCGGTCTAGGACAGGCCTCTTGCCTGTCTCTCCGCTTCGATCCCCCCCTCCTATGTTTAACTCCTACTTTTTGCGCTCGCGGCCCTGACTTTTGGCGACGCAAGCAATTGTCAAACCACCTTCAACGATCCCTTTGATCCTTCCCGATCCTCTCATCCAACTGACGCCGTCGCTTGTCGCGACGGTTGTCAACTATCATCCGATCTATCACTCCTACCATCCACTCATCCCTCCAATCCGACGACAACAACAACAATGATGGCCAAGACAACAACCATCAACTCAAACTCACTCATGCCCTCCTTGCCCATCATCTGATCCGACCGACGACCGCGAGCGACCGCTCGCGGCCGTCGGAACCTTCACCCCGCTGTCGCCGCCAATCGGGCAACGACAGCCGTTGTTGACACCCGCGACCGCTGTCGCGGGTGTCCATCTGGTTGCCCGCGGTCATTCTCGACGCGGGAAAAATTCCTTTTTTTTTTCCTCTCATGTCATCTTTTTTTATGTTTTCATTTTCCCGCACCTATTTGTAGGATCTCTTGTAAATAGTATACAGGGCCTCATGTCTATAAAAGGAGGGGCTCTCCCCTGCCTTTTGGCCCAGCATCCCATCAGACCATCATCATCTCATCTCATCTGTTTCCCCCATCATCATAATCAACTTATCCGTGGGCATCCTTCCCCACTTATCTGAGCAACTTATCCGGGTATATCCATGATTGCCCCTTGATCCTTTGAGCCTCCGTACTCAGACTCTGTCCCTCGTGACCTTGATCCTTATCACCAACCAATAGCCTTGCTGGTTGAAGAAGAATTCCTGTCTGTCTGAATTCTTGGGTGTGTTATACCACTCTGATCCCTTTTTCCGACCATACTGGTCTTGATCTCTCCTTGATCATCTTTCTGGAGCCAATCACGTTTGATTGAAGAGGTTTTATTAAGCTTAAAACCTGGAGTGTTATACCTCCCTTCTTCTTTAAGGTTGAATTTTGCCACGCTATTCTTGAGTCCCTTGAGAAGTGTTGGGATATTCTTGCTCAAATTCGTTATTGATTTGCTTCTAGAGCTTCATAAACAAATTGCTTTTGTTTTGTTCAGCCTCCCACAGTTATCTGGTACCCTTCAAGCGCTTGATTGCGGAGAGTTGGGGAGGTTCATTGAGAACCTGGAGGTTGGTTGGGATTGAGTTGATCTTTCCTAATCAGCTGCTGAGGACCAGAGTTATTAGCTTGTGGGCGTTGTTACTTACAACTGCCTTGTTCTATTGAACTCTGAACAAACCTTGACTTATTTGTTCAAGTCTTTACCTGCACCATCTTGCCTCAGATAGTGTTGTTTCCATCCCTACTGACAACTCTTATCCTCTTCCCTTACTTTGATTTCTCATCCATAAGGTTCTGGACCTTGATTCCGGTTACATTTAAATATTATTGTAACTCCTAGGAGGGCAGCCTAAACAGCACCTTTCCCCTCCACAGAACTGCCACGGCTTAGCACCGTTTGGAGTCTTACATTTGGTCCCCCGGGCTGGGATCGAACCAGCAACCTTGGGATTTACAGTCCCAAGACATTTAAAATCAACCTCAAAATCCGATCTTTTTTTTTTCCTATTTTTTTCTCTTCTCAAATCTGATCCGTGGAGGAAACTTATCCTAGAAGTAAGTCCTCCCAATTTTTGCACCGCTTGGGCAAGATACTTGTTGTTTTTGGAGAAACCCTACTCTTGCCACACTTGTGAGCCACTTTGGAAATCTGCTCTTTGGATCCCCTAGGAACTCTGTTATTCGATATGGCATCTTCCGCTACTCCAACCACCTCTGTCCGACCTAAGATGGTAAAGATCAAACCTCAGAACAAGAAATTAGGCTTCAACGGTACAAATGTTGAGCGCTTCTTGGACTCCTACAAAATGGCTGCTGAAGTGGATGGAGCTATTGAATTTGATATGGCTTATCAGTTGCAATTCTTTATCTCCTCTGATGAAGTTATGGAGGTAATCAAGTCTTTTGAGGGATTTGAATCCCATAACTGGACGCTTCTCAGGAAGGCTACGTTGGCATACTGGGGTAAAATAGATGTGGCTAGGTTTACTCTGCAGGATTTGGATGCTCTGGTTTCTCAGTGGATCTCCAATGGTGGTATTTCTTCAGCCTCTGACTATCAGATTTTTAGGAATTCTTGGGATCCCATTCAAAACTATCTTATCCGAAACAATCACATTGACACAGTGGACAAAATTCAAGCAAATTTCTTCCAATCTTTTTTGTTGGCTGTGCAGGAAAGGATTAAAGAAGAACTGGTCAAATCTGGATCCATGATTACCACCAGGGATAATCGATTCAAGCTCCCTTTTTTTCTCACCCTTAGGAGTACTGTGGATAAAGTCATGAAAAGTCAAACTGCTCTTACCTTTGAAAAGCCTAGAACTACTGAACCGGTCCATGCTCCTTCTTTTAAAGAGTCAAATGATATTATGATTAAAATGGAGGCAGATTGTAGGCCAAAAGCAGATCCTAATTCCAATCGAGAACCTACTACTATAGATGAAATCACCAAGTTACTTAGAGCCTTTGAGAACAAAATAGATCAAAATATTTCTTTGCTAGCTACTCCTAAAACTCCTTCTTCTGTCCCCAAATCAACTCTGGTCTGTTACTACTGTCATAGGGAAGGCCATGGAACCGGACGATGCCAAGAACTTCAGAAGGACCTAAAGGAAAAGTTGGTAGAGCAGAGGGGGAACAATTACTTCCTCCCTAATGGTGCTCTAATCCCTTTCGACTCGTCTCGTCCTATCCAACATGTGGTGGCCTCTTACCAGCCATCACCTCCTGTGAAAGCATCTCTGGCTTCCTTTGAATTTTGATCATCCTGTGGTACCCTCCAACCTTGGTATCCTCCAGCTATTTCTTCCTCTAGTCTTGCTGGGACTACTTATCAATCTGATCCAGCCAGGAAACGACATGAGGAACCTAAAACTCATAAGGCTCCTTCCTTGCCAACTTCAATCCTTCGAAAACCTGTTAAACGTGGATCATCACTTGAGCCTCCTTCCTCTGATGTAGAAGACATGGAGGTGGAAAAGGAACCACTCATGGAAAGGTTCCCAGATCACCCTGATCCTTCTCCCTCACCTCAACCTTCTAATCCTATCTTAGATTCTGCGTCACCTGAACTTCCTCCCTCCACCCAGCCCAAGGTTTGATTTGAAAGGGGCATCTCTAAGGATCACCCCAATGCTGTGGAGGGAGTATTAAAGAAAATTTCTGATCTCAAAATTCCTGATCTATCTGTGGCTGAACTCCTATCAATCTCTCCATCTGTTGCTGAAGGAATGAAGAAATGGGTCTCTTGTCGACGTGTGGAAATTGGCCCTGAAGAACTCAAAGTCTCCTCTGGCACTTTAATGAAGGACTCTGGTGGAACCAGTCCTTCTTTAGACTCCAACCTTTATTCCTGTCCCCTTGGCTTCCTTCCTTGTTATCTTGGTGACTCAGCTAAAACTGTTTCTCCTCTTGTGGATTCTGGATCTCAGCTTAACTTAATCTTGGATGCTATGGCCTGCAAGCTCAAACTTAGTCCTAGGGTCAGCTTCAACTCTGCAGTTTATGGGATAGGAAATCAAGCTTGTTAACTGGTTGGTATTGCTGAAGATGTACCGGTCAGGATTGGTCGAAATATTGTTGGAACCTGCCACTTTTGGATCACTCGTTTGGACAGTCCTATGATCTTGGGACGACCCTTCTTAATGGACTTTGGTGCAACCCTGATGTTTTCTGATCAAGTTGGGGAGAGAATTCTTCTCCCTGATGCTGATGGCAGGAAAATTGAAGTTCCTCTTTGCTCTTTGGATTCTGGTCGTTGGGAAAGAGATTTTCCTGGTCATTCTCCCAAATCATCTTTTAAGGGGAAGCAGAAGGATAACTCTAGTTCCTCTCATTTTTTAGGGGAATAGTTGATCCTACTAATAGTTGTAGTTCTTTTCAGCCTCAGACTGCAACTCAAGGGTCAACTCCCCTCCCTCAGGCTTATTTTTCATTCCTTTCATCATTCTCTTCTGAGCTCAAGAATATTAAAAAACAAAAACATATCAAAATAGAAAAATTCAAAAATATTTCTTCTCCATCTCCTTCTCTCTCTGAATCTGTTGTGTCTTCTTTTCCTTCTACTTTTGAGTCTGATCAATCTTTTCTCAGTTCCGGTTCAAATCTCCGCAATGAGTCTAAACTAGATCCTAATTGCAATTCCGTTTTTGGTGATTTTGGTATGAAGGAATATGGGCTTCAGTGGAGGCAATTTGGGGTACAAGTAAGTCCTCCCAATTGTGCACTGCCAGGGCAATCTTTTACCATCATTTTTGAAACCCTACCTTGTGCCACACATGTGAGCAACGTATTATCTCCTGGTTCTCCTTTTATGGAAAAGGCACCCTTCAAGGATATTGCAGAACATCGGACTTGGAAGATGTTGGAACTTGGACTCAGCTTTCGTAATCAAGTCTCTCTCGTCAACTCTTGGAGGAAACAAGAACTTCTCTCTTTTGCCACTAAGTATAATCCAGTTGCTAAGAAGATCCAACCAGTCAACCAGCCTATGCCTCTCAACCTCAATCCTCCCCTTATGCGTCCTCCTCTATCTCGCGATCCTTACTGTGGTCTTCCTCAATCTCTTACTGGTCCCTTTGTGCCTAATGGACGGGTCACTGAAGAACGTCTGAAGGTGGTCAACTTTGGTCCAGATGGATGGCTTCTTCCTGATGAGTTAAATTTAATCAAACATTTCTTATCTCTAAGGGAAAAATCTATTGCTTTCTGTGAAGAAGAGAGAGGTCTCTTGCCTTATATCATCCCTGTAGTTGAACATGATCCTTGGCAAAAGAAAAAGATCCCTATCCCTGCTGCTAATGTTGACGAATTCATCAAGTTGGTCTGGGAACAAGTTCAAACTGGCCTTTATGAACAGTCAACTTCTAGTTACTCCAGCCCCTTCTTCTGTGTCCTCAAGAGTAATGGTAAACTTAGAATATTTCATGATCTTCAACCTCTTAATAAAGTTACTATTAAAGACTCTGGTATCCCTCCTGCTACTGAAGAATTTGTTGAATCCTTTGCGGGGAGAGCTTGCTATGGTCTAGGGGATATTATGGGTGGCTATGACGAACAATACTTACATCCTATTTCTTGTCCTCTCACTACTTTCAATACTCCTCTTGGTCGATTTCAACTTACTCGATTGCCTCAAGGAGCCACCAACTTGGTTGCAGTCTATCAGGCTCAGATGATGTGGAT
Source organism: Puccinia polysora (assembly GCA_025617555.3). NCBI lineage: Eukaryota > Fungi > Basidiomycota > Pucciniomycetes > Pucciniales > Pucciniaceae > Puccinia > Puccinia polysora. Next base: position 29,311,197 of record CM062638.1, on the reverse strand, counting down.
CCTCCAGGATGAAATCCCTGATCATGCTGGTATCTTTATTGACAATGGAGGAATTAAAGGTCCAGTATCTGACTATGATAATGAGCTCTTACCTTGGTATTCAGGAATTCGTCGTTTTATCTGGGAATATGCTACTACCTTGGAGAGGATTCTGTTTTGAATCAAGGAATCTGGCCTTACTGTCTCTGGATCCAAACTGGCGGCTTGTGTCCCTGCTCTGGAAATTGTTGGTCATGTGGTCTGCAAGGAAGGAAGAAAAATGGCACCAGCCAAAGTCAACAAGATAATCTCTTGGCCTACCCCAATCAATCCAACTGAAGTTAGGGGCTTTCTAGGTGTTGTCACTTATGTTAGAATCTTTATCCCATCTTTATCCAAAATCTGTGCACCCTTGCGTTGTCTAACCAGAAAAGATGCTGAATGGATTTGGAGCCAAGATTGTGAATGTGCTTTCCAGCTACTCAAAAGGATAGTTGGTAAAGACATAGTTTTGAAAAAGATCTCTTATGGACCTGGAGCTGGCAAGATCAAGCTGGCTTTCGATTCTAGTTATCAATCTGTTGGGGCCGTCCTTACTCATGAAGATGAAAATGGTTGGGACCGTCCTGCTCTTTATGAATCTTTGTTGTTTTCAGATGTAGAATCTAGATACTCCCAGCCCAAACTGGAACTCTGTGGTGTGGCTCGAATGATGAAGAAACTTCAAACCGTTCTCTGGGGCCAAAATTTCGAATTGCAAGTTGATGCTTGATCCATTATTGAAATGATCAACGCTCCCAGTCTTCCCAATGCTCCTATGACTCGTTGGGTGGCCTTTATCCAGCTTTTCTCTTTTGATATTGTTCACAGGCCGGGGAAATCTTTCACCATGCCTGATGGTTTATCTCAACAACCTCTTGGGGAAAACAAATCTGATGTTGGAACCAATTTCAATTAAGATGAACCTTTAATCCAACCTATTTTCTCTTTTTCTTCTCAAAATTATTCTGGCTTTCAACAAGGCTTCTGGCTTAAATTAGAGCAGTACCTTTCAACTCTTCAAAAACCTCCTGATCTCTCTGCTAAGGAATTTCGGTCTCTTAAACAAAAGTCTTCTAATTTTTTTGTTCAAGGCTCTAGACTTATGAAGAGAGGCAATCCTTGTGCTCTTATTGTTGTTACTATTCCCTCTAAACAAGATTCTATCCTTGAAAGTCTCCATGAAGGCCTTGGTCATTGTGGGGAAACCAAAACTTATCAACAATTATCCAAACAATTCTGGCGGCCATCTTTGAAGAAATCCTTCTCCCAATGGTGCAAGAGTTGTGAAGTTTGTCAAAAACGTGATCTTAGGCGCCCAGCTGAAATTCGTTATCCTACTGGGGATTCCACTGTCTTTGGAAGGATTGCTATGGATGTGGTTCATATTAAGGCAGGTGGTGCTAAGTACCTCATTAAGGCTAGAGATGATTTTTCCGGATGGGTTGAAGCAAAATTTCTTAAGAACCTTAGCTCTGAATCAGTGGCAGCTTTCCTCTACGAGACCTGGACAATGCGTTATGGCCTGGCTCGATCTTACTCTACTGATGGTGGCTCTGAATTTGGGGGCAAGCTTGCTGAAATGATCCAATCCCTTCCTGGACAACATAGAGTTACTACTCCTTATTATCCTCAAGGCCAAGGCATGGTGGAACGAGGCCGTGCCCCTTTGAAGGCTGCACTTGTTAAACTGGCTGGTGAAAGTGGCAAGAATTGTCGCAAATTCCTTCCTCTTGTTCTCTTCTCTGATTGAATCTCAACCAAAAGGACTACTGGCTACTCACCTTATGAAATCATCTTTAGTCAAAGAGCAGTCCTTCCTTTGGATCTGGAAATGGAATCTTTCTTGGGTATCTCTTGGGAAGAGGTGTCCTCAACCACTGATCTGTTAGTTGCTAGATCCAAGCAACTGGAGCAAAGTGAAGACGTTCGTGATGAAGCTTATCAAAAGATGATGGATTCCAGAGCAAAATCTGTCCAGTATTGGGAGGACAAGCACTCTAATCGAGTCAGGGAGCCCATGAACCCTGGTGACCTAGTTTTAGCTTATAATCAATCTTTGGAGACCCAGTGGGGCAAGCTTTTCTCTAATCGTTGGAATGGCCCTTATTGAGTGGTTCATCAAGTTAGAGGTGGATCTTATGTTTTGGAGGAGCTGGATGGTACTCAGTTGGCCAGAAGGTTCTCTGCTGATCAAGTCAAGAAGTTTCATTGTCATGGGGGCAACTTATCTCAGAAGTAAGTCCTCCCAATTGTGCACCACCAGGGTCATTTGCTGCGTTTTTGTTGTAAAACTCTACTGTATGCCACATATGTGAGCACCTGGGACGCCCTCCTTGTTCTATTCCTGCCGCTTCTAGGGCTCATTTGGAAGAATCAAGATATTTTCCTCAAATCTTCAATTGCTCTCAAGATCAAGAAATGGCCAATCTTTGCTTCAATTTCTTTGTTCCCTGCCTTTTTTTTTTAATCCCTTCAAATTTTAGATGCAGACTAGGGACAGTCTGTAAGTTGGGGAGAGATGTAGTGACCAATCCGGGACACCACGGAAAAAAAAAAAAAAAAACAAAAAAAAAAAGAAAAAGAAAAAAAAAAAAAAGAAAAAAGAAAAAAGAAAAAAAAAAAAAATATATATTTTTTTCGGTTGTACCCCTATGGGTACCTTCATTTCCCCCATCTCTCAACTTCTCCCTGTCCTAGCGGTCTAGGACAGCCCTCTTGCCTGTCTCTCCGCTTTGATCCCCCCCTCCTATGTTTAACTCCTACTTGTTGCGCTCGCGGCCCTGACTTTTGGCAACGCGAGCAATCGTCGAACCACCTTTGACGATCCCTTCGATCCTTCCCAATCCTCTCATCCAACCGACGCCGTCGCTTGTCGCGACGGTCGTCAACTATCATCCAATCTATCACTCCTACCATCCACTCATCCCTCCAATCCGACGACAACGACAACAATGACGGCCAAGACAACGACCATCAACTCAAACTCACTCACGCCCTCCTCGCCCATCATCTGATACAACCGATGACCGCGAGCAACCGCTTGCGGCCATCGGAACCTTCACCCTGTTGTCGCCGCCAATTGGGCGACAACAGCCGTTGTCGACACCCGCAACCGCTGTCGCGGGTGTCCATCTGGTTGCCCGCGGTCATTCTTGATGCGGGCAACATTTCTTTTTTTTTTCCTCTCATGTCATCTTTTTTTATGTTTTCATTTTCCCGCACCTATTTGTAGTATCTCGTGTACATAGTATACAGGGCCTCATTTCTATAAAAGGAGGGGCTCTCCCCTGCCTTTTGGCCCAGCATCCCATCAGACCATCATCATCTCATCTCATCTTTTTCCCCCATCATCATAATCAACTTATCCGTGGGCATCCTTCCCCACTTATCTGAGCAACTTATCCGGGTATATCCATGATTGCCCCTTGATCCTTTGAGCCTCCATACTCAAACTCTGTCCCTTGTGACCTTGATCCTTATCACCAACCAATAACCTTGCTGGTTGAAGAAGAATTCCTGTCTGTCTGAATTCTTGGGTGTGTTATACCACTCTGATCCCTTTTTCCGACCATACTGGTCTTGATCTCTCCTTGATCATCTTTCTGGAGCCAATCACGTTTGATTGAAGAGGTTTTATTAAGCTTAAAACCTGGAGTGTTATACCTCCCTTCTTCTTTAAGGTTGAATTTTGCCACGCTATTCTTGAGTCCCTTGAGAAGTGTTGGGATATTCTTGCTCAAATTTGTTATTGATTTGCTTCTAGAGCTTCATAAGCAAATTGCTTTTGTTTTGTTCAGCCTCCCACAGTTATCTGGTACCCTTCAAGTGCTTGATTGCGGAGAGTTGGGCAGTTTCATTGAGAACCTGGAGGTTGGTTGGGATTGAGTTGATCGTTCCTAATCAGCTACTGACGACCAGAGTTATTAGCTTGTGGGCGTTGTTACTTACAACTGCCTTGTTCTATTGAACTCTGAACAAACCTTGACTTATTTGTTCAAGTCTTTACCTGCATCATCTTGCCTCAGATAGTGTTGTTTCCATCGCTACCGACAACTCTTATCCTCTTCCCTTACTTTGATTTCTCATCCATAAGGTTCTGGACCTTGATTCCGGTTACATTTAAATATTATTGTAACTCCTAGGAGGGCATCCCAAACAGAACCTTTCCCCTCCACAGAACTGCCACGGCTTAGCACCGTTTGGAGTCTTACACCAGCCATTTCTAACTCATTAATCCAGTCATATAGTCATTATTGCTTCAGATATTTTTGTCCTCAAGCCATCAAATCATTATAAGAAATAAGTGTGTGATCCTTGACCACTTTCTGATTAAATTATAGACAAAACTCTTGAATTATTACCTTTTGGCCAAAATCAATATCCAACCATTCAGCCTGCCTCAGCACTAGCCTCCAGCACCCTGAATCCCTGCATATTGTTCCATCCATCAAGAATAATTCTGGATCTATACCTAGTAAGTGATCCTTCTGACTTATACTCTTTTTTTATGTTCTGAATAACCCAAACCCCAAGGAAATTACACACAACCTTCTTGAAAGGAGTCCTTGTAAACCCCAAAGGCACCATAATTGCACTTATATCGTCCTTAACAGACATATACCTGTTTTTCGGAGGGTTCAACAACCCCATTAAGGTCTTGGCCCCTCCTTTTAACTTTATTTTTATAAATATATAAATAAACTTAACCCTTTTAGCCAAAATAAATCTCTGGCATTTTTTAACATTTTTACTCTAATCCTTTCATCACGTCTAGTAGCTAGAAGGATCTAGGTTTTTGGAGTCTATTTTGCTAACAATTGGGAATCTTGCCGGAAAATAATTGATATAATTATTGATCCTGTGCCATTTTAAATTTTTTTAATAATTTTTCAAAGAATTAACCAAACAAAAATTCAGTAAAATCATTATCAATTACCAAACTTTAAAAATACTTGAAAAATAAAAAAAATCTGAAAAAATCTTTTCTGATATTTCTCTGGACTCCTTACTATGCAGTGGACTTAAATGCCAATGCAGAACTTATTAAAAACTATCTGAAACTCCTAAAACTCCGAAAAGAGGAGTATATCAAAAATCACAAACCACTGATTGGGAACTTCTATCTCCTTTAGAACGGACAAAATTGATTGCTCTCCACTCAGAACTCAGAGAGGAACAAGAATTTGAAGAAAGTCTTTGTGTTAAAATCATCTTGAAGTATCATAGAGATTGGGCTAAGACTCAACCTCCTGCTCACATTGGATCCAAGTTACTAAAAAGTGATATTTTTTCCAAAAATTTCTTCAAAAAAAATTTTATTATAAAATAAGTTATAAATTCTATATCTGGTTCTTTCTAGTTTTTGGCCTGCCCACTTCTCCATCAAATTCAACTTCTGCCACTGCTGAATCAGCAGCCCCTCCAGTTCCCACTCCAGTTATAGTACCCAACTACCCTGTCATACAGGATCCCACCCAACCTAGGTCCCCAATCAGAGAAGAATCTGTAGCCACTCCAAACTCAGAGATTAAGCCATATTATCTCACTTGTTTTAAGAATTTATATAATTTACTGATTGCTTTTAATAAAAATGTCTAGACTAAGAGTACCAGATGGACGCTTCACCTCCCTCACCCCCTCCAGAGCCAAGCGGAATAACCCATCCATTGACTCTACAAAGAATGAAAGACTTGGTTTTCCAGCCAATCCAGAGGATCCCATCCCCAGCTCCTCTTCCCAGCTCCTCCTCCCAAGCTCCTTCTAAAGAACAGCAAGAGTAGTTCTTGAAAATGCTAATCAAGGAATACATATCCTTGTGGCAAAATGTAATGCAAGAGGATAAAGAGGCCAATGTGAAGATCCCAGTCTTTTATTTCAGGCAGCCCAAGATTTCCCAAAAATCTTTGCCAAAGTTCATAACCAAGCAGGAGCTAGAGGAGTAAGTGAAGGGGTGGAATCCTTGGGACCACCTCAAGAAAATCCAGCCTCCTCCCAACAAAAAGTGAAAGGTAAAACCCTCTTACCAGAAGAGACCAAAGGAGGATTTCAACAATCAAAAGAAATGGGCAGAAGTGAGATCTCAGGCTCAAGAATTAAAGGGGGCCTAAAAGAGCTAGTTTTAGATATTTCTTTTTTCAAAAGTCTTAGCAATAACTTTTGTGCTTTAGATCATAATATCTGTTTGTGCCTCCAAAAGATCCACCGACTGGAGGAAAAATTGAGTAGCCCTGAGTACCTCCTTGAGTTAAACATGGTAGTAACTACTGCACTTATAAAAAATGGAGTGTCCTCTGCTCTCCAAGAGATCAAGACTTTTATCCTGGAAGAAAGAAACAAGAACATTATTAATTATGAGAAGTCCTTTTCAGCCTTGAGAGAAGATTTAATTTGACATCAACCTTCAGCTAGTAATGACTCCCTTGAAGAAAGACTAAGAGAGCATAGGAACCAGTTGGAGAACTCTATAAATGAGCTCAAAAATTGAATGGATGTGCGGCTCAATATGATTAAGAATGATATCAGAGATGTAAAATTATTGTTGAGTATTCTCCCGCTCTCATCTCTTACTGCGCGCTTGAGTACTCTTCCATTCATTTCTGACGGCGCCTCTGTGCGCGGGTGCGCACTGATTCAAGGACGGTGACTTCCTCTCATTCACACTTAGTCTCACCCCTTCTTACCAGTCTCAAGATCATCATCGACCTACCATTCTATCTTTTTTTTCCAATCATTCTATCTTCCTCTTCTTCTCTCTATTTCCTTCTTTCTTCCTTTCTTATTCGCTTCCATTTCTATTTTCTTTTCCAATCTCCTCTTGACCAACATCCCACCATCAAATAATTGCTTGACTTGAATACATCAATCTGTGACTGGTAAGATGAAAATATCTCCAACAAGACCTCATTGAACTCAATCTCACTCCATACTTTGAATTGTCCATCTCCATCTATACTAAAATCCTATCTCTTTCTGTTCTTCCATTGTCTTTCCGTCCATAGATCTTCCTCAACTCAAAGCTGTCTCATCAAACAACGCTCATTGATCAACGCTGTAGGAATCTACACTTCTATCTTCCTATTTTATTTATCTTCCTTTGAAGTTTCCTTCTGATGCGCTTCCTTTTTGGGTTTCTTTGATTTCTCAGCCTTCTGGTTATAAGTTCTCAAGAAATCCAATCAAATCTTATTACGGTTAAAATCCAAAGGACCTACCTACAAACCTAACCAATCAAGCCATGAACAAACCAGCTGGAGCAAAAGATTATTTCCATCAAGTTTCTCTGAAAGCATCAGTCAACGCTATACCCCTTTAAACAAAGAGAAATACTCTATCTGGCAAGACAAGATGCTCATGTTGTTTGACCTCAAGGATATCAAGGATGCTATCACTCAAAATTCTGGCCCCCTTTCATCAAAACAAGATAGAGAAATCAGGGCAATATCACTATCCAAGCTCGACAGTACCACTCACGCAAATGTTGTCAATTCCACAAACATCTCATCCTCTAAGCTTTTATGGGCCAAAATTACAAGAAAATTTGCCTCCTCAGAGACAGCAAATTGAGCAAGAGTATTTAACCACTTCCTTCATTCCGTCTTCTGTGAAAATGACATCAAGAGTTTCATCACCAAAATGAGAAAAGTAATCACAAGAATGAAAAGTAATCACAAGAATGATGGATTTTGGGATTGAAATACCTAATGATATCTTAGCATACCTACTACTGCTCAAATTCCCTTCAACACTCAAAAATCTAAAACAAAAAATTATGCACATAGAAAAGAACTTGACGATGGATGTGGTTTTCAACCATCTTATCCATTACTACAACAAGAGAAAGGCTCAATCCAAACTGAATAAACCATTCACCAATGTCTCATTAGTCTTGACCAAGACCAGGAACTATAAGGAGAAGAAGAAAACCAAGATGCGATGCCTTGAGGGGTATCATGATCCCAAAGCCCCTCACACTGAGTCTTTGTGCTTTCATCTCCACCCCAAAATTGCTCCTGAATGGTGGATCAAACAACAAAACAATTGGAAAAATAAGCTTAAGAAGAATCCAACAATCAATTACCATGCTTTACTGACTCTCTGGATTAATGCAGATAACAATCCTTACTTACTCTTGGACTCTGGAGCTAACTTCCACATCTTTAAGAACCTGAAGTTTTTCTCATCCATAGAACTATAAGACAAGCCCAAAGAAATCAAGACGGGAAAATTGGAGGCCAATCTCAAAATACAAGGAATTGGGACAGTCAAGCTAGAATTGAATGATTCCGTGATCATGCTTGAAGATTGTGCTTACGTGCCAGACATAGTTGTCAATCTAATCAGCCCTGGAATTCTTGCAAAGAAAGGCTGTAACCTCTCTCAAACCCACAATACATTCAAGGTGACTCGCGGAGATCAAATCGTGCTTAAGGGCTTAATAAGAGACAATTTGTTTGTCATTGAAAAAGCTTGATCAACTGGCCAAAAAAATTCTGGAAATTTTGCCAATCAATCCTCCGACTCTTCAAATACTCTATCAGATTTACACAAAATGTATGGCCATGCATATATATCCACTCTCAAACCTCTCCTAAAGGATTGCTTCTCCAATGACAAACTCCAGAATTTTAAAGGTGACAGCTGCATCAAGAGCAAGATTACCAGATCCCACTTCTCCAATATTTCTACTCCCGCTGGAAAACCTTTAGAACAAATTCATCTTGACTTGGTTGGCCCAATTACTCCTCAATCAAAGGCTGGCCATCAATATCTGCTCACTTTGGTCAACAATTATACTGGCTACCTTGCAGGCTTTCCTCTAACTTCTAAAGATCAGACTCCCAAAACAATCATCAACATTCTAGAGACAGAATATAAACATTTGAACTACTATCCCTCCAAAATATTCTCAGATAAAGGAACAGAATTCACAAATTCTACCCTAAAAGACTTTGCCAACAAGAAATTCATTAAACTCTGCACTTCCGAACCGTACCATCCTCAACATAACAGACAAGTTGAAAGAGCCAATAGGAAAATCTTTGAATCTGCCCGGTCCACCTTCTCCTTGTCCCGTCAAGCCAAGAATGACTGGCATATAGTAACACATAGTTGTTGCTTTATGCTAAACCAGATCCCTCGAGAAGGTAACCAATCATCTCCCTGGGAACTTATGTTTGGTAAGACCCTCCCAGCTAATTACTTACAACCCATAGGTTCTTCTGTGATCTACCTGGCCAATTGTCCTCAAAAAGGAAGAAAGTTTGACAAAAAAGGTCTCAAAGGAGTCCTAGTTGGATTCAACCCCACCTTCTAGTCTTACTTAATTCTAAACATGCTTGGAGCCTTTGTAGAAACTAAACATGTTAAGTTCCTCAAGAATCAACTCAATGAATTTCTCTTCTTTGAATCGCCAGGCCTGGATATCTTTTCTCAACCTGACTTAAATTCCTAAAAAAACAATTTTTCCATGAATAAAAAACAATATTTGATTAGGGAACCTGTCTTGGAACACTCTGACTCTGACTCTGACCAAGAAGATTTTCTCCACTCCACACCTCAATCCCCGCCTCCTCCTTCCCATTCTGATCCTGAAAATTCTCGGCAACAACCCAATCTAAGTCCCAGACATGAACCTCAAAAACCGCAAAGATATGGCTTTCATCATTATTATGAACCTCCCTCTTATAAGGCCGCCCAAAAAATTTCTGAATGGCCTAGGTGAAAAGCAGCTTCAGAAGAAGAACTCAACTCAATTGAAAACCAGAAAGTCTGGGAAGAATATTACGGGGAACCCAACAATATATTAAACACAACATGGGTATTCAAAGTGAAAGAGAATTGCCATGGGGAGCCCGTGAAGTATAAAGCACATTTATGCATGCAAGGATTCAACCAGGTTCAAGGTGTAGATTTTGAAGAGACTTGGGCTCCAACAGGGAAACTTGGATCCCTTTTTCTTGCTCTGATCTATGGCTTGAAGAATAAAATGACATTCACTCAATTTGATGTAAAAGGTGCTTTTCTCCATGCTCCCTTGAAAAAAACTGTGATAATCAAAACACCTGAAGGATCAAATCAAAAATCCCCCTATCTCAAATTGAAGAAGTTGCTCTACAGTTTACGTCAGTCACCCAAGAATTGGTATGAGACACCTACCACGTGGATCAAATCTCAAGGATTCCGGGAATCCACCAGCGAACCATTTCTGTACCTCAATTCTAAGTAAGGGGAAGTCCTTTACTTCCATGTTGACGATCTGATTCTGGTAGGGAAATCTGACTTGTTTGCAGTCAACTTCTTGAAAAGATTCTTGAATTGCTCCTTTCACTTGCCAAATACAATCCTTGGAATGTTAATGCAGTTTTATGGTGACAGTATATTTCTAAGTCAACCAAAACATATCAAAAGAGGCCTGGAAGAATTGGGTCTCACCAACTGCAAAAAGATTAATACACCTCTCACTCAAAAATTTCATCTTGAGCCAGCTTCCAACAAAGACCATGCTCAGTTTTGTCAACTCAATATCAACTATTGATCTATGATTGGACTGCTGAACCATCTTTCTCAATACACTTTTCCAGATATTTCCTTTGCTGTATCCAGCCTAGCAAGATTCAATGCAATAACGGGACTCACTCACTGGAAAAAAGTATGCAAGGTATGGAAATACCTCAAGACCACTAGGGACTTGAAGTTGACTCTGAAGTAAAACTCATCCAAACACCACAGAAAAATGGCCTCCACCTGTATGCAGGTGGCATTTCTGAATCCCATTGATATCTCAGGGTTATGTGATGCTGTATCTCATCATTAACTTTCAGCAGGTGGATAAATATTGTGACTAGAGATCAGCATTTGGTGAACTTCTGGCATATTAGTTCATAATTGATTTCCAAGGGAAAGCTAGATATGAGCAAAGCTGTTTCTTCCCAAGCAGTCCACACATCATCCACAAATTACTGCAGTTGGTGTTTGGGAATCCCTTCAAAGTGAAATTCAAAAATTCCAGTAGAGGCTGATTGTTTACAGACTGGAATTTTCATTAATTGGTCAAAAGCTGGGTAAGTCCTGGTATTCAATGCCCAAAATTCAATGCATAAAAATGTATTTAGGATAATAATAACACACCATGCTCATAAACTGAACAAATCTTTCCTTATATAAATCAGCCATTCATGGCTTTTTTTCTGTTGGTTTCTTATTCAATAACCTATTTTGGTGAAATTTTATTTTTTATACTTCTACTTTCCATCAGGGAAAATACAGAATGCCAAGCCAAAATTCTTTGTTCAAATTTTGAAAAATGAAGAATATGTCCGCCTGCTACTTAGCACAGAGCAACCTGACAAAGCAACAACAATAATAATATTAACAAAATTAAAAGGAACAAAGATAAATGAATAAATAAAAAATGAAGGAGTAGGAAATCCATAAATATTATTGCAAAAATGGATTCCCCACCCAAAATAAGGTAGGGTCACTCACTGACCCCACCCTTGAATTCTTACTCCTTATATTTTTTAATTAATTTAATAGAAAATGGTAAATGACCACGGCACCAGTATAGCACCTTTGGGCCATTTTAATATTTCACATGATATGTCATGTATAGGTTTCACACCTAAATTTCAGTCAAAATCCAGTTGTTGTGTGTAGTTTAGGAGTTACACGGGAAATTGTGTTTTGTCACAATTCCCGCACGCAGCCCCGCGTCCCTACAACGCTGGTCTCCCGCGTACGCAAACTCCCGCACGCAGCCCCGCGTCCCTACAGCATTGGTCTCCCGCGTACGCAAACTCCCGCACGCAGCTCCGTGTCCCTACAGAGTTGGACTCCCGCGTACGCCAACTCCCACACGCATCCCCGCGTCCCTACAGCGCTGGACTCCCGCGCAACTGAATTCCCGCGCAGGTAATCCCGTGACCTAGTCACGCGCGCAGCGGTACAGTCCCCCGCGCGCATCTGAGCAGCGGATCAGTCCCCACGCACATTTGAATGGACTGATCCCCGCGCCTCCTGCTGTGATCAGTTTGACATCCAGGTACCGCTCAGAGGAGCTACAATATAGTAGGATCTACACTACATATGTAAAGCTACCACACAAGCATGGATTATAGTTCAAAAACCTTAAAAATCAATTAAAATTAGTTATTAACCAATTTTTAGTATTTTTTATTACTTAAATAAACATCCAGACTTACCACAAAATGAGTTGATCAAAACCTTCAAAGACCACAAAACTACATAAGGAGTGGTCGTAAAAATTATGAAAAATTACATACAGGATCAGCAGGGGATGGAGAATCAATAAACATCCACTTCTGCTCACTTTGGACCAGTAATTACAGTACAAATTGAGGATCAGTGCAGGATCAGAAAAATGACTAATCTATTGATTAACAGATCCTGCAGCTAAAAAGGAGCTGTTCCTTGACAGATCTAAGGCCAGCAGGCTAACAGCACCTTGAGTACGTGCCAATCTTGCCCTGATTGCCCCCCTAGCCTCATCCCATGGCTAGTACCCCTTCTAGAGGCCCTCAAGCACCCAAAAAAGAATATTTAAACGGGCTCTTTTTGCCCTTCTGTTTCCAATCAGTTATCAGTTATCAGGAATTATTTATTATCAATCAGAAACAGTGTCATTGATTAATCAAGTGCTTATATGAAGATAAGCAAGTGATTTATGACTTAGTCTGTAGTAGTATTATTTACCTTTATTAATCAATCAACCATTGAAGTTTAGTCAAGCAATCTACCCCATCTGCTCTGAAACCCTTCCAATTATTCCAGGATTTTCGTGGTCAAGTGCTCAGAGTGAGTGTTTCCCTTCCTGTCTAGGCCACTTGTGCTGTTAAGCCCGGCCATTAGTGGAATAAGTCCTTTGTAAGGCACCCATATTTATTCCATGGTTCTTAAACTGCCTAAGGAGGCCCCTTGAAGATAGGTTGCTAGTCTGTAAAGATCCCCAGTAATATAATACTGTGGCCCCTCTTTTATACTATATTCAACAACATCTATTACCAAACCAATTAAACCTTGCAACTGCTCTTATTATATCATTTATTTGAGCTTCTAAGTGTTTACTATTGGAATAATAATTATTATTATCATTCCAGCATTTTTATCACTCTCTGTAGCTAAAGGACTGCAAGGTTCCTGGTATCAGAGAGCTGACAACTGGGGGTCTGGCCGGGAAATATCCTTAATAACTAATTTTTTAATTAATTATCTCCTGGACCAGTTATTTATATTTAAAAAAAATTATATATATAAGTAGAAATACTTATTATTTATCTTTATCTTTTGATTTATCCAGTGGATTTAAAAACCAACAGAGAATTGATCAATTATTATTTGAATCTTCTTAAACAGAAAAAAGAAGAAAAATTACGTAACTTTGTGCCTGTTGTTATAACTCCTGAACAAAAACAAGAGAGACTTCTTTATTATAGACAACAAATCTTAAAAGAAAAGGAACAAGAGTTAGAAAGAATTATTAATTTTAACTCCTTGTTAAGACAGCACAAAGAGTGGAAAATCTATCAAAGAAAGCTTTCTGCTTTTAAGAGACGGTATCCAAATTATAAAAGTTAGCTTTGATCTCCTTTTTATTATTTTTTTTATAAAAAAAAAATCACAAAAAACTCGAAAATCATAAAAAAATTATTATAAAATAAATAAATATATAACTTATATTTTTTTATTATTTTATCCTTTCTAGTGGAATTTGTCTTTGGTGATCTTATTGACCAAGACCTCTTAGAGGACGTCCCAGACTGTGGACCCTTAGATTTTTCCCAAGATTTGATTGGAACCCACTCAGATCCCATTTCAATACCCTCCAAGGATGACACTAATCCTGACCCCCAACTAGATGACACTGATGGTTCCATCTCTGAGTGTGACCTAATGATCACTAATCCCATTAATGTCATCAAAGGTAACATAGAATCTTCCCTAGATATTAACCCTGTTAATGAAGATAGCAATTTGCCTCAAAAATGGACACCCAACATGAAAATTCAACATGTTTCTGAAGCTAAGACCTTAACCCTTAAACCTTCTATTGGAAAAGGTTACACCGGTGGTAAAACTTGTTATGCCACTGGCTTGATACAAGGTTCCCCTGTAAAATTACTTCTAGACAGTGGAGCCTTCTGCTCTTGTGTTGGAACTGACTACTTCAGATAAACAGGATTCCAACTGGAAGAAAAACTTACTACCTGTACCTCAAGCTAAGTTCAGCAGCTGTAACTCACCTCTCAATGCTATTGGAGTATGGCCAACAGAAATCGTACTCCCCCACTCTAAAGGATCAATCAAGATAAAGATTGAATTTGTAGTACTTCAAAATGGAGTATGTGATTATTTTATTATAGGAAATGATTCTCTTTTCCTGTACGGGATAGATGTCTTCCAGAGTAAAGGGAGATATTTCACTATAGGAGGAGATTGGAACAAGAAGTTCCAAATATGCCATGTCAATGCTAAAGCTACTGATTCCACTTATGAGAGACACTTAGAGACTTTTAAACAGGAATACTTTTCCCAAGCTTCCTTGAATTCCCAGATTAGTGAAAATTAGAAAAGAGATATTCTCCAAGCATGCTTTGAGAACCAGAATGCTTTTTGCACTAAAGACCATCCCATTGGTAATATTAAAGGTCATGATATGGTCTTAACTTTGACTATTAAGCCTCCCTACCCTCCTAACCTCAGGAGACCAGCTTACCCTTCTAGTCCAAAATCTAGGACTGCTCTAGAAAGCCACATCCAAGAACTAGTGGACTTACAAGTCTTACGGAAAGTAGGGCATAATGAGCAATTAGACGTAACTACCCCCGTGATAATAGCCTGGCACAATGATAAGTCTAGGATGGTTGGAGACTTTAGAATGCTCAACAACTACACCCAAGCTGACTATTATCCTATCCCAAGGATTGACCACGCTCTACATAATCTTTCTAAAGCTAAGTTCATTACTACTATGGACATGTTGAAAGGCTTTCACCAAATACCTATCAGTCCGGATAGTAGGAAATTTATGAGAATTATATGTAATTTAGGCATATATGAGTATCTCAGAATGCCCTTTGGTATTAAAAATGCTCCTTCCCACTTCCAAAGAATGATGGATACAGTCTTAGGAATGTTCATCAGGCAAGGTTGGATGATGGTATACATAGATGATGTTATCATTTATTCAGACTATTGGGATACTCACATGGATAAAGTAAGTCTAGTGCTTAAAACAATTGCCACAGTAGGATTAAAAGTATCTATGAAAAATTGCAACTTTAGATATGGAGAACTCAAAGCTCTAGGACACATTGTTTCTGGACTAACTTTAACTGCTGACCAAAGTAAGATAGCAGCAGTAATGAACAGACCTATGCCCCAGAACAAAACGGAACTCTTATCCTTTATAAGCTTCTGCAGCTATTACAGGAAGTACATACCTAAATTTGCTAACCTCACCAAGTGTTTATATGAGATCTGCAACAACAACACTTTGTTCGAAATGACTCATGAAAGATTGAAGAATTATGAGGAACTCAAAGTAGCTATGACTACTGCCCCAGTGTTGATAAAACCAGATTTTTCTAAACCTTTCAAACTTTACATAGATGCTAGCATGGAAGGATTAGGAGCTGCATTACACCAAGAAGTAATAGAAGAGGATAAACCAGTAGAGAAACCTATACTCTTCATATCTAGACAAGTCAAAGATACTGAAAAGAGATATGGTGCCAGGAAAAACTCCACTATTATTTGGAAGGTACAAATTTCGTGGTGATCACTGATTGCAATGCTGTTAGAACTCTCATGAACATGAAAACTCCTAGCAGGCATATGTTAAGATGGCAGATAGCCATACAACAGTACAGAGGTCAGATGACTATAGTCCACCAAGCTGGAGTTAAACATCAGAATGCTGACATTCTTAGCAGAAATGCTCTACCAAATGATACTAGCAATCCTGCTCATGACCCAGAAGATCATGATATATTTCCTATACTAAACATTAACCTGTTTAATCTTGAAGCCCCCATCATAGGAATTCACATATGTGAACTCGATGAATCACTGTTCAGCTCCATCAGAGAAGCATACAACTCTGGCATGAAGACTTTGATTAACATCATAGAAAGTACTTCACCTCCATCTGAACTCATAAACAGTTTACCTGAACCCCTGCTGAAGTCCTATAAAGAAGGGAGATTCACACTGTGGGATGGGATAGTATATTACCTGCATAAACACTCTAGTGTTATAGTCTTGACCAAAGCAGAGCATATCAAACTTGTTTTAGCTGAATGTCATGATAATTGCTCTTCGGGTCACCTGTCTACTGATAGAACCCTAGATAAAGTAAAGCAGACTGCCTGGTGGATCAACTGGAGAGACTCCACTATCAAGTATGTTTCAAGCTGTGAAATCTGTCAGAAGTCCAAAAGGACCACTGGGAAAAGGTTTGGACTACTCCAAAGGATAGCTGAGCCCAGGAAAAGATGGGAAGTTATCAACATGGACTTTGTAACAGGACTGCCCCCTGGAGGAGCTTACTCTTACAACTCAGTCCTGGTTATTGTAGACAGATTTTCTAAGAAAGCCAAGTTTCTACCTAACCATAAGGAAGACACAGCTATGGAAGTAGCCTTACTCTTCTGGAACAGACTAATTGCTGATGTAGGAATTCCTAAGATTATTATCAGTGATAGAGACCCCAAATTCACGTCTGAATTCTGGAGAAACCTCCATGATATGTTAGGAACTACCTTAGCCTTTTCTACAGCTTATCACCCTCAGACAGATGGATTAGCTGAAAGAATGATCCAGACTCTAGAGGATATGCTCAGAAGGTTCTGTTGCTTTGGGATGGAGTACAAAAATACAGACGGATATTGCCATGACTGGGTTAGCCTTTTGCCTGCACTAGAAATGGCCTATAACAGTAGTAAACACTCTACTACCAAAGAAGCTCCTTACGTACTGGAAAGAGGATGGATCCCCAAATTGCCCAAAGATAACCTCAATCAGGAGTTGACTAATATCCATCCAACATCACTGGACTTCAAAAACATGATAGATATGGCAAACAAGCACGCTGCTAAGTGTGTAAAAGATGCTGTTGAATACAACCAACAGAGGTGGGATAAAACTCACAAAGAACCTGATTTCAGAATAGGAGATCAAGTTCTAATTTCAACCGCCAATTTCAATAACTTGGCTGGAAACAGAAAACTCAGACCAGCCTTTGTTGGGCCTTTCACTATCAAGAAACTCCATGGTAAGAATGCTGTAGAAGTCATCCTCAGTAATGAACTCTCTAAGAAACACCCAGTCTTCCCAGTTAGCCTTGTCAAACACTACCATCCCAGAGAAGGTGAAAAGACCCCTTCACCTGAAATACCAGTCTTAGATGAGCCTGAGAAGGACAAAGGAAAAGTTAGTAAAATCCTTAAAGATAAAAAAGAAAGGATCCAAGGAAAAGATTTTAGACTTTACTTAGTCAGATACAAAGGAGAATCAGCTGATAAAGATGAATGGCTACCTGAAAACAACATTCCAGATGGACCTATACACCTGAGAAACTACAGAGCCAGTAAAAGACACTGAGCCCCAAATTTTTTTTTTCAGATATAGTTATATCTTGGAGTGGGGGAATGTCAGCCTGCTACTTAGCACAGAGCAACCTGACAAAGCAACAACAATAATAATATTAACAAAATTAAAAGGAAAAAATATAAATGAATAAATAAAATTATTATAAAATGAAGGAGTAGGAAATCCATAAATATTATTGCAGAAATGGATTCCCCACCCAAAATAAGGTAGGGTCACTCACTGACCCCACCCTTGAATTCTTACTCCTTATATTTTTTAATTAATTTAATAGAAAATGGTAAATGACCACGGCACCAGTATGGCACCTTTGGGCCATTTTAATATTTCACATGATATGTCATGTATAGGCTTCACACCTAAATTTCAGTCAAAATCCAGGTGTTGTGTGTAGTTTAGGAGTTACACGGGAAATTGTGTTTTGTCACAATTCCCGCACGCAGCCCCGCGTCCCTACAACGCTGGTCTCCCGCGTAAGCAAACTCCCGCACGCAGCCCCGCGTCCCTACAGCGTTGGACTCCCGCGTACGCCCACTCCCGCACGCAGCCCCGCGTCCCTACAGCGCTGGATCCCCGCGCAACTGAATTCCCGCGCAGGTAATCCCGTGACCTAGTCACGCGCGCAGCGGTACAGTCCCCCGCGCGCATCTGAGCAGCGGATCAGTCCCCACGTACATTTGAATGGACTGATCCCCGCGCCTCCTGCCGTGATCAGTTTGACATCCAGGTACCGCTCAGAGGAGCTACAATATAGTAGGATCTACACTACATATGTAAAGCTACCACACAAGCATGGATTATAGTTCAAAAACCTTAAAAATCAATTAAAATTAGTTATAAACCAATTTTTATTATTTTTTATTAATTAAATAAAGATCCAGACTTACCACGAAATGAGTTGATCAGAACCTTCAAAGACCACCAAACTACATAAGGAGTGGTCGTAAAAATTATTAAAAATTACATACAGGATCAGCAGAGGATGGAAAATCAATAAACATCCCCGTCTGCTCACTTTGGACCAGTACTTACAGTACAAATTGAGGATCAGTGCAGGATCAGAAAAATGACTAATCTATTGATTAACAGATCCTTCAGCTTAAAAGGAGCTGTTCCTTGACAGATATAAGGCCAGCAGGCTAACAGAACCTTGCGTACGTGCCAATCTTGCCCTGATTGCCCCCCTAGCCTCAGCCCATGGCTAGTACCCCTTCTAGAGGCCCTCAAGCACCCAAAAAAGAATATTTAAACGGGCTCTTTTTGCCCTTCTGTTTCCAATCAGTTATCAGTTATCAGGAATTATTTATTATCAATCAGAAACAGTGTCATTGATTAATCAAGTTCTTATATTAAGATAAGCAAGTGATTTATGACTTAGTCTGTAGTAGTATTATTTACATTTATTAACCAATCAACCATTGAAGTTTAGTCAAGCAATCTACCCCATCTGCTCTGAAACCCTTCCAATTATTCCAGGATTTTTGTAGTCAAGTGCTCAGAGTGAGTGTTTCCCTTCCTGTCTAGGCCACTTGTTCTGTTAAACCCAGCCATTAGTGGAATAAGTCCTTTCTAAGGCACCCATATTTATTCCAAGGTTCTTAAACTGCCTAAGGAGGCCCCTTGAAGAGAGGTTGCTAGTCTGTAAAGATCCCCAGTAATATAATACTGTGGCCCCTCTTTTATACTATATTCAACAACATCTATTACCAAACCAATTAAACCTTGCAACTGCTCTTATTATATCATTTATTTGAGCTTCTAAGTGTTTACTATTGGAATAATAATTATTATTATCATTCCAGCATTTTTATCACTCTCTGAAGCTAAAGGACTGCAAGGTTCCTGGTATCAGAGAGCTGACAGAATATTTGAAACGGAAGATGACAAAATACAAAAGAGAGGAAAGAAAGGAAAAAGAACAAAAGAAGGGAGAAAAAAAAGTCAATATCCTCACTTAGATATGTTTATCACCAACCCTAGTCTGCACAAAAGGGCAGGTTCTTTTGTTTTTTGAGGGAGAATGTGGACACCCAGGCAAGAGGCAGGCTTCTTTTTGCAATGAAGAAAAGCACGAGTAGGTGAAATTTATAAAACTGGAAAAATGCATTCAACTAGTGCTGGCCTGAGCAGGAGGGCATCCATTGTGGAAGAAAAAAAAAGACATCAAATTGAGTTGGAATAGGTCTAGTCACCAAGGCATGCAATCAACAACCTCAGATGGTTTGACTACCAGCCCTGGTTAAAGAACAAAGTGTCACTCAATGACAAATTGATTTATTTAAATTAAGCCATGAGAGGATTCTTTACCAGAGGAAAAAGGTCAAATTAGGGCATATCAGAGTTAAGAAAACCTGCCATTTTTTCATGGTGGGTTTCAAAGCAAATCCACAATTTCAAACCCACCATTAAAAATAAAAAACCCACTTATTTCACATCAGACCTGTCAGAGTTACCTGAAAATAAATGGGTTTTTTCAAATAAAGCATTCAAAGGGTTTCATCACCACCTCAACCCATCATTTCACATCATCACCCCTGGTTTCAACCTCCATTCCTATCCTGTTTGCTTCATCACTCTACTTTAATGCTCTCATAGCTTCATCACCCTCATCACATTACTTCTTTCATCACATCCATCATCCCATCACTTCATCCCCACTTTCATCACATCCCTTGATCACTTCATTGCTTCCTAAAAGTGGAGTCATTCAAGTAGATTGCTCAATTACTTACTTGGCTTGTAAAAATCTATTTGATTTACTGATTAGATAAAACTTTCAAAAATGAAAAAAAATACAACAGAAACAACAACACCAACCATATCAGGCCTTCTTTCCCAAAATTCTTTAATCAATTTTTGAAGGACTACAATCTTCGAGTTGTAAAGATAAATTGGCTAGTTTTTTATTGATTTGGAATGAGCAGACAAAGTGAGTGTGGTTTGAAGAGGTTTTTAAACTAGGAGGAGTAAATGTAGTCTGCTGATCAAAAAATTGAGTCTGCCAAATAATTTCAATAATTCCTTCAGCTTTTGTAAAGTCAACAATACAACCTAATTTTGCAAAAGATAAACCATGATCCAAATAATTTCAGGGAGGAAGGATAGGCTGTCCTGTAGATCTGTTGATTCACAAAAATATTCCATATGTAAAACCATTCAAGTCATTCTTATCAGTATGTAGCACAGTTGAGAAGTCATCAAATGTCACAACCACATTGGAAAACATGCTGAGATCTTGCTCCTTTTCCATCCACTCAGATGAAGACCAGTTTGGGATTAGATATTGATCTGAAACTTTTGTTTTGTGAGCATGAGCTGAAGAACACAGTTATTGGATTCTTTCAAAGACCAATTTGTTGTGTGCAGGAAGATTCCCCCACAGTTCATCATCCTTCTTGATGGTGTCTTCATCCAAACCTGGTTTGCAAGAATAGAGCCCTATTTTTGATATGCAGTCAACATGGACCAATTTTTTGAATTTTCTGACAAAATCTGACATAAGCAATTGGACAAACCTGCAGAGGCACCTTTATCACTTCCAGCACAAAATCCAATGACATGCATACAGCCAGTTAAGGCTGCTGTGTTTTTCTTGCTGATTGAATGGTGGTTCTGAGTGAATGGCAGTTCTTTGCCATCTGGTACAAGTCAGAGACAATGTTGCACAAAGTTTATCAATTTGTGGAGTGCTTTTGGGGCCTTCAAGGCTGATTACTTCATTCTCAAATACCACATATTGTGACAGCATTGACCAGCATGTGAGGGCACATGCATGGTAAGACAACATGATTGGGGGAAAGATTGTTCCACAGTGTCACAAAGTATTTTGTCTCATCAAATTCTTGTGCAAATTGTCTTCTGGCACAGTTGAACTTTTTTTTACTTTTGGAGTTACTTTTGGATGTAGAAGTAAAATTTTAGTTTGGTTGCCTGTGTCTCTTTCCTATTACCAGAGGTTTCAATGCATGTTGTGTCTCCTTGGCATCCCCTGAAACGCCAAGCTCATCACAACTACAAACCGTGTTTCAGGATGACACCCAGGAATCACAACATGAATGGAAAAGCCAAAGAAAAATAATGCTGAATCAAAAGTTCAATTAGTAATTTTATTGTTGAGGGATATTGAGGAATAAAGTTTAAATCCCATACCCATTTTTACCAGACATGCATTCCTTCAATTCCATCAAGATTGATATCTAAAAACAACAAATACCCTCTTTTTTTTTAAAAAAAGGTTACTTACTAATGGGGTGGTGGTTGTGGTAGATGAGGTGGATGAGGTGGGTGGTTTTGGTGGGTGTTGGTGGGTGGTGGTGGGTGGTGGTGGGTGTTGGTGGGTGGTGGTTGGTGGTGGTTGGTGTTGGTGGGTGGTGGTGGGTGGTGGTGGGTGGTGGTGGATGGTGCTGGTTGTTGTGGGTGGGTGAGGTGGTTCACCTCAAATTGGAGCTGACAGACCTCAAGTGTGGTCCAGGTGACTATGGGGGGGGCACCTGTGAAAAAAATAATGCCCTTCTTTTATTTTACTTTTTTATTTGGAATTTTATTTTATCTGTTCCAAAAAAATCAAAAGAAAAAAATAAATAAATTCAATTTATTAATGTCCGCACAGCTATTTAAAGTAAAAAGCAAAAAAAAAAAAAAAAAAAAAAAAACTTTTTGAGTTGAAAAAAGAGAAAAAATACAGTTGAGAATTGGTTGCGCAACCAGCTTTGATCGATGCCCAAACCAACTTTGCAAGGTGCCAGGCCAATTTTGCAAGGTGCCAACTGGCATTTGAAAAGGCGCCAAGCTAGCCTTTTGATGTGCCACGCGCACTTTACAAAAAAAAAACATGGAACTTTTCTGGGCTCCCAGACAGGCTTTATACACCATACTAACACCATGCCATCAAGGAATCAGGTGCTTGTTAAAAGATAAGCATTTAAGTGGTTTATGGCCTTAGTCTGATCTTATTACAAACTTGTCCAACTATTAGCACTCAATTTGCACTGTGGTAAGTCTTAAATCACCCCAATCAGACTTGTTGACCCTAGTAGTGTGAATTATTGCAGGTACCTACCTAGGAAATTGATATCAACCCAAGTAAGTCACCCTACCCTGGCTGTTCTACCACCCTGGCACTATCATACCATTGCTACTGGTAATACTTCCTTTGAAGAAATCTCAATGTCCCAGGCTCACAGGTTGCAAAGTTAGCCTCCTGAAGAAGTAGGTTTTCATAATTCCCAGTTCAGCTGTGGCCCCTCTTTTTATTTAACTGATTAATTGTTTAATATTCAATGACAAACCAAAATAGTTGGATTTAAATAATAAAGAACTTTGTATCTTTATGGATATTTTTGCACTTCCTTGGATAATAGACCCATCCTGCAATTTGGTGGCTTCACCTCTGGTAGCTAAAAGCAATCAAGCACCTTTGTATCCAGGCCAAAGCTGACAAGGGCATGCTTGATAGCTGTTGATGGCTATGCTCATGAAGTGTGCCTACACACCCTCTGGATAGCACCCTAGCTTGTTACCTGCCTCACCAGCTGCTTGAGAGGTTTTAGAAACCCAAATTGGGGAAACCAGTGCCTCCTGAAGGAACTTGTCCATCCACATTCTCTGCTTGGCACAAGGACAACCTAACCAATGGTCAAGCGTCTACCCAGATTGGATCTATAATTAAGAGTGATGAGGGCAAGCTTGAACTCAAGTTTTGGTAGTTAAATATGTATCTTAAGTGCTTCTGACAACTCATGAGTTGTTTCTTGTCATAGGCAGCTCAGCCAATGATAGTGGCACTTCATGAGGCTTGAATGTTCCACATCATCATCATCACTCAACCCATTATGAATTCTTGTGATTTGGTGGATGAGGTTCTCTCTCTGTCTCTCTCATGGGATCTCCAAACCAATCCATTGAGTTTTGTTGTTCAATGATTATCTTCCCATTTTCATAATCAACGCTTTCTTGATCATCCGGCCATCTTTCTCTGATTGAATTTCAACTTTTCTCACCCATCTTTTAAAATCAAATCAATGGTTGCTTGACTTCCCTCCCTTCATCCTACTCCTCAAGTACTCCTCTAATACTCATCTCATAGTCTCACTCATCCTCCCCACTCTGGGCCTCATTGTCCGCCAGCTACTTCATCATACTCAACTATCCCTCATCTCCCTTGAGCCTTGACCCTTGACCCTTGGCCCTTGGCACCATGAACCATTGAGCTCCCGCTCATCATGCCCCCACCCATCCTCCTCCTTGTCCCCCTCAGCCCAATCTCGCCATCCTCAACCACTCCAGACGCCCATCCTCCCTCTTGATCCTGCTTGCCGTCCTCCATTCCATCCTCCTCAATCTCTCCCTCCCTCCCAAGTCTCACCCCAGGCTTGGTCTACCCTCCTAACCGCTCAGGCATTCCTCATTCATCACCCTACTGCCTCAGCTCATCTTTGTATCCATCCTCATCTCTCAACTCTCCCATTTGTCCTCAACCTCCTTGGGCGCCGGTTTGCATCTACTCAAGATCCCTCTGCGTTTGTCTCCCCTCTCCCTCCCTACGGCTTATCACCTATATTCTACATACCTCAACCTCTCTTTGAGATATCTAGCTCAGTGCACACACCTTCTGATCTCCCATCACACCCTGGCCTTGGTACATCATGCATCCTCCCCCACCTCTCATCCATCAATCCCACCCTTGGCCCTTCAGTCTTGACCACCTACCAATACTTCAAGCTTGACTTGAACACTCAGATTGCTCGCTTGCTAGCCTTTGATCTCATCAATTATCTCAGCCAGTTCTTACTCGTCTACTCTCTCTCCTCGCCCTCCACCCCTTGTACGCATCCCACCTCAAACGTGACCACAACCAAGACAATTGACACCCCAATCTCAAGAGGTTTAAATCATCCATTGATTTCCAAGAAGACCCATCAAATGATTTTGAACAGATCTCACCCCTGTCCAAGGATGAAAGTATTGAATCAGACTCAATGATCAAAAACATTTTCCAATATCAGAAACACCCAAGCGCTCAACAAGATCTCAAGAGGCACTCAATCCTCATGAGTATCTTAACCTGGATCTTGATCAGCTTGGTCAATGGGTCTTTGAAACCTGGATCTTGATCAGCTTGGTCAATGGGTCTTTGAACTTTGTCTTGGAAAGAACCTGAGCCCAAAGATTCCCATGTCAAACACAATAAAATTTTCCCCATCACTTCTAACTTATGCTTTGGGGGAACTGTTATTGTAAGTCATTTTTCATATTGCATCAAGCTACTTCTTCTTTGGTCTCTCTTATTCTTACCAATTATTTTCTGATTTTGGGGATGCAGATAGGTTTTGTTCACAGAAGCCATCCAATCTTAACAAATAGTTAAGATTGTATCCACCACTGTTGTATTTGAAGGTGTGTTGTTCACAGAAGCGGTCTGATCTTAACAAATAGCTAAGATTGTATCCGCCACAGTTGTATTCTAAGGTGCCAAAAATTCACATATGATGATTGATTGAACCTCATTCTTTGTCTTCACCCAAGTACCCATGTTGAAGCAGATCAAAATTACTGATGATCCAACTATACTCTGGACTTGATAAACTGACAGATTGGACACGTTCCGGCCAACTGAAGTGTGGTGATGACGGGATCATCAAATTTTGGGGATTTGAGGAACAGAGAGAAGAGAGAAATTTTATGGGTCCACAATGTGCTTTTGTGCTTCTGATCTGCTGTTCACTTTGGTCATTCAATTGGTGCCTGATATGATTTTTCATGATCCCCCCTAGGACATGGTTGGGATGTTAAATGCATCAAGTGGCATCCAACCAAAGGCTTGATTTGTCCAGGCGGTAAAGATAGCTTAGTCAAGCTTTGGGATCCACAAATTGGAAAATTCCTGGCAACTTTTTCAGTCTCACCTTCAGGTCATTTGCATTTCCCTTATCTAAATCCAACATGATAAACATTATTCTTTGACCAGACACGGTCACAAGAACAGCATCCAGGCTTTTGCTTGGAATCCAAATGGTCATAGCGTTGCAACAGCGTCTTGGGACCAAATGATCAAGGTCTTTGATATTTGAATGATAAAAGAATTGGCAAGTCTTTGAGAACATATAAAAGAAGTTTGGTGTGAGTTTAATGTTTGATTTGGGGTTTCCTATAATCAGATAGGATACTAAATCCACCTATGTCCCAGCTCTTGCATGGCATCCTATCCACCACAAGCTTCTGACCTTGGGAGGATCTGATGGCTCCATTTTTTATTGGTGTCTGCCTGATTCAAATCCAATTGAGTCTCTGGATTTTTCTCAAGACAGAAACATTTGGTTGCTGGACTACCATCCTCTGGGGCACACCTTAGTCAGTGGCAGTAACAATCATACCACTTGGTTTTAGAGCTGTGGTAGGCCAGGCATCAAAATCGCCAATGACTGGTTTCATATTGGCAAGGAGCGGGCCCGGAAGATGGGCATGAAGGATGAGGAGGAGCCAGGTGAACCCTTTATTCTTGTTTGTGCATTTTACGTGTAGACTCACATAATCAGGCTTGATCATCATTGGAAAAGTCCAGCAGAGGACTTTTTTGTTCCTCGTCTTGGTAATCAGTTTAGTCATGGTGCTGTAGGAACTTTCTTTGGGGTTGGCACCTTTGTGCAAGCAACTCCCAAGTATTGCAATATGGCTGACACAGACGCTCAGATGCAAATGACAACAAAGATCATAGGTGGTGGAATTGGTGGAAACAGACCCGGTGCAAGAATGCCTCATGGATGGCAACCAATGTTCTTCTTAATGGTTTCCAACCATTGCAACTCTTTATGGATGGTTACAATTGCTTCTCATGATGGACTATGACCATTAGAATGTCTCATGGATGGTTAGCAATGTTCTTCTTAATGGTCACCAACCATTGCAACCCTTTATGGATGGTTACAATTGCTTCTCATGATGGACTGTGACCATTAGAATGCCTCATGAATGGCAAGCAATGTTCTTCTTAATGGTTGCCAACCAATGTTTTTTATGGATGGTAAAAATTGCTTCTCATGACAGACTGTAACCATTAGAATGCCTCATGGACGGTGAGCAATGTTCTTCTTAATGGTTGCCAACCATTGCAGTTCTTCATGGATGATGAAAATTTCTTCTCATGACAGACTGCAACCATTGGAATGCCTCATGGACGGAAATCAATGTTCTTCTTAATGGTTTCCAACCATTGCAGTTCTTTATGAATGATGACAATATTGCTTCTCATGATGGACTGTGACCATTAGAATGCCTCATGGACGGTTAGCAATGTTCTTCTTAATGGTTGCCAACCATTGAAGTTCTTTATGGATGATGAAAATATTGCTTCTCATGATGGACTGTGACCATTAGAATGCCTCATGGATGGTAAGCAATGCCCTCCTTAATGGTTGCCAACAATTGAAGTTCTTTATGGATGATGACAATATCACTTCTCATGATGGACTGTGACCATGAGAATGCCCCATGGACAGAAAGCAATGTTCTTCTTAATGGTCACCAACCATTGAATTTCTTTATGGATGATGACAATATTGCTTCTCATGATGGACTGTGACCATTAGAATGCCTCATGGACAGTAAGCAATTTTCTTCTTGATGGTCGCCGACCATTGAAGTTCTTGATGGATGATGACAATATCACTTCTCATGATGGACTGTGAACATTAGAATGCCCCATGGATGGCAAGAAATGTTCTTCTTAATGTTTTCCAACAATTGAAGTTCTTTATTGATGGCAACAATTGATTCTAATGACCAACTGTGACCATTAGAATGCCTCCTGGATGGTGACCAGTGTTCTTCTTAATGGTCGCCAACCATTGAAGTTCTTTATGGATGATGAAAATATCACTACTAATGATGGACTGTGACCATTAGAATGCACCATGCACAGAAAGAAATGTTCTTCTTATTGGTCGCTGACCATTGAAGTTCTTTATGGATGATGGCAATATTGCTTCTCATGAGCAACTTTGACAATTAGAATGCCTCATGGACGGCAAGCAATGTTCTTATTAATGGTCGCCAATCATTGAATTTTTTTATGGATGATGACAATATCACTTCTCATGATGGACTGCGACCATTAGAATGCCCCATGGATGGCAAGAAATGTTCTTCTTAATGTTTTCCAACAATTGAAGTTCTTTATTGATGGCAACAATTGATTCTAATGACCAACTGTGACCATTAGAATGCCTCCTGGATGGTGACCAGTGTTCTTCTTCATGGTCACCAACCATTTATTCTCCTGCCAGTGTCATGTCCAGGAAAAGAGTTTCACACACAATGTCACACAGTGCAACATCTTATCTAGACATATGGGAGTATTGGTGACAGGCAGTGGCAAGACACTCATGATGTGAATCATGAGCAAAAATTACTCATGGAATAGTGGAAAAAATGTACTTATGAGTTTGTGCAATTGGGTGGCCAAGGTCTGGCTTGGCTTTTGAGTGCTACATGAGGTTGTGGGCATTAAATAAGCTCTGGATCAAAAATTGGCTTTATATTCCCACACCCTTGTGAAGGAACCCAAAATGGAGTTGTACGCTGGGCGGCCAGCGTACAACTCCTGAAAGGATCATGTTGCATAGGACATAATGAGGTTGTGCAATTGGGTAGCCAAGGTCCAGCTTGGCTTTTGAGTGCTCCACAAGGGTGTGGGCATTAAATAAGCTCTGGATCAAAACTGGCTTGATATGCCCACACCCTTGTGAAGGAACCCAAAATGGAGTTGTAAGCTGGGCGGCCAGCGTACAACTCCTGGAAGGTTCATGGTGCATAGGAAATAATGAGGTTGTGAAATTGGGTGGCCAAGGTCCAGCTTGGCATTTGAGTGCCACATGGGGGTGTGGGCATAAAATGATCTGTGGACCAAAACTGGTTTGATATGCCCACACCCTTGTGAAGGAACCCAAAATGGAGTTGTACGCTGGCCGGCCAGCATAAAACTCCTGAAAGGATCATGTTGCATAGGACATAATGAGGTTGTGCAATCCTGTGGCCAAGGTCCAGCTCCACTTGGCTCACAGTTTTCTTCTTGCCCCCCAGAGTACATCTCCAAATGGGCCCACCCAGTTTTGGATGTGAGGAATGCTCATCCAGGAAATGCCATGCAGTTGTGCCCAAAAGGGCTCAACTGCATTTTTTTGGCTTTTGCAAGGGTGTGGGCATAACTCAAGGGACACCTGTTTTGAAACTTCATTTTGGGGCACCTCCTGTGGAGGTTGGCATAGATATTATGCATGTTGTGTTCTCAAGCTGCTTGCACAGAATTGCAATTGAAACAGTAGGGTGCAGGCATCTTGGTGACACACAACATTCAAGCTTGCCCATGGTTGGCAACCATTGGGGAAAGCTAATGGTTGACAAGCATTGGGGAGAGCTAATGGTTGGGGACCATTGGTTCAAGATAATGGTTAGCAACCATTGGGGCAAGCTAATGGTCATTTACCATTGGGGCAAGCTAATGGTTGGCAACCATTGGGGCAAGCTAATGGTTGGCAACCATTGGGGCAAGCTAATGCTTGCCAACCATTGGGGCAAGCTAATGGTCAGCCACCATTAGGGCTAGCTAATTATTGGCAAACATTGGGGAAAGCTAATGGTTGGAAACCATAGGCATGAGCTAATGGAGATTGAACATCTGGCCATGATCAGCCTAAGCTAATGAACAGAAACCATGAGTCTAAGGTAATGGACAGCAACCATTGAGAGTGAGTCACTCCTCAATGCATAAATGCATACAAGGTAGTGTATAAGATGTGGGTGGATAGTGCACCCAATTGATGAATCAATCCCTCCCTCCATCATTTGATCAATCCATCCATCCATCCATCAATCCATCCATACCATCACCACAAGACTTCTCCACTATGTCTACATCACCTGCACACAGCAAACCCCCCCCCCCCTCAATTCCATCTACCCAGCCCAATGCAGCTTATGGTTAAGTTGCCAAGCCAACGCGGGGGACTGAATTTATTTTGGAGAGGGTTAATGTTGGGATTTTTCAAACCTTGAAAAACCAATATTGTTATAGAGATAGATGGTGAGTGTGTGAGATAGTATTGTTTAACTGTGAGAGAGTATGAACAGATAACTTGATGGATAGACCGGTGTGGTGCTCCAAAACCTAACCTATAGCCATCAGACTCACTTTTCTAGTATAAGGATAGCTCCAATCATCAAAATAACCTCAAAAATGGATTCTTCACCAAAAATAACCCCTAGTCACTCAGCCAAAGTACCCCTCTATCTCTCATGGTCTAGAAGATACAGCTCAAATCAACCCTGGCCTACCCATACCCCTACCAGGTGCCACAGACCAGTGAAGGTTCATGCAAATACCCTGGATGCCTTCAAGTACATACCACATACAGTACAACCATACAGCACCAAAAAAACCTGCAGAAGTATACATAATTAGTATATGCAAGGCACTGCATGAAGAACCAAACAAATCACCTGTATACACAGCAATATATGCAAGACACTGTATGCAGAGGCTGTACAGCATCATACAGGACATAATACAGAAGCAATATATGCAAGGCAATGCATGCAGCACCAAAAAAACAGCTGTATACAGAAGAAATATATGCAAGAAACTGCATAAAGGACCAAACAAATGACCAACCACCACTACACAGAAGTAATTTATGCAGGGGGAACCTGTATCAATGCAGCACAGCAATGCATGCAAGGGTTTACATGCATGTAGATCCTGCACAGCCCCCTCCTCTGAACAGAAAAAATGCCTCATGAACTGTATTCACTGTATCAGGGAGACCCTCAGGGGCAGCCCTGAGGGCAGGATTTCCTATAAATAGAGGGCCTTGCTTCTTTATTCAGGTCCCATAATCAGTTCCCCCATCCTTCCCTCCAGGGGATCACCATGCCTCCTAGGCACCCTTAACCCATACTTTTACCATCCTCAACCATTATCCCATAACCCATACTTTAACCATCACCAATCCCATTTCCCATACCAACAAACATCACCATCACCATCATCATCAACATCAATCATCACCATCAACCATCAACCACCACCATTACCCTTTGCCATCCACCATCATCAACGCATACTTTTGACCATGACCCAGCCCAAAAACCCATACTTTTGACTATCCACCACCACCATTATTCACTCAATACCCCATATCTTTGAAAATCACCACCATGTACCCATAACCTCAACATCATCCATCATCACCATCCATCATCACCATCCATCATCATCACCTACCATCATCATCATCAGTCACCATCATCAGTCAACATCATCACCTTCCATCATCATCAGTCATCATCATCAGTCATCATCATCACCTATCCATAATCATCATCAACCATCATCATCAGTTGTTGAGTATAGGCTCAACCATTTCAACTTTATCAAACATCATCTGTAACATCAAGGGAGTATCAATCAGTAACCAATAAAATAAATATAAAAAAAATATATAAAGGATAAGACTAGAGAACGGATTCTTCCCTTACTCAGATTCTGTCCACCAGGTCACCCATCTGTTCCACCATTTCTTCCTTATCAAGCTTGAATACATTGATCCTAGGTCTGATAGAGACTACTATAGTAGCAACTCTATCTGAAAATCAGCCAACAAATCTCTTTTCTTTTATTGTTGTGAGACTACTATAGTACTTGGAGGGGCAGGCAATTCAAAACCACCCATAGTATTGCTCTATCTTATTTGTAGTTGTAATACTAAATTCCCCCTCAAGTGACTGCCAGCAAGCTATTTGCTCAACTTTACCCAATCCCAAAGGAGTCTCCACACCGGGTGATTCGTATGGGGGAAAGAAAAGATAGAGGATGATTATCATTGTGAGATAAGAGGATTTCTTATTTATATTCCTACCATCCTCTTTCACCATTCCCCAATTGTAATCATTTGACAACTGGGGATATGTCTGTCCAATTCATCGGAAACTAATACAATGCTTGATGACAATTTTAATATCCAAGATTCTGTTGTTACAAATATTATGTCTACCAACCTCACATCTAATCTCCATTTCATCATCCCTTAGGACCCCTTCATGTCCACACAAAGTGTTATATAGTCGGCATTTAGTGTGCACTTGTCCATGTTTCCTCAAATGATGCTTGTTGATACTTGCTAAGGTTTCAGTTCTCCCATAGGACAAACACCTTGGGTACTTTCATGTTTAAATCCATCCCTGCACATTCCACAATCTTTTTTGACCTTGTCCTTGTATCAGCTAAAAGGGAAACCCACTACTTGTTCCAGGGAAACCAAATTCATTGTCTTGCCTGGATAGCCAAACGTCCCCACAACATTGTCCAAAACGGCCACATGCCCCACTATCTCCTTTCCCCTCACCACCACAATCAGCATGATTCTTAGTCAGCTCACCTGTGCAATTGTTCTTTGGTATCTTTCCCAAGATACCATTCAAACTTTCATGGGCCTAGGCTGCCATGGCCATTGGTGGACCAAACCTTTCGATCACTTCTGGGTAATGCTGAGTAATGTGCATGTTGGGTTTACTCCTTTGTTGTGGCCATCCAGTCCTTAGTGTTTGATTGTATTCCAGCATTAGTTGTTCAACCTCCATGATATCTTGGTTTGAAATATGATGCTTCATTAACATTTTGTTTATGTAAATGAGAAGCACCATTGAGTCCTTCAACATTTTTATTGAGCCAATGTGATCAATACTGGGTCTATGCTTACCACTCCACAAATGAATTAAGCAAGGGGATAGTAAACCATGTAGATTTTCAGCCACTCCTTGGCCTTGAGGGATCCTGAAACATGAAATCCAACATTCTTTGGTACCCTTGTCATCCATGATGGCACCTTTGTGTCCTCAATCACCTGTTGGATGCACCTCAAATTTTGAATCATTAATTGAGGCCCTTGGATGGATGATTCCACTTGAGCTGCTTTCCCTCTGTCATAATACTTGTTAACTGGACTGCTTCCCTCATCCCTCATCAGCTTCAGAGTTCTTGTGTGGCTTCCTTGACTGGCTATAATTTGTGAACTTCACAAGCTCCCAATAATTCTACTTCTTAAAGTAAACAAGTGAGCACTAGTATATTAAGAAGATGCTTGAGATTTCTTGCTTTGCTGTGAGGCTGGTGATGATTTCCTAGCCTGTGAAGATCTCAATTCATATTGTCTGGATTGACTTGTCAATCTTCCTTCCATTATTTGTGTAAGTGCTCTCAGATTGCTGGTATTAAGCTGTCTCTTGGGACTTCTGTGGTGATGATCACCCTCCTCTGATTGATCTTCACAAGACTTCCTTCTCTTCCTCTTTCCAATGATTCTTTCCACATTACCCAGTGATCAAGTTGTCTCTCCTCTGTTCTTCTCTTGGATTTTTTCCTTCCCCAATTCTTCTCCCGCTAGAGGAATGTTAAGATAACTCATGCTATGATCCTTGAGATTTCCCAAAATCCACCCGTGCATGATCTCTTTTACTGAATATTCTATTGGGTGCCAATATGGAAGCCTGTTCAAAGAGCTTTCTCTGACCCCCTTCTCCTTGGTAATTTGATCTTGCTCCCATGATGTCTGACATTCCTCCCACTTTTTGGAATTCTTCATGTGCTTGACATTTCTCCTTGGCCGGAACTCCTTTAGATTTGGATCATTGATTTTGTCCTTTGCAATTTGAAAATATGAGCAGAACATGGTTGAAGAATGACCATAAAATCCTGCCACCTTGCACATAGCTGGCAAATCCCCAATAAATTGGAACAGTGCAACAAATATCTCCCTACCTTGAGGAAACTGGCTGGTTTCAGAAACCCATACTCCATCCCAGAGTTCTTTGATTTCATCAACCAATGGATCTAGATTGTGGTTAATTTCTTCCACTTTGGGTTCCTTGGGCCCAGGGATATTACCAAAAAGGAAAATATTCTCTATCTTTTAACGTTCTGCTAGTGGAATGTTGAAACAGATCAAGATCACCGCTCCCACTGTGATTGATTTGTGCCCAACCTTATTTCCATATGGGTTGAACCAATCCACATAGAGACTGAAGACAAGGTGCCCTGGTTGTTGGTTAAATTTCCTCTTCTTTTCTGCGCCTCAAACAAAGTTTCCCCAAACTGAGCCATCCCAAAAATTGCTCATCACATTTGAATTGAGTTTTTTATGATGAAGATTGCTTTCAATGAGCTTTTCAAACTCTGAAAACCATGATTTTCTACCAATCAAGGCCTTCAAGCTTTGATAATAAAATTTTCAAGCTGTTTTGATGGGTCTGTTATGTTTCCCACTGGTATTCATCAGCAATTCTGCATCACAGTAAATTCCCTGCTCATTACCAGTTTGGCGCACAAAGATTTTGCTAGTGGAATAGAACTTGGCAGTACATTTCTTCACAATTGATGCTTGGTTGTCAGATTTTTCTGGGATTGGATACAGCTTGAAGCATTCTGGACAGCATATCCGTGTTTCCAGGTTGGGCTCAAAACCTAGCCTTTGAATTAGAGTGACTTTGATTCAAGGTATTGCCTTTATGATGTTATTTGAATCAAAATTGAATTCCCTCCCCAGATGCTTAATTTTCTCCTGCTCTGTCTTCAATAAATCTGTGATTGCCAAGTAACTAAGTTGATGAACAAGGCAAAGTTTTTCAGCTTGGAGAAGCACAAGCAGACTGTGCCTTGGTACTAGATGAAAAGATTTATACTTAAGGTCTTGAGTATTGAACCAGTTCCCTCCCCTGTGAAGTGGAATCTGAATCTGCTCTTTCCTTTTATTCCTTTCTGGATTGTTGGAAACCTGAAAATCATTATAGCAGGAAAATCAGAAGATCAGCACATGAATATACAGTGTTAACTATTTTCCCATCCCTCCTCTCCACTTACATGACTGTTCCCATTTAATGGCAATATATCTGTTCTTACTTGCAGGGCCTGATTGAGTCTACTTATAGCCCTCTGATCTTTCTTGAAGGCAGAGGAAGAAACGCCATTCCTATGTTTTTTTTTCATCTTCATCTTCATATGTGCCCTTGCCACATTTGCATTCCAGACATTGGCATATCTTCCATTTGGCTTTCTTCATATCAATTGATGGATGGATGGATGGATGGGTGGATGGGTGGATGAATGGATGGATGGATGGATTTATGGATGGATGGATGGATGGATGGATGGATTCATCAAATGATTAAGGGATTCATCAATTGGGTGCTGGGTGCACTACCCACCCACATCTTATACACTACCTGGTATGCATATATGCATTGAGGAGTGACTCACTATCAATGGTTACCATCCATAACCTTAGCCTTATTTTTATTGTCCATTAGCTTAGGCTGAGCTTGCCCCAATGGTTGGTGACCATGAGCTTGCCCCAGTGGTTTCCAATCATTAGCTTGCCCCAATGGTTGCCAACCATTAGCTTGCCCCAATGGTTGCCAACCATTAGCTTGCCCCAATGGTCACCAACCATTAGCTTGCCCCAATGGTTGCCAACCATTAGCTTTCCCCAATGGTTGCCAACCATTAGCTTCCCCCAATGGTCTCCAACCATTAGCTTGCCCCAATGGTTGCCAACCATTAGCTTGCCCCAATGGTTGCCAACCATTAGCTTGCCCCAATGGTTGCCAACCATTAGCTTGCCCCAATGGTCTCCAACCATTAGCTTTCCCCAATGGTTGCCAACCATTAGCTTTCCCCAATGGTCTCCAACCATTAGCTTGCCCCATTGGTCACCAACCATTAGCTTTCCCCAATGGTTGCCAACCATTAGCTTTCCCCAATGTTTGCTGACCATTAGCTTGCCCCAATGGTTGCTGACCATTAGCTTGCCCCAATGGTTGCTGACCATTAGCTTGCCCCAATGGTTGCTGACCATTAGCTTGCCCCAATGGTTGCTGACCATTAGCTTGCCCCAATGGTTCCCAACCATTAGCTTGGCCCAATGGTTGCCAAACATTAGCTTGCCCCAATGGTTGCCAACCATTAGCTTGCTTTAATGGTCTCCAACCATAAGCTTGCCCCAATGGTCTCCAACCATTAGCTTGCCCCAATGGTCTCC
Organism: Puccinia polysora; assembly: GCA_025617555.3. Lineage (NCBI taxonomy): Eukaryota > Fungi > Basidiomycota > Pucciniomycetes > Pucciniales > Pucciniaceae > Puccinia > Puccinia polysora. The sequence goes on along the minus strand of CM062638.1, from coordinate 29,275,468 downwards.
AACCATTAGCTTGCCCCAATGGTTGCCAACCATTAGCTTTCCCCAATGGTTTCCAACCATTAGCTTGCCCCAATGGTCAACAACCATTAGCTTTCCCCAATGGTTGCCAACCATTAGCTTTCCCCAATGGTCTCCAACCATTAGCTTGCCCCAATGGTTGCCAACCATTAGCTTTCCCCAATGGTTTCCAACCATTAGCTTCCCCCAATTCTTGCCTACCATTAGCTTTCACCAATGGTTTCCAACCATTAGCTTGCCCCAATGGTTGCCAACCATCAGCTTGCCCCAATATTCAGCAACCATTAGCTTTCCCTAATGGTCAGCAACCATTAGCTTACCCCAATGGTCAGCAACCATTAGCTTTCCCCAATGGTTGCCAACTATTAGCTTGACCCAATGGTCACCAACCATTAGCTTTCCCCAATGGTTGCCAAACATTAGCTTGCCCCAATGGTTGCCAACCATTAGCTTGACCCAATGGTTGCCAACCATTAGGTTGCCCCAATGGTTGCTGACCATGAGCCTGCTGAAATGGTGGCTGTCCATTGGCAAAATTCCACCTTTTTTAACATTCAATTCATCATCCCCCTGTGCTTTGCAATTATTGAATGCTGAACCTGCTCTCCTCCTTTTGATAATCATTCAGTGTAAACAAAATACAACCCATCATGGTACAATACCTCTTGAATGGAGCCCCATCAAAAAAAAACACAGACTCTTCAATCAAGCTGTTTCCAGAAGTGTCCCTGGATCCAACTCCAACTTCTCTCAATTTCTCTCATCCTACTGTATAGTTGTGATGATTATCACCAAGTCAACGGATACTCACTGGAAACAAATCCGCAATTCCCTACAACAATCCCAGGTTCAATCACTGCCATCATCTTGCATTCATCAACAGATTCACTCCACTACCTCTCTAGTCCCATACAAGTCTTCATGTCTACTACATGGCATACCAACTCTAGCAAGAGAGGTTTTTCTTCAAGACCTTGCACAAATCAACTTTCCTTTCTGTGGTTTCAATTGGTCTGAGCCTTGGGAATTGCATTGGAACCAGTTGTTTATGGGACTCATCATTAAACATTGGAACCATGCCCATACACATGGTGCATTTTGAAACTAACCATTCAACTCAGTGCATAACACCAAATTCAACCTTTCCATTGTAAAATCAGACAAGAAAATCCAGATGGTGAAAACAAGTAAGCAATTACTCCCTATCATCCCATGGTATTTTTTACCCCAATTTTTTTCACATGGTTTTTCCTGTCTGCCTACAGCTCTCAAATCAATGAATAGAGATCTTGGAATCACTTTGATTACCAGAAGATCAGTCCAGTATAATCAGTGAAACACAATGTTTCTCTGACACTGAGGTCTCCAATGAAAAGTTCTTACAGAAGGTCCAGTGCCAATGGCAATCTCAAGGTTTCTCTGCCCTTGGTCACCAAATAGATAAAACATTTGATAACATGAAAGCTGAGAAACTTGGTAGACGGTACAAACGTGGTCATTCAATGTGGATGATGAGGAAACCTTCCAACCTACAAGAAAAACTCACAAAGGTGCCAACAAGACTCCCCAGCAAATGTTATCATCCTGATTTTATTTCTTCCCTTTGTCCAGAGGGCAAACAGCTTTTGGATTTACAGCCTCCAATTGACCTTGCCTTCATAATGTCTAAACTCATATGTTAAATTATTTTTAGATCTAAAGTCATGTTTCAATATTGATTCTTGTGATAATAGAATGTTCAACTCTCACTACTTTAATCCATACACTCTTGAAAGGATATCCTCCTTGGAATATTTTTGTCATCAGACATACCTGTGTTGTAAAATCACATAAATATCATCAAATCTTGAACATGTCCAAAGTGTTTCAATTATTTTCCCCTGAATCAAAATACATTCTACATTGTGCCATTATTATCAACATAACTGTACCAATACCATTCACATAAAAGCTCCTTCATGCAATGATTGGATGTGGTACATACCTTTGACATATAAGTCTGCTTTTGGAAACCATGCACATGCATGTGTATGTGTATGGTCTGTAAAGCATGTTTGGGTGCTGAGCCAGGTTTTTCCAAAATTTGCTAAAGCCTGCGTGGCACTTAGAAAAGTCATCTTGGCACCTGGCAAAGACTTCTTGGTGCCTTGCCAAGGTCAAATTGGTCTGGTGCCTGGCCAATTTTATCTTGGTTCCAATCAAAGCTGCTTGCATTGACCCCCCAATCACATGATCATACTTGAAAAAAAAAAAAAAGGCTTAAAGTTGGGGGGAGGGAGGCTGGTCAATTTTGGTGCAACCAACTTTGATCAGAATCAAGGGGAGCTTGATTAGGTGCCCAGTTTCAATCCCTGCAAGGCCAACCTAATCAAGCTCCCTGGGAGCCAATCCAAGTCCTGCTAGGCACATGCCAGGTTGAACTTGGACAGGCGCCCAGATGCGCTTTACATACCATATGTGCATATGGCCATGGGAGAGGCCTAAACCAACTTTGTCATCAAAAATATACAACTTTGGGTTGCAATATACACCCCCATTTGCAAATTTATGGTGTATAAAGCCAGTCTGGGTGCCTGGCAAAGTTCCGGTTTTTGTTTGTAAAGTGTGTGTGGCGCCCAAAAAAGCTAGCTTGGCACCCAGCCAAGTGATCTTGGTTCCCTTTCAAGTTCCAGTTGGTGTATTGCCAAATTGGCCTGGTGCCTGCCAAGTTGGTTTGGGTGTCAATCAAAGCTGGTTGCGCAACCAATTCTTGACTGTATTGTTTCTCTTTTTTTGACTCAAAAAGTTTTTTTTTTACTTTTTACTTTAAATAGCTGTGCATAAATTAATAAAGTGAATTTAAACAAGGTTGAAAAAAAACTTACCTTGTTAAATATGCTTTGACAAACACTCCCATGAATTTTTTCTACCCACTTTACGTTTCCCCCACATCATCCAATTTGTCCCTCAAGCAGGAAAAGATAAAAAAAAATGAGAAAGAAAACAATAATATATATATATATATATATTTCAGAGCAAGCCATACCAGGATGGGTTTCCCAGCAGATACCATTCATGTACTTTTCCCCCACATCATCCAATGAGTACCTCAAGCAGAAAAAGATAAAAAACCATGAGAAAAAATATAAATAAAATAAAAATAAATAATCAAAAATAAAGCTTAAAGAAATATCCAAATTATGTAATCCAATTCAAATTGTGAGCTCAATTCTCAAAGGCACAAATAATGATTATATCTTTTTGTTCATATGATGAACTAAAATGTGGTTACTGATCACTAGCGTGTTATTTAAAACTATGTTCCTGAAAGAGAATTTTTATCCCCCTGGTTCATCAGGAAGTAAAATGATCACTGCAACCTGGTGGTTGAAAAAGTGAATTCTTCACTCCAACAGTGTGTTGGAGTTGGTGGCTCACTCCTCAGTTAATTTTCTCAATCCACCAATTGCATATTTATGTCATTGGAGGTAGCATTTCTGATGATTTGTAGGTTGAATGGGTTTTCCACTTGCCCCTGGAACTTGGTGGAGGAATGTGGGTTGAACTCCACTCATGGATGCTGTCCAGGACCAGAGGAGTTTGAAGGTCTAGTAGGGTAAAGATATGTGGATGTAGAGTTGAGGGGGATGTGACAACCTCTGTTAAGGACAGAGGGGGGGAGGTGAGATCAACTGAAGATACAACAGAGATACTTCGTGAGATATAGCTTGGATACAGGTGAGATAAAACTTGCCACCTGCATACAGGTGGCGCCCTATTTTTTGTGGTGAAAGATAGCATCTTGGGTTACAGTGATGCTACATGGGGCAACAACCCCACCTCTTGCAAGTCTCAAACTGGCTATATAGTAATACACTATGGTAGTCCAGTCCTCTGGAATTCCTCAAGACAGCGGAATGTCACATACTCCTCTACCAAATCTGAACTCAACGCCTTACTTGATTGCTACCTTGAATTGAAGTGGATCACTTACCTTGTAGATGAAATCAATGGCTCTTCTTCTAACAAACCAGCAATATATATAGATAATAAAGGATTAAACAATAAAATAAAAAAATTTGGGTCACACTCCAAGTCACAACACATTGACATCAAAACTAAAGGTCTACGTGAAGAATTTTCTCTTGCTAAGTTTGACCTCCATCTTGTTTCCACTGACAAAATTATAGCAAACTCTTTGACTAGAGCCATCTCTGTCGGAGCCCTCCAACTTCTTCACAAATCAATATTTCCTCATCAATCTAATCAACACTAAGGCAATACCATCTTACCAGTCACAAGGGGTGTTGAGTATTCTCCTGCTCTCATCTCTTACTGCGCGCTTCAGTAATCTTCCACTCATTTCTGACCGCGCCTCTGTGCGCGGGTGCGCACTGAGTCAAGGACGGGGACTTCCTCTCATTTAAACTTGGTCTCACCCCTTCTTACCAGTCTCAAGATCATCATCAACCTACCATTCTATCTTCTTCTTCCAATCATTCTATCTTCCTCTTCTTCTCTCTATTTTCTTCTTTCTGCCTTTCTTATTTGCTTCCATTTCTATTTTCTTTTCCAATCTCCTCTCCACCAACATCCAACCATCAAATAATTGCTTGACTTGAATACATCAATCTGTTACCAGTAAGATGACAATATCTCCAACAAGACCTCATTGAACTCAATCTGACTCCATACTTTGAATAGTCCATCTCCATCTATACTCAAATCCTATCTCTTTCTGTTCTTCCATTTTCTTTCTGTCCATAGATCTTCCTCAACTCGAAGATGTCTCATTAGGCAACGCTCATTGATCAACGCTGTAGGACTCTACACTTTCATCTTCCTATTTTATTTATCTTTATTTGAAGTCTCCTTCTGATGTGCTTCCTTTTTGGTTTTCTTTGATTTCTCAGCCTGCTGGTTATAATTTCTCAAGAAATCCAATCAAATCTTATTAATTATCCCAGATTTTGCAATATGAAGCTGTTAACCATTCTGAGCGGCGCATGCCTCCTCCTACGTTCTCCAATCCTAGGTTTAATCTTTCCCCCTTGCACAGGAACTATTCTCCTGAAATGGAAAAAGCTATTAAGCTTCTGCCTCCTATCACAGATTGGCCTAAGTTTTCTGGAGAAGGAGAATATGATCATATAATTTTCATGAAATACATCAATCATCATATTCTTTCTTCAGGCTTACCAGAGACCATAGTCCTAGTAAGATTACCCAGACTCTTTGGAGGAGTTGCATTGGATTGGTTTATCTCTTAAAGAGAAAAAGTAGGAGATTTACCATGGGACAAATGGAAATAAATAATCAGAGAAAAATTTTGTACTCAAGTTTGGAAGAAGGAAATGCTCAAAGCCTTTGAGCAAGATTTCTTTGATCTGGTTAAAGATCACCCTCACCAATGGTGTTTGAACCAGAAGAAGAGGATTGACTGTGTCTACCCACAGGCTTCTGTAGAGGAGATTAATGAGAGATTGCTAGGATAATGCAAAGGACACCTAGAACATAATGTCCAGTGTAGAATACCCATTGAGGCTGACCTCCCCACTCTTATAGGAGTCATGGAAAAAATAATTGACATGATGGAACTTAATAAAAAGCCTAGAGACAGACCTAGAGAGCTCCAGACCCGACCTAGAGAGACAAAAGAGGTTATTAAATAATTGGTGTTAGCTGCTCCCCAGGGGAATGCTGTTGTCAAAGCCAACCCCTCTCTTGAATGTTGGAACAGTGGAGAGAAGGGGCACAGAAAAACTGACTGTCCTCATCCTAGGAGAAAGCTAAATAATATTAACACTGAATCCAATAGTGGAGAGGAAGGCAATGGTTTAGACCTGGTCATCCAACAACATGATGAAGAACCAGACTCATGTGCAGTCAAAGTCATCTTAGGAGAAAGATGTTCTAATTTAGAGATTAACCATTTCAAAGGAGAGTCCCAACTACCTCAGAAGTGGGACAAATATATGAATTTATATCACGTCTCTGATTCCAAAACTTTGATTGTGAAACTAGTTACTGGCAGGAGCTATAATTTAGGTAAAAACTTCTTTGCCACAGGTCTGTTTGAAAGGAAACCAGTCAGAGTTCTGCTTGAAAGTGGAGCCTTCTGCTCATGCACAAGTATTAATTTTCTCAATTACCACTACCCCAAGGCAAAGGAACACTTACTCCTTGTGCCCAAAGCCAGGTTTAGCAGTTGAAACTTGGTTATGGACACCTTAGGGGTTGTAACTATGCCTATTGTTTTCCAACACAGTAAAGGATCCATAAGGCTTCAACTCAAATTTTTAGTCTTGAAAAATAGCCTATGTGACTAATTGATACTAGTTAATGATGCTTTCTGCTTGTATGGGATATATGTCATTGAGAGCAAGGACAGATACTTCACCATTGGAGGAGAATGGAAGAAGAAATTCAAGATCTGTCCAATATCAACCTCCATGGAGAAAAAATGTCTAGAGTCCTTCAAAAATGAATATTTCTTGCAAGCCTCTCTTAATGATCAACTCCATTCTGATCAACAAGACAACCTAGTCAACTTGTGTTTTGAAAAAATGGGTGCCTTTTGCACCAAAAATCATCCCATAGGTAATATCAAGGGGCACAACAAAGTATTAACTCTGACTATAGAACCTCCTTTCCCCCATTTTGAGGAGACCTGCTTACCCAGCAAGCCCTAAATCCCAAGTGGCACTGGAGGAACACATAACTGATGTCATGGATTTGGGAGTCCTTAGGAAAGTAGGGCATAATGAGCAAGTAGAAATTGTTGGTATTCAAGTATTTGCTCAAATCATTTTCATTTCATTTTGTCTCTTTTCATTCCATTCTATTTTATCTTTGTTTTATTTCATTCTACTTTAACCTTGTTTCCACTCCATCTCCAATCATCTCAGTTCCTATTTTATTTTCTCCATAAGCTCTCAACCCGCTGTCTTCATTCTCTTCTTGCGCGTCCCTCACACTCAACCGCTGCCAACGCTCCATTTCTGAAGGGCCGCAAAACTGCTCCCCAAGACCTCCCAAACCGCCATTCCCATTGACCCGGACGCGCCGGGACCTTCCAACCAACTTCAAACTCCTTCCCGACACCAACAAGTTCACTCACCAGCTACCGCTACAGCTCAAGCTCAAGCTCACCCAATCACCAACTCCAAGAGGACTACACCGGATCAAGCTTCCCTTATTCTTTCTTTTCCCCTTGTCCTTTTCTTCACCGCTCTGCCTGTTCACCACACTATCTGGTCCTTTTAAGGTGTCTATTCAGCTTTATTTCCTTTCTCCATGATTATGTTTTCTGATCACTCTTTGCTGAAATTTACAATCCTTTTAAGTCTCTCATTCCTTCAGATTTACAGTCCCATCCACTTATTGGACCAGATAGGCTCCATGTCCGACTCGGAAGAACAACCCAATCCATCAAAGCTCAACATCCCTCTTCTGAATGATTCGAATTTCCCATCTTGGAGTCTCAGGATTAAGAGCTATCTCCGCAGGAAAGGACTTCTCGAGTTGACTGTTGAACCCCCTCCATCACCCCTGACCGGGCCCCAAAAGAAGAAAATATACAAAGCCGCAGACATAATCATTCAACATCTCGGCGAATTGGCTTTTGAATCCATTGTCAATGATGACAACAATGGTAATCCCCATGCCATCTGGCAGGCCATTCTGGAACGATATGCCTTGCAATCCTCCAACAATCGCGGCCGCATTTGGCTTAATTTCATCCGGTACCTCTTCAAAGGCGATCTGACGACCTACATCAAGGACTGCAGGAAACTCATGAACAAACTAACAGTCGTTAGACTCAAGGTTCCTCCCGATATCCTCAGCTACACCATTCTTGCCAAACTCCCCAGTTCATTCTACCACATTGTCGACTCCCTAATTCTCAACGACTCCCTCCTTCAAAATCCTACCGGTATCTTGAACAAGCTCCGCAAGGTTCTTCATCTCAAATCCTCTCGAATGCCGGACGCCAACCCGCCGTTAGACACAACTCCATCGGTCTCCCTGCACAAGTCCACAGCAAAGTCCACTGCAAGGAAAAAGCCCAAGCACCCCTGCTCAAAAGGGCATCACAACCCCTTAGCCGAACACCCAGAGAGTAAGTGCTGGTTTGTCCACCCGCACATAAGACCCGATTGGAACAAGATCCCCTGATCAAATCTTCACTCAGTCGACGAAATCCCACCCGCTGACAGTGGAAGCAGCTCCAAAGGCGCCGAGCTTCACTTCAACGCTCAGATCTACCTGTCATCCAACAGAAAAGACTCTCATCTTCCAGTCCTGGACTCTGGCGCAAGCCACCACATCGTCAATGAACCCCAGTTCCTGTTCGAGTCCACGCCCATCCTTCTTGAGGTAGGAACCAGCTCTCCAAAAAACTCTCTTACCGCTACGCATTCCGGATCAGCCAAGCTCACCAACCACCTTGGCTCAACCATCATCCTTCAAAACGTTCTTCTCATTCCTTCCATCAACCGGTGCCTTATCTCTCTCACCCAATTAAACTCTTCTAAAGCGAACTTCTCAAGAATTGGATACTTGGGCTTTGAAGTGAAGCTGGATCAAATTAGCTTTGTAGGCACCACGAATAACAAATTAACGGAACTCTGTGGAACCAAATTTCAGCGATGCGATCAGTCCACAATGCTTTTCAAGGCTCCGGACAATCTCTGGCATCTATGTCTTGGTCACGCCAGCAATCAATCCCTCAAGACCCTCAATCTATGCTCTGATGACTCTGACGCTCAATCCCCTGTCTGTCAAATCTGCAAGACCTGCAAGCAAGTTTCAACCCCTTTCAATCATAAATTCAAGAGGACCACCAACCTCCTTGAAGCTGTCCATCTGGACGTCGTCGGACCACTCTCCATCACCTCAAACTCAGGGTTCTCCTACTTCCTCTCCCTCACGGATCAATTCTCCAGATATCTCTCCGTGGCTCTCCTCAAACAGAAAAGCAAGGCATTTTCCGCCATCAAAGACTTTGTGGCGCGAGCCGAACATCAAACTGGACATCCCGTGAAACGTCTAATTTCTGATAACGGTGGCGAGTTCATCTCTTCCGACCTACACGCCTTCTGCCTCAAAAAAGGAATCGCTCAGCATTTCTCTCCTCCTTACACTCCTCAGCAAAACGGACTGGCCAAGAGATCAAACCGCCTAATTCTGGAGAAGGCTTGTTGCCTGCTAAATCAAAGCAATCTCCCGCTCAAATTCTGGGATGAGGCGGTCAATACCGCTACTCACATCCTCAACGCTCTCCCCTCTAGAACACGTGGCAACACTGTTCCCTACAACGCTTGGCACGGACAATCTTTCAATCTCAACTGTCTACAACCATTTGGTTGCGCCGCCTTTGCCATTATTCCTAAAGCTGATCAAACCTTCAAACTCCTCCCCACCAGCAAAAGAGCGATTCTGCTTGGGTACGTCAATGACTTTTCGTCATTCAGACTGCTTGACCTGGATTCCTGCAAAATTTTCATTTCCGCAAACGCGTCATTTGACAAGCTCTCTTTTCCTTCCTTGTCCGGTTTGAAACCGTCTCATTTTCCCGCCACCCCCGACCACATGCTGACTCCCTTTTCTCCTCATCCCCTTCCCTTAAATCACTCTTTGGATCTCATCTCCGCCCCTCTTCCTTCCTTCCCAAACTTCTCCGTTGTCCCTCCCACCAATCCCCCCCCCGTGCCTGCACTCCCTCATCCTACTCCTGGCTCCACCATCCCAACCGCTGTCAATCTCCCTCTCCCTGCTCATCAACTTTCTCACGACAGGCTAACCCACGACAATATTATCTCCCACCCACGTCGCCTCAATTCAAAAGTAGGCCTTCCCGCCATCTACCTCATTGTCAACAACAGCTACGTTGATCCCAAGTCGGTCCAAGAGGCGCTCAACTCAAAATACCGGGAAGAGTGGCTTGAAGCGATGAAGCACAAAGAGCTCAACCTGCTCAACTATCAAGTCTGGGAAGAGTCCGATCTCCCTGATGGCAAGCTAGGTCTTAAATGTGTATGGGTATTTCGAACAAAACGTGATGAGCAGAACCAGATTGTTGAGTTCAAAGCCCGCCTATGCGTACAAGGATTCAGCCAGCAGTTTGGCATCAACTTCACCTCCACCTTCTCACCCACTGGGGACAAGACCTCCCTCCGTATGCTCATTGCCCTTGCTGCTCATTGAAAACTGAAATTCCATCAAGTCGACGTGAAAGCCACTTTTCTAAACCCCCCACTGCGTAAAGAAGTCTACCTCACTCCTCCTTCTTACATCTCCGTGGCAAATGGGAAACATCTCAAGCTCAAGAAGGCCCTGTACGGTCTCAAACAGGCACCAATGGCCTGGTACAAAACATTAAGCGGCTGGCTTGTCAACCTTGGTTTCCACAAGAGCCAGGCCGACCAATGCGTCTTCTGGAAGGATTCCACTTACCTCTACGTTCATGTTGACGATATCGCGATATTCAGCAATCGCCCGGATGTCTTTGTTAGCCAGCTCAGCTCCAAATTCAAGATGAAGGACCTGGGACCGGCCTCCGTACTTCTTGGAATGAATGTCACTCACCTATCAAACGGATTCAAGCTCTCCCACAGCTCGTACATCAATCAAGTATGTGGACAATATGCGCTTCCGTCGCACAAATCATTTTCAACTCCCTTCAAACCTCATGGCAAGCTTTATGCCTCAAGCGAGGAGGACCATCACGAGTTTCTACTGTTGGGCGCAAACTATAGAAAGATTGTGGGTGAGCTCAACCACATCAGTATATGCACAAGACCCAACATCACATTTGCGGTCAACTATCTGGCCCAATTCCTTGTTAAACCAAATCTTCACCATTTTCAGGCAGCTCTGCAAGTCCTCCAATATCTCCAACACAGCTCAAGCCAAGGGATAACATTCATCTCCTCCCTCTCTTCTCCCTGTCTTGAAGCGTATGTCGATGCCGACTGGGCAACCTGCCCCACCACAAGGAGGTCTGTCACCGGAATGGTCCTCTGCTGGCTCGGAAGCGTCATCACCTGGAAATGTAGGAAACAGCCAACTCTCTTGTTATCCACAACTGAAGCCAAGTACAAGGCGCTGGGCGACGCCATCAAGGAAGTAAGCTGGGTAAAATTGCTCATGAGCGAGTTTCTACCGGAAGAAGCCATTAAACCGGCCATCATCCATGAAGACAACAAAGGCTGTATTAAACTCGCCCTCAACCAAGCTAATCACGCCACGTTTCACACGAAGCACATGGAATTGCGGTTTCACTTTGTCCGCAGCGAAATTCTGAAAAATGCGGTCGAGCTCCAGAAGGTGTCTTCCAAGAAGAATCTGGCAGATTTCCTCACCAAACCGGTCACCCGGGTAGTGCTATGCCGCGCATTAGACGCTCTGAACATCTCAAAATAATTTGAGCAAGGGAGGCTGTTGGTATTCAAGTATTTGCTCAAATCATTTTCATTTCATTTTATCTCTTTTCATTCCATTCTATTTTATCTTTGTTTTATTTCATTCTACTTTTACCTTGTTTCCACTCCATCTCCAATCATCTCAGTTCCTATTTTATTTTCTCCATAAGCTCTCAACCCGCTGTCTTCATTCTCTTCTTGCGCGTCCCTCACACTCAACCGCTGCCAACGCTCCATTTCTGAAGGGCCGCAAGACTGCTCCCCAAGACCTCCCAAACCGCCATTCCCATTGACCCGGACGCGCCGGGACCTTCCAACCAACTTAAAACTCCTTCCCGACACCAACAAGTTCACTCACCAGCTACCGCTACAGCTCAAGCTCAAGCTCACCCAATCACCAACTCCAAGAGGACTACACTGGATCAAGCTTCCCTTATTCTTTCTTTTCCCCTTGTCCTTTTCTTCACCGCTCTTCCTGGTCACCACACTATCTGGTCCTTTTAAGGTGTCTATTCAGCTGTATTTCCTTTCTCCATGATTATGTTTTCTGATCATTCTTTGCTGAAATTTACAATCCTTTTAAGTCTCTCATTCCTTCAGAAATCACCACTCCTGTCATCATAGCCTGGCATAAAAACAAGTCAAGGATGGTTGGAGATTTCCAAATGTTTAACAACTATACCAAAGCAGATTACTATCCCATCCCTAGGATATACCACTCTCTCCATAATCTCTCCAAAGCAAAGTATATAACCACAATGGATATGTTGAAGGGCTTCCATCAGATACCCATTGAAGCTAACATCAAGACATATATGTGGATTATCTGTCACTTAGGCATCTATGAGTACCTAAGAATGCCTTTTTGCATAAAAAATGCTCCATCTCATTTTCAGAGGATGATGGACACAGTCTTTGGAACTTTCATCCAACAAGGTTGGATGATGTTTTACATTGATGAAATTATCATCTACTAAGATGATTGGGAAACTCACCTAGAGAAGATAGGTCTTGTACTGAAAACCATAGCAGATGTTGGACTAAAGATATCTATGAAGAAATTCAACTTTGGTTATGCTGAACTAAAAACCTTGGGAGATGTAGTCTCAGGACTATCTTTAGCAGTAGATCAGAATGAGGTTGCTGCCATAATAAATAGGCCAATGCCTCAAAATAAGAATGAATTACTCTCATTTGTCTGCTTCTGTGGTTACTATTGTCAGTTCATACCCAACTTTGCTACCATAGCTAAAAACCTGTACAAGATATGTAACAAGACTTCTATATTTGAAATGACTCATGAGAGAGTACAGAGATATGAAACGTTTTAGAAAGCCATGACTACTGCCCCTGTCCTAACTCAACCTGACTACTCTAAGCCTTTCAGATTATACATTGATGCCTTTCTTGATGGTCTAGGAGCTTCTCTTCACCAATCCAAAGTAGAGATGTCAGCTCTCTGATACCAGGAACCTTGCAGTCCTTTAGCTACAGAGAGTGATAAAAGAACTTGGAGCAATAATATTCCAAAGAATAAACACTTTAAAGCTCCAATAATGGTATGGTAAGAGCAAGTGCAAGGTTTATTTGGTTTGGTTATAAATATTTTAAATATAATATAAAAAGAGGGGCCACAGTATTATACTACTGGGGATCTTTACAGACTAGCAACCTCTCTTCAAGGGGCCTCCTTAGGCAGTTTAAGAACCTTGGAATAAATATGGGTGCCTTAGAAAGGACTTATTCCACTAATGGCCGGGCTTAACAGCACAAGTGGCCTAGACAGGAAGCGAAACACTCACTCTGAGCACTTGACCACGAAAATCCTGGAATAATTGGAAGGGTTTCAGAGCAGATGGGGTTGATTGCTTGACTAAACTTCAATGGTTGATTGGTTAATAAAGGTAAATAATACTACTACAGACTAAGTCATAAATCACTTGCTTATCTTCATATAAGCACTTGATTAACAATGACACCGTGTCTGATTGATAATAAATAATTCCTGATAACTGATTAACTAATTCAAAACAGAAGGGCAAAAAGAGCCTGTTTAAATATTCTTTTTGGGTGCTTGAGGACCTCTAGGAGGGGTACTAGCCATGGGCTGAGGCTAAGGGGGCAATCAGGGCAAGATTGGCCCGTCTTCAAGGTGCTGTTAGCCTGCTGGCCTTAGATCTGTCAAGGAACAGCTCCTTTTTAGCTGCAGGAGCTGTTAATCAATAGATTAGTCATTTTGCTGATCCTGCACTGATCCTCAATTTGTACAGTGATTACTTGTCCAAAGTAAGCAGACGTGGATATTTATTGATTCTCCATTTTCTGCTGATCCTGTATGTAATTTTTAATAATTTTTACGACCACTCCTTAGGTAGTTTTGTGGTCTTTGAAGATTCTGATCAACTTATTTCGTGATAAGTCTGGATCTTTATTCAATTAATAAAAAATACTAAAAATTAGTTACTAACTAATTTTAATTGATTTTTAAGGTTTTTGAACCATAATCTATGCTCGTGTGGTAGCTTTACAGTAGTGTAGATCCTACTATATTGTAGCTTCTCTAAGCGGTACCTGGATGTCATAGGAGGCGCAGGGATCAGTCCATTCAAATGCGCGCGGGGACTGATCCGCTGCTCAGATGCGCCCGGGAGTTCAGCGCTGTAGGGACGCGGGGCTGCGTGCGGGAGTTGGCGTACGCGGGAGTCCAACGCTGTAGGGACGCGGGGCTGCGTGCGGGAATTGTGACAAAACACAATTTCCTGTGTAACTCCTAAACTACACACAACACCTGGATTTCAACTGAAATTTAGGTGTGAAACCTATACATGACATATCATGTGAAATATTAAAATGGCTAAAAGGTGCCATACTGGTGCCGTGGTCATTTACCATTTTGTATTAAATTAATTAAAAAATATAAGGAGTAAGAATTCAAGGGTGGGGTCAGTGAGTGACCCTACCTTATTTTGGGTGGGGAATCCATTTCTGCAATAATATTTATGGATTTCCTACTCCTTCATTTTATAATAATTTTATTTATTCATTTATCTTTGTTCCTTTTAATTTTGTTAATATTATTATTGTTTTTGCTTTGTCAGGTTGCTCTGTGCTAAGTAGCAGGCTGACAAGAGAATGATGTCCCATGGAAAAACCTATCCTATTCATATCTAGACAGATTAAAGATACAGAAAAAAGGTATGGAGCAAGGCAGATGGAATGCCCAGTGTTGGTCTGGTCCTTAGAGAAACTTCACTATTACCTAGAAGGAAGTACCTTTGAAGTAATAACCAACTGTACGGCCCTAAGAATGCTCATGAGCATGAAAACTCCTAACCGCCACATGCTTAGGTGGCAAATAGCTATTCAGCAGTATAGAGGACAGATGACAATCATCAACAAACCTGGAACCAAACACCAGAATGGAGATGGACTCAGTAGATGGGCTCTCCCTAATGACCCTAGTAACCCTGCATATGACCCAGATGGGAACGATATCTTCCCAATCTTAGGGATCCATGTCTGTGATCTAGACCTAGCTTTCTTTGATTCTGTCCAAGAGAGCTATGACCCGGAGCACCTCAAGTTACTGGAGATCATGAAAAGCAAGAATCCCTTTAATGAGTTAATACAGAGTCTACAAAAGGAACTCTCCATTCCTTATAAAGAAGGGAGATTCTCTAGCTTAGATGGTTTGTCATACTTCTGTCATAAACACTCAAGTGTGATAGTCATCAACCCAGAAACCCATATTAAGACTATACTGCATGAATGCCATGATAACTGCACCTCAGGTAACTTCTCATTAGATAGGACTATTGACAAGGTCAAGCAGACAGCCTGGTGGATCTACTGGAGAGAACAAACCAATGACTATGTCAATTCCTGTGACAACTTTCAGAAAACTAAAAGACAAACAGGAAAGAGATTCTGTCTTCCCCAGAAGATATGGGAACCCACCAATAGATGTGAAATAATAAACATGGACTTTGTCACTGTTTTACTGCCAGGGGGACCATATTCCTTTTACTCCGTGGTAGTTATTGTAGACAGATTCTCCAAGAGAGCAAAGTTTATACCTAATCACAAAGATGAAACAGCTATGGAAGTAGCCCTGCTGTTCTGGAACAGATTCATGGCCCTTTGGTTGAACCTCTTAATGATCCCCTTGCTCCTCCTTGGAAAGTGGTGGATCCCCTTGAATAAATCAAAGACTCCAATCACTCTTCCAATGAAAACCAAACTTGTGGTAGATCAAGGGCTTGCACTAACGCTCCCAAACCCAAGGCTTCAACCTTGATCTTGACCCTGATCCATGCTCTTAACCAAACTGCCTTGCAATCTGGTCCAAGTGGCCTTGGCTTTTGTACTCCAGGTATGAAGCAGCCTGATCTATTTACAGGCAAACACCCCCATTAACTTAGAGCCTACTTACAGTCCTGTAAAATAATATTCTCAAAAAATCCTTTCAATTTTCCTACTGATAGAAATAGAGTTATGTATGTGTCTTCCTTCCTTGGTGGACAAGCCTTGCAGTGGTTAAAACCTTACCTCAAACCATTAGATAACACTAGCCCCACTTGTATCCTTGACAACTGGGACAAGTTTGAGCCGCAATTGTTCACCCTATTTGGCAACCCTAATGAATTCAAAAATGCAGAATACAAACTTAATAACTTATTCATGAAGGGTAATAGTAGGTTTTCCTTTTATATCTCCAATTTTCAAACTTTTCAGTCTTGCATCCAATGGAACAAGGCAGCTCTTATTTTTTTTAAAAATAGGGGCCACATAATTATACTACTGGGGGTCTTTATAGACAGAAAACCTCTCTTCAAGGGGCCTCCTTAGGAATTTTAAGAACCTTGGAATAAATGATTGCTGAAGTAGGTATCCAAAAAATTATAATCAGCAACAGAGACCCAAAGTTTACTTCTGAATTCTGGAGTAAACTTCATAATATTTTGGGAACTAAATTAGCTTTCTCTACAGCTCATCATCCCCAAACTGATGGGCTAGCTGAAAAAGTGATTCAAACTTTGGAAGACATGCTAAGAAGGTTTTGCTCTTTTGTTTTAGAGTTTAAAAACCATGATGGGTATATGCATGACTGGGTAAGTCTCCTCCCAGCCCTGGAAATAGCTTACAACAGCATTATGCACTTGACTACTCAAGAAGCTCCTTATATTCTAGAAAGAGGATGGGTACCTAGAATGCCTAAAGAAAGAATTAGCCCAAACCTTTTCAATGTCCACCCAAAAGCCCTTGACTTCAAGAAAATGTTGGACAAAGCCAATCATCATGCCCAAGAATTTGTTCAGAGAGCTGTTGAGTATTTTAAGACTAGGTGGGAAAAAAGCCACAAGGAACCTGACTTTAAAGTAGGGGACAAGGTCTTACTGTCCACAGTGAACTTCAACAATCTAGGAGGTAATAAACAACTGAAACCAGCCTTTGTAGGCACTTTCTG
This sequence comes from Puccinia polysora, assembly GCA_025617555.3. Lineage (NCBI taxonomy): Eukaryota > Fungi > Basidiomycota > Pucciniomycetes > Pucciniales > Pucciniaceae > Puccinia > Puccinia polysora. The sequence continues at coordinate 29,258,578 of CM062638.1, read as the reverse complement.
CATAAAAATGCTCCACGGAAACAAAGCAGTTGAATTTATCCTTGGTGAGGAATTGTCCAAGAAAAACCCAGTTTTTCCAGTTATTCTGATTAAGCACTATAACCCTAGAGAAACTGAAGACCCACCTGCCAAAAATATTCCCTTAGCAATCCCACAGGAAGGGAGCAAGAGCAAAGTAAGCAAAATCCTCAAAGAAAAGAAGGAAAGAGTCAATGGAAAGGATGTCAGGCTGTACCTTGTCAGATACAGAGGAGAATCAGCAGACAAGGATAAATGGCTACCAGAAAGTAACATACCAGATGGCCCCATCCTTCTGAGGAATTTCAGAGCTGCAAAAAGGAAAGATTAAAATCTCCACCCAAGAACCTCTTTGACCTGTTTCCCCTCCCAAAATTTCTTTTGGGTACACCAATCTTGAAAGGGTGGAATGCCAGCTGGCTACTATTCAGAACCAACTAAATAAAGCCCCCAAAAATAAAATACATCAATTAAAAATAAATAAATAAATAAAATTAAGAAATAAAACCTTAACGTGTAATAAATGTAAGGTACCTCCTATACACCCTACAGCCCTTTTCCGCACCACATAGAGCCCAAAGAGCATCACCATGTGGTGGGGAATAGTATGAAAACAGATAAACCAACAAAGAATCCGCAAAAATGAGCCCTGCACCCCTTTTAAAACTGTATCAAAGGTTGTAAGGGCCCCTGTAAAAGGGCCTGTACGGTAGGTTTGGACCTAAAAGGGTATATGTTAGTTACTGTAACAACCTGAGAGTGTGTAATAAGGATTAAAAGAGGCCTAGCTTTGTGCTAGATAGCTCACAAGGTACCAAATACCCATAAAACACCCCCCTTGTGTCCCTGGTAACTAAAACTGTACGTAACTTAAAATTACTAGGAGTTTACTGCCCTATTAAGTGACTGTAAAACATCCCAATATGGACAAAAGAGCCTCAGACTCAAAATATTCTTGCAGAATGAGGTCCCCAGAGCATGTGCTCAAGCATCTGGCATCAGAAAACCATGGCTTATATTTAAAAATATTAATTGAATACCTTCTTTGGTAGATACAATGAGGTCATTAAGAATACAGAAACATGTATCAAGCCCCAAGTATGATGGCATAGGGCTTCCTGTACCTCTTTAGTGACCAGAGCAGGTCTAGAAAAACACACTGATGGCTCCCTGGCCTCAGAACTAGCCCGAGTCACCCTCTTGTTGCTTTAATTGAATACCTACTTTGGTAGATACAATGAGGTCATTAAGAATACAGAAACATGTATCAAGCCCCAAGTACATGACATAGGGCTTCATGTACCTCTGTAGTGACCAGAGCAGCTCTACACAAACACACTGATGGCTCCCTGGCCTCATTAATAGCCTAGGGCACCCTCCTTTGGCTGGTAAAAGGGCTTTACCATCAGGGGACCAAAACAATATAAACAAAGGCTCTTCCCCCAGCCATTTCCAACTCATTCATCCAGTCATATTGTCATTATTGCTTCAGATATTTTCTTCCTCAAGCCATCAAACCCTTATAAGAAATAAGTGTGTGATCTGGGACCACTTTATGATAAAGTTATAGACAAAAATCATGAATCATTACCTTTTGGTCAAAATTAATATCCAACCATTCAGCCTTCCTCAGCACTAGCCTCCAGCACCCTGAATCCCTACATATTGTTCCATCCATCAAGCATAAGTGCGGATCTAGACCTATAAAGTGATCCTGCTGACTTATACTCTTTTTGTAGGTTCTGAATAGCCCAAACCCCAAGGAAATTACACACAACCTTCTTGAAAGGAGTCCTTGTAAACCCCACAGGCAACATAATTGCACCTATATTGTCCTTAACAGACATACACCTGTTTTCCGGAGGGTTCAACAATCCCATTAAGGTCTTGGCCCCTCCTTTTAAGTTTATTTTTATAAATATATAAATAAACTTAACCCTTTTAGTCAAAATATATCTCTGTCATTTTTTAACATTTTTACTCTAAACCTTTCATCACCTCTAGTAGCTAGAAGGAGCTAGGTCCTTGGCATCTAGTAGGCTGACAGGTTTGCTATACATCCTGAACATAATTGATGTTATGTTGCAGATGACATTGGCAATCCCAATCAAGAACCAAGGGGAAGTGCCACAGGAGATTATCAAGTGGATAAATAATTTTCAAAATCTTACAACTCACAAAGTACGGCAGCTGCAGACAGACAATGCATTGGAGTTTGTTTGTAATAAGAATATTGGCTCCTATCTTGATAACCATGGTATGCTGCATGAAAAGACTATTCCTTATGAGCACCATCACAATGAATCAGTTGATCAATCAAACAGGACCATCTTGGAAATGGCCGCCCTCTGCTGCACTCACAGGGACTTCCAAAGGACCTTTGGCCATATGCTTTCAACCAAGTGGTGTACATCTTAAACCAATTGGTTCACACTGGACAGACCATCACACCATACAATCTGTTCATGGGAAAAAAGCCCTATTGGAGGCTTCTGCCCCCTTTTGGCGTCCTATGCTACCTTTACAGCCACAAGCACACCAAAGAAGTCATGAACTACGCCAATGAGCTTTAACAGGTAGGAGTCTGTCCAGATTCAAAGGGTTGGATACTGTGGGGCCCCAAGACCAATAGGATTCATAATGGGCTCTTGGTATGATTTGTTCCAGGAGTTAACCCTTTAAAAGAGGCAAATGACCATCCTGCCAAGGATCAAGATACAATCATTGCTCCCCTGCTTTCCTTACAACTGGGTAATTTTGCACTTTGAAATGCACTCAATGAGCAGGATGCTTTTGTGAGCAAGCTCACTGCCTCCATGGGCACTAACCCAGATGCACCGTCCTATAACAAGGCCATGAAATTGGAATGGTCAAGCATTGGTTGGGCGTG